>ML663469.1:2386243-2910085 GCA_007570785.1 Antilocapra americana | reverse complement strand
TCAATCTTTCCCAGCATCAGGGTCTTTTCCAATGAGTCAGTTCTTCACATCAGGTGGCCAAAGTATTGGAGTTTCAGCTTCAGCATCAGTCCTTCCAATGAATATTCAGGACTGATTTCCTTTAGGATGGACTGGTTGGATCTCCTTGCAGTCCAAGGGACTCTCAAGAGTCTTCTTCAACACCACAGTTCAAAAGCATCAATTCTTCGGCGCTCAGCTTTCTATAGTCCAACTCTCACATCGATACATGACTTACTCGAAAAACCATAGCTTTGACTAGACGGACCTTGGTTGGTAATGTCCCTGCTTTTAATATTCCGTCTAGGTTGGTCATAGCTTTTCTTCCAAGGAGGAAGTATCTTAATTTCATGGCTGCAGTCACCATCTGCAGTGATTTTGGAGCCCACAAAAATAAAGTCTGTCACTGTTTCCATTGTTTCCCCATCTATTTGCCATGAAGTGATGGGACCGGATGCCATGATCTTAAGTTTTCTTTTAAGCTCATCATTCAACCAACTGGCTGCACCTGAAAAAAGATTCTTAGACATAAACCATGGGGGCTTCTCAGATTCCGTCAATAACCAATCTGTCAACCAAGTCACTTGTTGGCCATGCAACCTGGGGCTTGTCTTGGCTTCCTCGTCTCTTAATAGAAAATAGTAATGGAGTCTACCTCACAGGACTGCTGAGGTCAAACATGACGTAGTAATGAAAACTCTTAAGACAGAGCCTGACATATAGCACACTCAGTAAAGATTAGATAGGGCTGGTGTCCTTGTCACTGCTACAATTATGGCTGGATACTTCCCTTAAAAGCTGCTGGTCTGGCTGGTGGGGGGCAGGGGGTGGAGGTGGCACAAAAGCAGGCAGGCAGGGAGTAAGCCATGCCTCACTGTGGTTGGAGGAGTCTAGAAGAGTGACCGTGTAATGGCAGTGAGGGCGCTGAGCCCTCGCTGGTACAACACAGAACTTTTAATAGTGTCTCAGCACTAAAGAGGCTGCTTTTATTTTAATGCTGCTTGAGGCTGAACTTCTTTCCAAAATAAACATATTTCTAAACAGACTAGGAGCCAAGCCAAGGCCCTCAAATTGTGGTTACAGAAAAGCAGTCCTTGGTGAGACCTATTCTGCATTTTCAAGCCTGGAAGTGTCCCCAAATCACCCAACCCAGATGCCTTGGGTGGTGAGAGGTGTTGGTGGCCATCCCTGAGCTGAATCCCATGAGGAAAAGTGGACACAACTACTAAAGTGGACCCAGAGCAGGCATGGCCAAGCCTCACCCCCAGCCAGATTCATCTCAGACGGCTTCCGCCACCTGCCCTGTGATTAGAAGGAACTTTCTCCCCTCTTCGTGTTCTGTAAATGAGAGCATTTGAAAACAACCCGGAAACCCTTCTGGTGGTAATCAAGGAATGAAAATTGCCTCAACCCAAAATTCAAAAGTTAATTTTTCAAAAGCAAGCAGGAGATATCATCCAGGAAAACATACCACTCAACCATGCTCCTGAGGGGAGAGCATTCTGTCCCCCTCACAAGAGTACTTTGGGGGACAGAATCTCAGATTCTGCCAGGGCTCTTGGCCCTCTAGCTCCAGAGCCACTTTAGAGACAAGCTCACCCTGGAGGCAGGAAAGTCAAGTCACACTGCACACACTCTACCAAGAAGGTAGTGGAGTTCACAATGGAAACCTTAGATTTACACAAAATGCTGAATTGGTTCAATGGCCTTGCGTGTATGAGGTGTGTGTGTTTAATCCTCAGGTCTGTAGTCACAGCAACAATAACTACCATCTGTCCCCTATCATGAGCCAGGTTATGGGCTGAAGTGAAGTGATGTTGCTCAGTCGTGCCCGACTCTTTGTGACCCCATGGACTGTGGCCCACCAAGCTCCTCTGTCCATGAGATTCTCCAGGCAAGGATACTGGAGTGGGTTGCCATTTCCTTCTCCAGGGGATCTTCCCGACCCAGGATCAAACTCCAGTCGTACACATTGCAAAGAGACACTTTACCATCTGAGCCACCAGGGAAGCCCAAAGTGCTTCCATATTTGGCTCTTGATCACCCCAAAGTGTGTGAGAGACTTCCTGCCCTTACGCTCCTCCCATACCGCTGCAGACACAGGCTGGTAAGAGGCAGAAGATGCAGGTCAGCCGTCTGGGACGAGGCTAGATGAGAAGCACTTGACCATTCAGATCAGAGTAGGCAGTTTTGCATTCCTGGACCAAACGGAGCATCATTCAGAAAGTAGTCCATTTAAGGATCACTGGATGACAGATTTTGCGTGCCTCAGTCAGTCCTAAAGGAAATCAACCCTGAATATTCATTGGAAGGACTGATGCTAAAGCTGAAGCTCCAATACTTTGGCCATCTGATGCGAAGAGCTGACTCAATGGAAAAGACCTTGTTGCTGGGAAAGACTGAAGGCAGGAAGCAAAGGGGATGATAGAGGATGAGACAGTTGGAGGGCATCATCATCTCAACAGACATGAGTTTGAGCAAACTCTGGGAGATAGTGAAGGACAGGGAAATCTAGCATTCTACAGTCCACAGGGTTGCAAAGAGTCAGAGATGACTGAGCAACTGTACACCACCACCTTCAAACCCTAATGGCAAAGAAGAACTAAAGAGCCTCTTGATGAAGAATTGATGCTTTTGAACTATGGTGCTGGAGAAGACTCTTGAGAGTCCCTTGGGCAGCACAGAGATCAAACCGGTCAATCCTAAAGGAAATCAACCCTGAGTATTCACTGGAATAACTGATGCTGAAGTTGAAGCCCCAATACTTTGGCCACCTGATATGGGGACCCAACCTATTGGAAAAGACCCTGATACTGGGAAAGATTGAGGGCAGGAAGAGATGGGAGCACCAGAGGATGAAAAAGGAATGATAGGTGACAGAGGATGAGAAGGGAGCATCATGACTCAATGGACACGAGTTTGAGGAAACTCCAGGAGATAGTGAAGGACAGGGAAGCCTGCAGCAGTCCGCGGCGTCGCAGAGTCGGACACGACTGAGCAACACCACCACCACCTTCAAAAAAGGGGTAAGCAGAGAAGTGCTCAAGTCAGGGAATTTATATCTCATCCTATATCCCTGAAGGGCAGGTGAAGGAGGGTAGGTAACTCAGATCATGACTCTTTTTTCCCTTGAGCCCCAGGAGGACTTAAACCCAAAGGGCATGGGGCAAGGACAGCAGAGAAACCTAGCCAGGTGACACGAAGGTCCTGTCCCTCCTGAACAGGCCACATATCAGGTTCACCATGCTCAGGCCCGGCCACGCCCCAACCCCTATGGCCACGCCCCAACCCCTATGGCCCTGCCTTCTAAACCACTCCTTTATCGCAGCTCACAATCTTCCCTATACCTGGTTGAACTGCCCTTTTTCCGGGCCTGGGAGTAAGAAGCTCCCAGTTGCCTCCTAAAAGGCATTACTCAAGGATTTGTTTCCTGAGGCTTCCCAGGCCCAGATGTGAGTGGGCAGTTTGGCCTCTGAAGTGATCCTTGCTTTTAAATTACAAATGTTTTCTAAGAGATAAAATGATTGATGACATATCCTACCCACTCTCGCAGCAAGACATAATATAATGCCCTAACTAACGATAACATAAGGAAGCTGTCACAAGCCTGTACCTGATAAGCAGAATTCAATAACAAATGTCCCACTGCATTTGGAGACAAGCACCCTGTTTGCCAATATGACTCATTCCAAACAGAACAACTCTGTTTAAAGCTTCAAACAAAGCAAATTATGAGTATCCCTCATTTTACCCATTTCTGGAAACTGTATTGCCTATTTTAAGAATGCAGGGGCAGATAAAAGCTTCTTATTTGTAAAACAGAATTAACCTCTAGACTCAGATCATTATAAACAGGTTTTCCACTACATAAATGTCCAGTGGGGCCTTACATGGTCCTGTTGGAGGGGACAGTTCTTCCTCAGCAGCTCACTGCAGGACACCTAATACCCCTGGCCTGCATCCATGAAATGCCAGTTTTGTCTCCATCACTGTGACAACCAAAAAAAAAAACAACCTCAGCTACCACAAAGTGCCTCTAAAGGGCATTGCTGTTTTGGCTGAGAACCACTGGCATAGAATAAGGAACACAGACTCTGCAGCTGAAAAATGCAGGGCAAACTCCAAAGGCACAAAGATCCAGCAAAGAGGATCCAGGCCAGAGACACCTTCCCCACAAAATAACAGCACTTAGGGTCCACGTGTAGAGCTCAGGTCTACTTATATGTCCTTCTGCCTTTTCTGGAATGTTCCCATGATGCCACTAACCATATTAGCATTTTTTTCTCTCTTCATTCACACATGGAAGAGCAAGTGATCAACGACAGAAGAAATCCAACCTGTAAGTCACTGCAAGGAGGAGAGCAAGAGAACTCTCAAGACGGTCAGTGGGAACGGATTTTTCTTCTAAGAGCTGAGCCTCTGGGTTTAGCAAGGGGCTGCATCATTTAGAACCTAGTTCAAACATGCTACAGACACTTTCTCCTCTCTAATTAAATGTGAAAAATGAGGAACAGGGTGGTGGTCATTTGGGATAACCCTGTCTCATGTTCCAGATTCTCAAACAGCTACAATCTGGGGTCACATGGAAGGCTTTAAAATGCTAAGGCCTGGGTCTTACCTGCAGAGATTCCACTCAGGGATAAGAAGTGCTGCCTGTTCAGGGGACTGTGAAGTCTTTCCAGGTGATTCTAATGGGAAGTCAGGGCTAAGAATCACAGCCTCATACTAGGAAAACAGCAGTCCCAGGAGTATTAAGAATACGCTCTCTCTTAAAAATAAACGGAATGGAATTCCTTTAAGGTCATCAGCTGATTTTTCAGCAGAAACTGCAGGCCAGAAGGGAGTGGCAGGATATACTTAGAGTAGCAAAAGGGAAAAACCAACAACCAAGATTACTCACCTTACCTACCAAGGATCTCATTCAGATTCAGCAAGAATCTCACTCCGATTCATCAGAGAAATCAAAAGTTGTACAAACAAGCAAAAAACTAAGAGAATTCATCATCACCAAATCAGCTCTTCCACAAAAGCTAAAGAAACTTCTTTAGATGGGAGATATGAGAAGAAGAAAAGATCTGAAAAAATAAACCCAAAATAATAAAGAAAAGGGCAATGGTAATAAGAATATCCATAGAGATAACTTACTTAAATGTAAATGGATTACAAGCTCCAACCAGAAGACAGACTGATTGAATGTTTACAAAAACAAGACCTATGTATATATACTATCTTCAAGAGATCCACTTCAGACACAGAGACAGTACAAACTGAAAGTGAGAGAATGGGAAAAGGTAATTCCATGCAAATGGAAACCAAAAGAAAGCTGAAGTAGCAATACTCATTAGGTAAACCAGACTTTAAAATAAAGGTGGTTGTAAGAGACAAGGAAAGATACATAATCAAGGAATCAATCCAAGAGGAGAACATAAAATTATAAATATATACGCAGCCAACATAGGAACACCTCAATACGTAAGGCAAATGCTAACAGCCATAAAAGGAGAAACTGAACACAATAATAGTGGAGGACTTTCTACACTCCGCTGATACAAATGAACAGATCATCCAGAGAGAAACAGAAGCTTTATTTTTTTTTAAGTATTCACAAATATATTCATAGTCTTACCTGGCACACAATGCATAATAGAAGTACACTTACAAATAACAAACCAGCGACTGAAAATTTTCCAGAGACTTGCCTTATTAAAATAAGCTCCATTTCCAATGGTTTCTAAGTTCAATTAAAGGATAAGTTACTGTATTTCTTTTTAAGAAACACAAGGTTTAAATGACACAACAGACCAGATTGACATAACTGATATCTATAGGACATTCATCCTAAAGCAGCAGAATGCATTTTCTTCTCAAGTGTACACAGAACATTGTCCAGGACAGATTACATCTTGGGTTAGAAATCAAGTCTCAGTAAAATTAAGGAAATTGAAATCAAGCAACTTTCAAACCACAGCACTATGAGATTAGAAATTACAGGAAAAAAAAAACTGTAAAAATCATGAAAACATGGAGGCTAAACAATACTCTCCTAAATAACCAAGAGTTCACTGAAGAAATCAAAGAGGAAGTTTAAAAATATATAAAAACAAATGACAATGAAAACATGATTATCCAACACCTAAGGGATGTAGCAAAAGCAGTCCTAAGAGGGAAGTTTATAGCAACTCAATCCTACCTCAAGAAACAAGAAAAATCGCAAACAACCTAACCTTACCCCTAAAGCAACTAGAGAAAGAAGAAACAAAACCCAAAGTTAGTAGAAGGGAAAAAAATCACAAAAATCAGAACAAAAATAAATGAAATAGAAATGAAGAAAATAGAAAAATATATCAATTAACGGCTGGTTCTTTGAGAAGATAAAACTTATAAACCATTAGCCAGACTCAACAAGAAAAAAAAGGGAGAGGATTCAAATTAATAAAATTAGAAATAAAAAAGGAGAAATTACAACTGACACCACCAAAGGATCATAAGAGACTACTATAAGCAACTATAATGCCAATAAAATGGACAACCTGGAAAAATTGGACAAACTGTTAGAAAGGTACGACCTTCCAAGATTGAACCAGGAAGAAATAGAAAATATAAACAGACCAATTACAAATAATGAAATTGAAACTGCAATTAAAAATCTTCCAACAAAGAGACGTCCAGGACCAGACGGCTTCACAGGAGACTTCTGTCAAACATTCAGAGAAGAGCTAACTTCATTATTCTCAAAACTCTTCCCAAAATTGCATAGGAAAGAACATTCCCCAAGCGCATTTTAGGAGATCATCATCACCCTGATATGAAAACCAGACAAAGATACCACAAATAAAGAAAATTACACACCAATATCACCAATAAACAGATGTGAAAACCTTCAATAAAATACCAACAAACAGAATCCAACAACATATCAAAGGGATTATACACCATGATCAAGTGGGATTTATCCTAAGGGTGCAAGGATTCTTCAACATCTGCAAATCAATGCGATACACCATATTATCAAATTAAAGAATAAAAAACATATGATCATCTCAATAGATGCAGGAAAAGCCTTTGAAAAAATTCAACACCCATTTATGATAAAAACTCCCCAGACAGTAGGCATAGAGGGAATCTCCCTCTATCAACTTAATAAAGGCCATATATGACAAACCCACTGCAAACATTCTCAATGGTAAAGAAACAAAAGCATTTCCTCTAAGATCTGAAAAAAAAGAATGTACATTCTCACCACTATTAATCAACATAGCTTTGGAAGCTCTAGCCATGGAAATCGGAGAAGAAAAAGAATTCAAATTGGAAAAGAAGAAGCAAAACTGTCACTGTTTGTAGATGACACAATAGAGGACTTCACATAGAAAATCCTAAAGATGCCACCAGAATACTACTAAACTTATTCAATGAATTAAAGTTAACCAATGGTAAATCAATGGTAAAAGTTGCAGGATACAAAATCGATGCACAGAAATCTCTTGCATTCCTAAACACTAATCATGAAAGATCAGAAAGAAATTAGGGGAAAATACCATTTTTTAATACTACAGCAACAAAAAGAAAAAAAAATACCTAGGAATAAACCTGATTCAAGGAGGTAAAAGACCAGTGCTCAGAAAACTTTAAGACACTGATGAAAGAAATCAGAGAAGACACAGGCATAGAGATATACCATGTTCTTAGATAGGAAGATCAATCAGTATTGTGAAAATCACTATACTATCTAAAGCAATCTACAGACTCAATGCAATTCCTATGAAATTACCCATGGCATTTTTCACAGAATTAGAACAAAAAGTTTTATAATTTATATGGAAACACTAAAGACCCCAAATAATCAAAGCAATCTTGAGAAAGAAAAACAGAGCTGGAGGAATCAGGTTCCTTCACTTCAGACTATACTGCAAGCAACAGTGATCAAGACAGTCTGCTACTGGCACAAAAACAGAAATATACATCAATGGAACAATATAGAAAGCCCAGAGATAAATCCATTCACCTATGATCGCCTAATCTTATGACAAAGAAAGCAAGAATATACAATGGAGAAAAGATAATCCCCTCAATAAGTGGTACTGGGAAAACTGGACAGCTATATGTAAGAGAATGAAATTATAACACTCCCTAACACCATACACAAAAATAAACAAAATGGATTAAAGACTCAAATGTAAGGCCAGACACTATAAAACTCTTCCAGGAAAATACAGACAGAATACTCTTTTTCAAAAATCACAGCAAGACCTTTTTTGACTCACTTCTTAAAGTAATAAAAAATAAAAACAAAAATAAACAAATGGGACCTAATTAAACTTAAAAGGTTTAAACCTAATTAAACTTAAAAGTTTCTGCATAGCAAAGGAAACCATAAACAAGGTGAAAGGACAATCCTCAGAATGGGAGAAAATATTTGCAAGCAAAGCAGCTGACAAAGGATTGATCTCCAAAATATGTAAATAGCTCATGAAACTCAGTATCAAACAAATGACCCAATCAAACAATGTGCATTAGACCTTAGTAGGCATTTCTCCAAAGAAGAGATACAGATGGCCAAGAGGCACATGAAAAGATGCTCAACATCAGTAATTATCAGAGAAATGCATATTCAAACTACTATGAGATATCACACCTCATACTGGTCAGAATGGCCATCATAAAAAAATCTATAACTATAAATCCTGGAGAGGATGTGGAGAAAAGAAGAACCCTCTTGCACTGTGGGTAGTAATGTACATTGATACAGCCACTATGAAGAACAGTACGGAAGCTCCTTAAAACACTAAAAATAGAACTAACATATGACGGAGCTATCATACTACCAGGCATATACTCTGAGAAAACCTTAATTCAAAAAGATACAGGCATCCCAATGTTAATTACAGCACCATTGACAATAGCCTGGACTTGGAAGCAACTTAAATGTCCATTAACAGACTGAATGGAAAAAGAAGATGCAGTATGTGTATACACTGGAATACTACTAAGCCATTAAAAGGAACGTTATTCAGTCATTTTTACAGACATGGATGGACCTAGAGTCTGTCACACCTAGTTAAGTAAGTCAGAAAGAGAAAAACTAATATCATATATTGACACATATATGTGGGACCTAGAAAAATAATACAGATGAGCCTATATGCAGGGCTGGTACAGAGATGCAGATGTAGAGAACGGACATGTGGATGGGGTGGGGGGTTGAAGGTGGAATGATTTGGGAGCTTGGGACTGATGTACATGCACTGCCACCTGTAAAGAGATAGCCAGTGGGAACCTGCCACATAGCCCAGGGAGCTCAGATTGGTGCTGTGATGACCTAGACGAGTGGGGTGGGAGGGATGCCCAAGAGGGAGGGAACAGATGCAGACGTACAGCTGATTCACTTTGCTGTACAGCAGAAACTAACACAACACTGTACAGAAACTATGCCCTCAATTAAAAAAAAAAAACAGATACAGGATAAAAACCCTTCACAGATACAGAGAACAAGCTGTGGTTATAAGCAGGGAGGTGGTAAGGGAGGGTCAAGATAGGGGAGGGGGACTAGAGATATAAGATTTGAGGGTATAAGACACAGCACAGGGAATAAAGCAAATATTTTCTAATAACTTCAAATGCAGTATAATATATAGAAATATTGAATATATTGTACACCTAAAACATTGTATATCAACTCTACTTCAATTAAAAAAAAAAACAATGCAAAAAGAAAAAAACCCACAAAAAGATTGAGGCTAAACATATGCTACCAATGGATCACTGAAGAAATAAGAGAAAATCAAAAAACACCTAGAGACAAATGAAAATCCAAAACCTATGAGACATAGCAAAAGCAGTTCTAAGAAGGTTATTTATAGCAAAACAATCTTACCTCAGAAAATAAGAAAAAATGCAAGCAACCTAAGCTTACACCTTAGGGAAAAAACAGTACAGAGTCAGTAGAAGGAAAAAAATTATAAAGATCAGAGCAGAAATAAACAAACTAGAGATGAAGTAAACAACAGAAAATGTCAGTGAAACTAAAAGTTGGGTCTTTGAAAAGATCAAACAAAACTGATAAACCTTTAGCCAATCAAAAAAAGGAGAGGGCTCAAATCAACAAAACTAGAAATGAAAAAGGAGAAATTGTAACTGAGACCACAGAAATACAAAGGATCATAAGAGATTACAACAAGCAGTTTTAAATGTATGCCAATGAAACGGACAACCTATAAGAAATAGACAAATTCTTAGAAAGGGACAATCTCCCGAGATTGAGCCAGGAGGAAATGGAAAATATAAACAGACCAATCACAAGTATTGAAACTGTGATATAAAAACTGCCAACAAACAGAAATGCAAGACCAGATGACTTCATTGGTGAATTCTATCAAACAATTAGAGACGAGTTAACACCTATCCTGAAACTCCTCCCAAAAGTTGCAGAGAAAGGAACACTCCCAAACAAATTCTGTGTGACCACCCATCATCTTGATACCAAAACCAGACAAAGATACCACACACAAAAAAGAAAATTACAGGCCAATATCACTGATGACCTTAGACACAAAAATCCAAAACAAAATTCTAGCAAACCAGTAATACATTAAAAGGATTATACACTATGATCAAGTGAAATTTATCCTAGGGATGCAAGAATTTTTCAATATCCACAAAACAATCAGTGTGACACACCATATTAAACCCACTGAAGAATAAAAACCATATGATCAATAGATGCAGAAAAAGTGTTTAGAAAAATTCACCCGTTTATGATAAAAACTCTCCAGGAAATGGATATTGAAGGAACATACCTTAACATAATAACGGGCATATGTGACAACAGCCAACAGCCAACCCACAGCCAACAACCTATTCAAGGGTGAGAAGCTGAAGGCGTTTCCTGTAAAAACAGGAGCAAAACAAGGATGTCCACTCTTGATACTTTTATTCAACATAGTCTTGGAAGTCCTAGCCATGGCAATCAGAGAAGAAAAAGGAAGAAAAGGAATCCAAATTAGAAAAGAAGTAAAATTGTCACTATCTGCAGATGACCTAATACGATAGATAGAAAATCCTAAAGATGTTACTAGAAAACTACAGAGCTCAGAGCTCAGCAATGAAGCTGCAGTAAAGCTGCGGATATAAAATTAATGCATGTAATCTCTTGAATTCCTATACAATGATGACAAAGAATCAGAAAGAGAAATAAAGGAAAACAATCCCATTTACCATAGTAACAAAAAGAATAAAATGCCTAGAAATAAACCTACCTAAGGAGGTAAAAGTCCTGTACTCAGAAAACTATAAAACACCAATGAAAGAAATCAAAGATGACACAAACAGATGAAGAGATATACCATGTTCTTGGATTGGAAGAATCAATATTGTGAAAATGAAGATACTAACCAAAGCAATCTACAGATTCAATGCAATTCCTATCAAATTAAAAATGGCATTTTTCATAGAATTAGAACAAAAATTTTACAATTTGTATGGAGACACAGAAGACCCAAAGAGCCAAGCAATCTTGAGAAAGAAAAATGGATCTGGAGGAATCAAGCTTCCTGACTTCAGGCTATGTATGCTTCAAGCTACAGTAATCAAGACAGTATGGTATCGACACAAAAACAGAAATATAGATCAGTGAAATAGAATAGAAAGCCCAGAAATAAACTGATGCACCTATGGTCAATTAATCTATGACAAAGGAGGCAAGATTACATAATGGAGAAAAGACAATCTCTTCAATAAGTGGTGCTAGGAAAACCGGACAACTACATGTAAAAGAATGAAAATACAATACTCCCTTAAACCATACACAAAAATAAACTCAAAATGGATTAAAGACCTATATGTAAGACCGGACAACATAAAACTCTTAGAGAAAAACAGAGGAAGAAAACTATTTTACATAAATCACAGCAAGATCTTTTTTGACCCACTTCCCTCAGTGATGAAAATAAGAACAAAATGAGCAAATGGAACCTAATCAAACTTAAAAGCTTTTGCACAGCAAAGAAAATCATCAACAGTACAAAAAGACAACCCTCAGAATGGGAGAAGATATTTGCAAACAAAGCAACTGACAAGGGGACTAATCACCAAAATACACAAACAGCTCATGAAAAAAAATACACAAAACACACAAACAGCTCAATATTTAAAAAACAACAACAAAGAATCAAATAAAAAAATGGGCAGAAGACCTAAACAGACAGAATGGCCACCATCAAAAAACCTACAAACCTTAAATGCTGGAGAGGGTGTGGAGAAAAGGGAACCCTCCTACACTGTTGGTGAGAATGTAAATTGGTGCAGCCACTATGGACAAAAGTCTGGAGGTTCCTTAAAAAACTAAAAATAGAGCTACCAGACGGTTCTGCAGTCCCACTCCAGGGCCTTTACCTGGAGAAAACCATAAACTGAAAAGATATATGCACCCAGCATTCACTCAGCACAATTTACAAAGTCAAGACACATGGATTAAGAAGATGTTGTACATATAATGGAGTATTACTCAGCCATCAAAAAGAATGAATAATGCCCTCTGCAGCAATACAGATGGACTTAGATTATCACACTAAATCAGACAGAGAAAAGACAAATATGCTATCACTTATATGCAGAATCTAAAAAAAGAAAATACAAATGAACTTATTTACAAGACAGAAACAGACTCACAGACTGAGAAAACAAACCTATGGTTACCAAAAGGAAATGGCTAGGGGCAGGATAAATTAGGAGTTTTGGATTAACATGTACACACTACTATACATAAAATAGATAACAAGGACCTACTGTATAGCACAGGGAATTCCATTCAATATTCTATGGTAACCTAAATGGTAAAAGAATTTGAAAAATGATACATATATGTGTAACTTTCCTGTACACCTGAAACTAGCACATTATAAATCAATTATATTCCAATATTAAATAAATGAGTAAATTAAAAATATGGTACAAATAATCAAATCACTATAAATAAATCACGATTCAGTTTATTTCAAATGGATGACAAAGCACTAGATAACTTCTAATTTTTGAAAGGTGAATGAGCACTAATAATCAAAAACCTATAGGCTTTTTGGTTTATCCTGCACTGGCCCCCAAGAGAAATAATTTCTGTATTCCATCACTTGAGGGTATTTCCCTCCACTAAGATCTAAATGGCTTGGATGCTTTCTGTGACAGAAAGTTTTACAAAGGTAGAATATCTAGCTTCCTTTTGTATCACTGGTGATCAGGTGGCAGTGGTGAGCCAAGTGCTCTAACCCTAAGGTCACCGACCTCAGCAGCCAGCTGCTGCATCAAAAAGTTAGCCAGTGGCCCTGCTGGAGCCTTTGCCTCCACAGAGTTAGGCAGCCCCCAGCCTACGCAAGGCAGCCCCCCGAGTGTAACAACTTTCCTGCTCCGTGTCACCAGGCATCAGAGGAAACCAATGGTTCCAAAGCCCAAACCTTGATGGAGATGGAGAACGGCCTTAGTAAGCAGAGCCCTGGGGCAGGATCAGAGAGGACACTGTATCTAAGGAGGGGACCAAGAGCCAGCAGAGCCAGAGAAGGTCCCAGACATCGGTTCCACTTGTATTTTAAAACCTGTGCTGGAATGTTCATGTGGGGAGGGCATGGGTTATTCCTTGCATCTATAGATATTTCCAAATGACAGTACTCAATATTAAGAAAACATGAGGTGATTATGTGAAATTATTCATTTAAATAACTGGTCTTTAATTGTGCCTTCTCTTTGGAGAAGGAAACGGCAACACACTCCAGTATTCCTGTCTGGAAAATCCCATGGACAGAGGAGCCTGGAAGGCTACAGTCCGTGGGGTCACAAAGAGTCAGACATGACTGAGCAACTTCATGAGCAACTTCACTTTCAATCATGCCTGCACAATGGAATAATTTGAGGAGTTAAGAAAGTCCACAGCGGAGTTCAGTTCAGTCACTCAGTCGTGTCCGCTTCTTTGTGACCCCATGAATCACAGCACGCCAGGCCTCCCTGTCCATCACCAACTCCTGGAGTCTACCCAAACCCATGTCCATCGAGTCGGTGATGCTATCCAGCCATCTCATCCTCTGTCGTCCCCTTTTCCTCCTGCCCCCAATCCTTCCCAGCATCAGGGTCTTTTCCAATGAGTCAAACTCTCAATTCTTCAGCATTCAGCTTTCTTCACCATCCAACTCTCACTTCTATACATGACTACTGGAAAAACCATAGCTTTGACTAGATGGACCTTTGTTGGCAAAGTAATGTCTCTGCTTTTTAATATGCTGTCTATGTTGGTCATAGCTTTTCTTCCAAGGAGTAAGTGTCTTTTAATTTCATGGCTGCAATCACCACCTGCAGTGATTTTGGAGCCCAGAAAAATAAAGTCTGACACTGTTTCCCCATCTATTGCCCATCAAGTGATGGGATCAGATGCCATGATCTTAGTTTTCTGAATGTTGAGCTTTAAGCCAATTTTTTCACTTTCATCAAGAGGCTTTTTAGTTCTTCTTCACTTTCTGCCATAAGGGTGGTGTCATCTGCATATCTGAGGTTATTGATATTTCTCCCAGCAATCTTGATTCCAGCTTGTGCTTCTTCCAGCTCAGTGTTTCTCATGATGCACTCTGCATATAAGTTAAATAAGCAGGGTGACAATATACAGCCTTGACGTACTCCTTTTCCTATTTGGAACCAGTCTGTTGTTCCATGTCCAGTTCAAACTGTTGCCTCCTGATCTGCATACAGGTTTCTCAAGAGACAGGTCAGGTGGTCTGCTATTCCCATCTCTTTTAGCATTTTCCACAGTTTATTGTGATCCACACAGTCAAAGGCTTTGGCATAGTCAATACAGCAGAAATAGATGTTTTTCTGGAACTCTCTTGCTTTTTCGATGGCCCATTGGATGTTGGCAATTTGATCTCTGATTCCTCTGCCTTTTTTAAAACCAGCTTGAACATCTGGAAGTTCACGGTTCACGTATTGCTGAAGCCTGACTTGGAGAATTTGGGGCATTACCTTACTAGCGTGAGTGCAATTGTGCGGTAGTTTGAACATTCTTTGGCATTGCCTTTCTTTGGGAATGGAATGAAAACTTTGGCAAAACATTCTCAGAGGTAAATCATACCAATGTTTTTCTTAGATCGGTCTCCCAAGGGAATAGAAATAAAAACAAAAGTAAATAAAATGGGACCTAATCCAACTTACAAGCTTTTGTAAATCAAAGGAAACCATTTTTAAAACAATGAAAAGACAATCTACAGAACAGAATGGGAGAAAATATTTGCAAATAATGGGACAGATAACGGCTTAATCTCCAAAATATACAAACAGTTCCAATAGCTCAACAACAAAAAAACCCAATCAAAAAACCGGCAGAAGACTTTGTAACAGACATTTCTCTAAAGAAGACATGGAAATGGCAAGTAGGCACATGAAAAGATGCTCAACATCAATAATTATGAGAGACATGCAAAGCAAAACTACAATGATGTACTACCTCAAAACAGTAAGAATGGCCATCATTTAAAAGTCCACAAATAACAAATGCTGAGGAGGGTGCAGAGAAAACAGAACACTATTAGTGGGAATGTAAGTTTGTGTAGCCACTATGAAAAACAGTATGGCAATTCGTCAGAAAACTAAAAACAGAACTACCATATGATCCAGCAATCCCACTCCTGGGCATGTATCTGGATAAAGCTATAATGCATTGAAGATCTAAATGTAAGGGCAGAGGCTATAAAACTCTTCAAGGAAAACACAGGTAGAACACTCTTTCATAGCAAGATCTTTTCTGACCTACCTTAGAGTAATGAAAATAAAAATAAACAAACAGGACTCAAGTAAACTTAAAAGCTTCTGCACAGGCTCAGCCATATTCGACTCTTTGCAACCCCATGGAGTGTCGCCTACCAGGCTCCTCTGTAATGGGATTCTCCAGGCAAGAATACTGGAGTGGGTTGCCATTTCCTTCTCCAGGGGACCTGCCCAACCCAGGGATCAAACCCAGGTCTCCCACATTGCAGGCAGATGCTTTACCCTCTAAGCCACCAGGGAAGTTGAAAAGGAAATCATAAACAAGATGAAAAGACAAGCTATGAATGGGAAGAAATACTAACAAAGCAACTGACAAGTAACTGATCTTCAAAATATACAAACAGCTCATGACACCCAGTATCAAAAAAAACAATTAACCCAATCAAAAAGAGAGTCTTACCTAGACATTTCTCCAAAAGAGAGATACAGATGGCCAAGAGGCACATGAAAAGATGCTCAACATCACTAATTATTACAGAAATGCAGATCAAAACTCTGAGCATATCACTTCAAACTGATCAGAATGGCCATCAACAAAAAATCTACAAACAATAAATCCTGAAGAGGATGTGGAGAAAAGTCAACCCTCCTACACCATTGGTGGGAATATAAGTTGGTGCAGATATTATGGAAACCAGTATAGCGTTTCCTCAGAAAACTAAGAATTATCCTATCAGCCAGCAATCCCACTAATGGGCATACACCCTGAGAAAACTAAAATTCAAAAAGACATCTGTACCCCAAAGTTCACTGCAGCACTTTACAATAGCCAGAACATGGAAGCAACCGAAATGTCCATCGACAGATGAGTGGATAAAGAGGATGTAGTACATATATATGAACAATCATAAAAAAAGAGTGAAACTGGGTCGTTTGTAGAGACATAGATGACTCCTACATAAGGAGTGAAGTAAGTCACAAACAGAAAGAACAAATCCTGTATACGAATGCATGAACATGGAATCTACATGGTACAGATGAACCTGTTTGCAGGGCCGGGAGAGACACACAATGTAGAGAACCAGATGGCAGTGGAGGGTGGGATGAGCTGGGAGCCCGGGACTGACCTATGTACACCGCCATGTGGCTGGTGGGAACCAGCTATATAGTGCGGCAAGCTTGGCTCCGAGCTCTGTGGTGACCTGGGGTGGGGAGGGCGGAGAGGGAGGGGCTACACGCATACATACAGCTGACTCATTGACTGTACAGCAGAAGCTAGCAACTGTAAAGCAACTATACTCAAGTTTTTTTCAAGTGGCTATGACCACATGACAGCAGATTCATCCTTGAAAAGTATGGCTCAGTCATCACAGATGTTTTTTCAAACTTTCCAACTAGTTTTTTTTTCCTAAATAGTTGGAATTTATGGACATGTTTTTTACCCTCTGAGCAGATGCTGTCCCCTGGTGCTTTTTTAGAGTCTTGCTTATGTTTTGATACTTCTAGTGGGGCCAGCATCTGCCTACAGTGACTGAACTTAAGAGTCTGCTTGGGCTGCAGGTAGCTTAACACGTATAGAACTCAACTGCCTTTTGTAACTGGAGTAATTTAAGAATCTGACTTCAAGAAAACACAGATGTAGCTCCTCCCTTAGTTTCTAGAAATCCCTGAAGTCCCCAGAATGGTTCCCAGGATTTGGTTAAATGAGACATTTCAAGTACAACTGTCACAGAGGCCCCACTTGATGGTATTATTTTAGTGATTATTTCAAATGTTGTGTCTGGTCTCTGTTTACATGTTACGAATATAGAGAGCAGAAAAGCAGAAGCGGAAAATCACTCCTACTAGGGAAAGGCTGGTGGGAGGGTGGCTCATGCAGATGCAAGAGCTATTCAGGTGACACAGGGTCTGGGGACAGGGCAGGAGAATTCAGAAACAAAGATGCTCACATAAGCAGAGGAAGACTGGGGAGAGCAAGCCTGTCTTTGGTCTCACAGTTTTAGAGTCAGAAGGAGAGGTGTGTGGGATGGAGACTGTTCCAAGAGGCCAGTCTCCTCTCGGATAGCCCCTCATCCTCTCCTTCGTCCTCAGCAGCTGAGCTCTTCCAGCGGGCCCCTCCCCACTTCTCCCACATCCTCCTCACCCCAGCCCTTTCCTTCAGCACATAGACAGGTTACCCACTTCCTTGCCCAGGCCCCTAATGTCTGTCTCTCCTTCAGAGAAGACCCGCAGCACCCTGTCTGGGTCTTCAGGCCACCCTCCACCCAACCCCCTGGAACAGCTTCCTTCAGGGGTACCCAAACCTCCAATCTGCCATGCCCAGTGCACATCTAAGACAGGCTGGGGCCTGGGACCCTCTGCTCTAGCGCTGCCATGCTTAGCCCAGAAACCCCTCTCCCCCAGCAACAAAATACAAAGAACTGGGATGGGACTAAAAATAACTGCATGCATGCTCAGTAAGGAAGATACAGAAAAACTGAAATGCCACCTCTAACAGCCCATAGCAAAGGCAGAGTGCTGCACATGCCTCTGGCACACAATACCACCTCAGGGTCCACCCCTCTGGCCTGAGCCCTGGACACACCCCTACCCTCATCCCACATAAGGAATAAGCTTGAGCCCCTCCTCAGGAAGTGAGCAAGCAAAGGAACCTCCTGTTACTTGTTTCCCCCCACCCCCCACCACAGCAGGGGCCTCAGTAAAGCCTCACCTGAACCATTTCTATCAATTAAGGAGGCCAATAACCCTGTGCACACCAGGACCCAGGAGAAAGGAGCAATGACCCCATAAGAGGCTGAGCCAGACTTGCCTGTGAGTGTCCGGGAGTCTCCAGAGAAGGCCTGGGTCAGCAACTGGTGCTGTGGGGTCAGAAGCACTGAATACAACAGTCCTGGGAGCTGTAGTATGCTGGCAGAAGCCCTTCTGAAGGAGGTGCTATTACTGTCATTACCCCTACCACAGTTTGTCCTCATGCCAAACTACAGGGAGGGAACATAGCCCTACCCATCAACCAAATACTGGATTAAAAATTTACTGAACATGGCCAAGCCCATCAGACCCAGACTCAGATTTCCCCACAGCCAGGTCCTCCCATTAGGAAGATTCCATAAGCCTCTTATCCTTATCCATCAGAAGGCAGACAGAATGGAAACCACAATTACAGAAAACTAACCAAACTGATCACTTGGATCACAGTCTTGTCTAACTCAATGTAACTCTGAGCTATGCCGTGTAGGGCACCCAACATGGGTGGGTCATGGTGGAGAGTTCTGACAAAACGTGGTTTACTGGAGAAGGGAATGGCAAACCACTTCAGCATCCTTGCCATGAAAACCCTATGAAGAAAAGGCAAAAAGATCTGACACTGAAAGATAAACTCCCCAGGTCAGTAGATGCCCAATATGCTACTGAAGAAGAGTGCAGAAATAGCTCCAAAAAAATGAAAAGGCTGAGCCAAAGCAAAGACAATGCCCAGTTCTGGATGTGACTGGTGATGGAAGTAAAGTCCGATGCTATAAAGAATAATATTGCATAGAAACCTGGAATGTTAGGTACATGAATCAAGGTAAATTGAAAGTGGTCAAAAATAGGAGATGGCAATAGGGAACACTAACATCAGTGAACTAAAACGGACTAGAATGGGTGAATTTAATTCAGATGACCATTATAATAGTAGTACTGTGGGCAAGAATAACTTAGAAGAAATGGAGTAACCCTCATAATCAACAACAGAGTCCAAAATGCAATACTTGGGGACCATCTCAAAAATGACAGAATGATCGGTTAGTTTCCAAGGCAAACCATTCAATATCACAGTAATCCCCAACTACTAATACCAAAGAAGTTGAACAGTTCTATAAAGACTTACAAGACCTTCTATAACTAACACCAAAAAAAGATGTCCCTTTCATCTTAGAGGACTGGGATGCAAAAGTAGGAAGTCAAGAAACACCTGCAGTAACAGGCAAGTTTGGCTTTGGAGTACAAAATGAAGCAGGGCAAAGGCTAACAGAGTTTTGCCAAGAGAACACACTAGTCATAGCAAACACCCTCTTCCAACAACACAAGAGAAGACTCTACACATGGACATCACCAGATGGTCAATACCAAAATCAGACTGATTATATTCTTTGCAGGAGAAGATGGAGAAGCTCTATACTGTCAGCAAAAACAAGACTGGGAGCTGACTGTGGCTCAGATCATGAACTCCTTATTGCCAAATTCAGACTTCATTTTAAGAAAGTAGGGAAAACCACTAGACCATTCAGGTATGACCTAAATCAAATCTCTTATGATTATACAGTGGAGGTGACAAACAGATTCAAGGAATTAGATCTGATAGACAGAGTGCCTAAGGAACAGTGGATGGAAGTTTGTGACACTGTACAGTAGGCAGTGATCAAAACCATCCCCTAGAAGTAGAAATCCAAAAAGGCAAAGTGGTTGTCTGAGGAGGCCTTACAAATAGCCATGAAAAGAAAAGAAGCAAAAGGCAAAGGAGAAAAGAAAAGATATATCCATTTGAATGCAGAGTTTCAAAGAATAGCAGGAAGGCTTTCTTGTCTCTCCTTAAGTGATCAACATAAAGAAAGAGAGGAAAACAACAGAATGGAAAAGACTAGCGATCTCTTCAGGAAAATTAGAGATTGCAAGTGAACATTTCATGGAAAGATGAGCACAATAAAGGACATAAATGGTACGGACCTAACAGAAGCAGAAAATATTAAAAAGAGGTGGCAAAAATACTCATAAGAACTATACAAAAAAGATCTTAATGACCCAGATAATCACAATGGTGTGATCACTCACCTAGAGCCAGACATCCTGGAATGTGAAGTCAAGTGGGCATTAGGAAGCATCACTACAAACAAAGCTAGTGGAGGTGATGTCATTCCAGTTGAGTTGTTTCAAATCCTAAAAGATGATGCTGTGAAAGTGCTGCACTCAATATGCCAACAAATGTGGAAAACTAAGCAGTGGCCACAGGACTGGAAAAGGTCAGTTTTCATTCCAATCTCAAAGAAAGACAATGCCAAAGAATGTTCAAAAGTGTGTGTGAGTCACTCAGTCATGTCCAACTCTTTGCGAACTCATGGACTGTAGCCTGCCAGGCTTCTCTGTCCATGGAATTCTCCAGGCAAGAATACTAGAGTGGGTTGCCAGTCCCTTCTCCAAGAATGTTCAAACTACCAAACAACTGCACTCATCTCACACGCTAGCAACCTGGAGAAGGGAAAGGTTACCCACTCCAGTATACTGGCCTAGAGAATTCCATGGACTGTATAGTCCATGGGGTCACAAAGAGTTGGACATGACTGAGCGACTTTCACTCACTCACACACTAGCAAAATAATGCTCAAAATTCTCTAAGCGAGGCTTCAACAGTACATGAACCAAGGACTTCCAGATGTTCAAGATGGATTTAGAAAAGGCAAAGGAACCAGAGATCAAATTGCCAACATCTGTTGGATCATCAAAAAACCAACAGAGTTCCAGAAAAACATCTACTTCTGCTTTATTGACTACACTAAAGCCTTTGACTGTGTGGATCACAACAAACTGTAGAAAATTCTTCAAGAGATGGGGGTACCAGAGCACCTAATCTGCCACCTGAGAAATCTGTGTGCAGGTCAAAAAGCAACAGTGAGAACCGGACATGGAACAACAGACTGGTTCCAAATTGAGAAAGGAGTACATCAAGGCTGTATATTGTCACCCTGCTTATTTATCTGCAGAGTACATCATGCAAAATGCTGGGCTGGATGAAGCTCAAGCTGGAATCAAGATTGCCGGGAGAAATATCAATAACCTCAGATAGGCAGATGACACCACACTTATGGCAGAAAGTGAAGAACTAAAGAGCCTCTTGATGAAAGTGAAAGAGGAGAGTGAAAAGCTGGTTTAAAACTCAACATTCAAAATATGAAGATCATGGCATATGGTCCCATCACTTCATGGGAAATAGATGGGGAAACAATGGAAACAGTGACAGACTTTATTTTCTTGGGCTCCAAAATCACTGCAGATGGTGAGGGCAGCCATGAAATTAAAAGACGCTTGCTCCTTGGAGGAAAAGCTATGACCAACCTAGACAGCATATTAAAAAGCAGAGACATTACTTTACTGACAAAGGTCCATCTAGCCAAAGCTATGGTTTTTCCAGTAGTCATGTACAGATGTGAGAGTTCTACCATAAAGAAAGCTGAGTGCCAAAGAACTGATGCTTTTGAACTATGGTGTTGGAGAAGTCTCTTGAGATTCCCTTGGACTGTAAGGAGATCCAACCAGTCAATCCTAAAGGAAATCAGTCCAGAATATTCATTGGAAGGACTGATGCTGAAGCTTCAATACTTTGGCCACCTGATGTGAAGAACTGACTCACTGGAAAAGACCCTGATGTTGAGAAAGACTGAAGGCAGGAGGAGAAGGGGATGACAGAGGATGAGACAGTAGGATGGCATCACTGACTTAATGGACATGAGTCTGAGCAAGCTCCAGGAGTTGGTGATGGACAGGGAAGCCTGGCATGCTGCAGTCCATGGGGTCACAAAGAGTCGGATATGACTGAGCTGAACAACCCTGATCAGTAACATATTTTGTGGTGCTCAATGTGGGCATTGTCCCCTTCTGGGAACAGGATCTGGGCACATCAAGGGCCACCAAAAGCAGCTTCCCAGTGGGTCACAAGTGGCTGCCTAAACCTTTTGTTTCACTGTCTGCCTTCCCATCCCCTGGGGCCTCAGGACCCTCATTCAAGAAACACTTCCCCCTCCCCTTTGCCCCTCTCCCTCTCCAAAAGGTTCCCTTGTGGCTCAGCTGGTAAAGAATCCACCTTCAATGCAAGAGACCTGGGTTCAATATTGGGATTGGAAAGATCCCCTGGAGAAGGGAAAGGCTGCCTACTCCAGAATTCTGGCCTGAGGTCACAGAGAATCGGACATGACACAGCAACTTTCACTTCACTCCCATAAAATCTCTCTACTTCTCCATCCTCTCCTCTCTGTCCTCTTACTTCTGCCCTCTTCTTCTGAGACTGTATGTGGGGCAGCTCCAGCATCACTCCTCTCAGCCTATGAGATCACTGGCTGTCAGGGCCTATTTTCATGGGTAACCAGCACAGGTGGGAGAGCTTGCTTCTCGCTTTGCAGACTTTGGGCCAGTGGGTTCTCCCTGACTAGAGATTTGGGAGAGTCACCTTTATTATCCTGCCGCCAAGAGAAATCCTGTTGGGACTGGCTGAAGTGGCAGATTTGTATACGCTGGTGGATATATGGATGAGGGTCCCACCTGTGGGTTGGGGATCCACAGATGATATACAACTAGCCAGTTTCTCGTTCTGATCACCTCAGTGGGCAACAGACAGGGTGCTCCCTCCTTCCTTGATCCTTTCTAGAAACTAGCAGGCTGGTACCTGAAAAGGAACATGCAGGGGTGGGTTGAACTAGCAACCTCTGTCTCTCTCAGTCTTTTCTGTCCCTCCTCCTTTACTTCCCCCTTGGTCCTCACCCCCACACTGCTGTCCCCTTTATCCTGAAAACTTCTAGCTTGTGCCTTTATTTTGTGATTGGTATCTCTGTTGTAGTTTTGTCTGTCCAACTGCCCCTGGAGCACTTAAGCCTTGAAATACAAACACAGCCCATGCTGCCTGAGACTCCAGCCTTGAGTTACCTAGTGAGATTTTAAAGAACAGAAAATACAGGAGATTCCACTTTTCTTCCTCTGCCTTTGCAATGTAACTATTCTGCCTGGGCTCTCGAGAATTGACTACCTGGTTCATTTGTAGTCCCCAAAACTGAGGGAAAAAAGAGGGCCATTAGATTGGATTCAAATGGGAAAACTATAAGACCTCTGGTTCCATACAAATTAACTTGTCTAGCTTAAGCTGGTGGGTTTTATACAGACCTGTCCTTACAGTAATAAATATAATACTTTCACTTACCTAGGGTTACTTTCTGTTAAAATATCCATCAACAGGGAAAAAAAATCTGATATGACTAAATTTTTAAGTAAAATTTAATTTAAATTTAACATTTCCTTGGTGGCTCAGAAGGTAAAGAATCCACCAGCAATGCAGGAGATGTGGGTTTGATCCCTGAATTGGGAAGATCCCCAGAAGGGAATGGCTACCCACTCCAGTATTCTTGCCAGGAATATTCCATGGACAGAGGAGCCTGGCAGGCTGTACAGTCCATGGGGTCACAAAGAGTTGGATAAGACTGAGCAACTAATACACCAAAGTAAATGTAACTGAAATAAGAACTTTTTGGAAAATTCTATAGGAGTAGTTATGTTTTGGAAATGTTCATCAAAGGAGTCTCTCTAAATTTGGGCAAATTTGAAACTAAATCAAGTTAAAAGATAGCAATTGAATATTTAGGCCATTTCAAAGGAAATAAAATACTGGAACATTAATTTCTAAACAGGTCTAAATTTACCTACTCTTGTCTTGTAAGAGAGAAACTAAAGATGTCTGGTGCCACATTGCCAAGTTCTCTACCAACTTATGGATGCTAATGTAAAGAACGATTCATGGTTGCTTAAGGGAAGGAGGATGTGTGTTTTCAGAAAAGAATGCATGAGGAATGGAAATATATTTTGTTGAAAGGAAAAAATGCGATTTTGTCCTAGAGCTGGGTATTTCTGAATGAGCAAAGAATAAGGGACAATGTATGGTGACAAAATGTTGCAGAAGGTTTGAAGAAGAGAAACATTAAGAATTTTGTAAGTGGTCAGGATTTTCTAAGGTTGGATTAAATTTAATTAGGCAAATGGATTTTAAGAGTAGGCTGGTACAAAACTGGATTTGGTTCCTCTCATAAGAGAACAAATTTGTCCTGGAATGCTATTTGTGATAACAGATCGTGTCAGTCTCTATGCCTTAAAGTGATCTGTATTTACCTTTGATTTTTTTTTTTCCCACTTTAGCTCAAGGAGTATTGTTCACAGAAACCTATGGTACTATCTGACCAGGTGTTTTAAAACTTTTTAAAATTTTTGACAGACTTCCCAAATATGAAATTCTAACTGAAATTCTCTTTGACTTTCATTTAACTTTGGGGTGCTTGTTCAAGGGGCCCTTGGAACATCCCAAAGAGAGATCCTTAACTAACTGGGTTAATCTGTAAGGAGAGGTTTGCCGGGTTCTCAGAGAACCTTAACAAGTTTAGGGATGAATTTATCAGGCTGAGGTTGGCACTCTCTCTCAAATGGCAGAGCATCATGGTTATTCTGGCCCCCTATTGCACCCTGGATTAGAAGGAGTGTACACTAAGAAAGGCCAGGAACATGCAGATGGCCTATTGGCTACCAATCCACACCACCAAACTCATCAGGCGGGTGGGGATGCACTCCCAGAACATGACTCACACTGAGACAGTGACGATCGTGTCAGCCAGAGAAGAGACATTATCATTTATCAGAAGCAATGAAAAGGTGTATAGTGAAGCCTGAAAGTTATGATAAGGTCCAAGAGATTACACAGGAAAAAGATGAAAACGTGGCAGTCTTCCTGAGCTGGGCAACAGAGGCATTCAGAGAAGACACCCAGACAGATCCTGAGTCCAGAGAAGGAAGGACACTATCAGCCATGTGTTTTATCATCCAGATCATTCCTGATACCCAGAGAAAATTACACAAGTTTGAGGCTGGGCCCCAAACCCCACTGTCAGTCTTGACAGATAAGGCCTTCAAGGTCCCTAACAACTGAGACTTAACAGTTATACAATAAGGATAAGAGGCTAGTAAAGAAAATGCAGCTTTTAGCTGCTCTGATTCACCATCTCTAGGGGAGTCTTAAGGGCTGAGAAGGCTGGACAGACCACCACGAAGCTGCCTGGTCTGAAGCAGTGTGCCTTCCATTGGAAAGGCAGGCACTGGAAGGGAGGATATCCTGGGCACCCTCCTGTGGGATGCCAGAGGGGCAACTCCTTGCGAATGTCTCAAATGAGAGGTTCCTGCCAGCAAACCATCTGACAGGGCCCAGTGCCTGCCCAGCTCCACATCCCACTAGATCCACCCTCATCAGCCCAGCAGAGCCGCGGGTCACCCTCGATGTGGTGGGTAGGAGAACTAAATGCCTTGTGGACATGGGAGCTGTCTGCTCTGTTCTGACATGGCCAACCAGCCCTCACCTCCAATCATGACTGCTCTGGACTGGACTTGATGGACGGCCAGAGATAAGTGATTTGTGTCTCCCCTTGACTGCAGAGTCAGGTCCGTTATTATTACTCACTTCTTTCTGTATATGAGAGAAAGCCCTGTCCCCCTCCTTGGGAGATTCACTAAATAAGTTAGGAGCCAGTATGTTCTTAGGACAGGGTAAAGCCCAAGGAGGGAAAGAATCCAAGCAGAGAACACATCTATAAGGAGCCCCAGATGACCCACATGTTGGGCATCAAATATTCCCCAAGACATCCCCCAAGGAATCAGAGAGTAAGTAGCTCCTGCAGTTCGGGATACCTCAGTGCCAGGAAGGGCAAAATGTGTTCCCCCAATAGAAATAAGGTTAAGGCCTAGGGAACATACCCCGGGAAGAAACAACACCCCTTTAAAGCCTGAAGCCCTGAGGGGAATCCAACTGCTGCTCAGCAAATTCCGAAAACATGGACTCCTTAGGCCTGCCAGTCCCTTTGCAACACCCCGACCCTCCCTATTCAGCAGCTTGGTGGGACTTCCCTGGTGGTCCAATGGTTAAAAATCCACCTGCCGGGAAATTATCTACATCAGTACAAGAACATAAATGTGTGAAGTCAAGGCTACATCACCTAGTTGAATATTCTACCAGAATGGAGCTGATTAGGCTGGGCAAGTAGAAAAGACAAACTGATCAAGTGAGGCTCCTTCTGATCCTTCCCCAGGATTTGGGACCAGGATGTTCTCCAAGACCTAAAGTCTCTCCACTGAAATGAAGATTCACTGGGCTGTGAGTCTCAAGGTAGAAATTCAAATGCTGGAGTTAGAGAACTACCAGATTCGAGTGTTGTCTTTATAACATGTAACGGATTTGCACAATAAAGACATGGGTGTTGGACAGCCCTGACTGCAAAAACTGACTCTACTTCAGTGAAAACCATAAACAGTAGTTGACTTTCTTTACTCTGATCTCTTCATAGAAAAGGAATAGAGTGGTCCCTTGGTCTCTGCAGGGGATCAGTTCCAGGACATCAGTCCCCCTTACCAAAACTTGCAGATGTTCAAGTACTGTACATAAAATGCTATAGTATTTGTATATAAGTTATGTAACCCACCTATATACTTAAGTCAGCTCTATGTTACTTATAATACCTAGTGCAATGTGAATACCATGGAAATAGTCGACAGCATGGCACATTCAGCTTTGCTTTTTGAAACTTTCTGGAATTTTTTTCCACATACTTTTGAGCCACAGTTGGTTGAACCATGAATGTGGATCCCTAGAATACGAAGGACTAGCTGCAAGTATACCCACAAAATATTGTTTAGAAAGATATTCAATAAATTGATAGCTATGACAGTCATAAAGGATACATTAAAATGCTCAAAAATGCTTTCAAATCAAAACACATTTAACTCAAAATCACAATGAGGTATCACTTTAGATATATTAGGAAGGCTACACTCAAAAAGACAGTAACAATATTTGGCAAAGATGTGGAGAAATTGAACCCTCATACACTACTGGAGAGAATATAAAATGATGTGTAGACACTTTGGAAAACAGGTTGGCAGTTCCTTAAAAAGTTAAGCTTATAGTAACCATATGACTCAGTAATTCTACTCTATATATCATCCAACAGAACTGAAAATATATATCCCCAGAAAACTTGCACACGAACATTCATAGCAACATAATAGCCTAATAGTGGGAACAACCCAACATGTGCTAGCTGATAAATGAACTAGTAAAATGTGGTATACCAGTGCAACAGAAAGAAACTAATAACTGATACATGTTAAAACATACATGAATTTTTAAAACTTTGTACTAAATGAAAGAAGTCAGATGCAAAAAGGTACATATGATTCCATTTATATGAAATGAAAATAAATGTCAGGACATAAATTGGATTAGCAATTGCCAGGGTCTAAGAAAAGGGTAAAATGGGGAACACTGACCTGTATGCGTCAAAAGTGTGAATTACCTTGTAATTAGCCTATAATAGAAAAAAATCTAAAAAGAGATTGTATTTATATATACATAACTGAATCACTAAGCTGTATACCTGAAACTAACACAACATTGTAAATCAACTATATTTCAATTAAAAAAATTTTAAAGGGTAAAAAAAAAGAATCCACCTGTCAAGACAGGGGACACAGGTTCAATCCCTGGTCTGGAAAGATTTCACATGCCATGGGGCAACCAAGCCCGTATACCACAACTACTGAGCCCACACTCTACAGCCCATGCTCCACAAGAGAAGCCACTGTAATGAGAAGCAACACCTCAACCAGCATTGGTTCACAGAAAGGGCCTAATTCTTCATAATAACACCCAACCACACACTGCATGACTAATGCTTCAAAAGTTGAACGAATTGGGCTACAAAGCTTTGTCTCATCTGCCATATTCACCTGACCTCTTGCCAACTGACTACCACTTCTTCAAGCATCTCGACAACTTTTTGCAGGGAAAATACTTCTACACCCAGCAGGATGCAGAAAATGCTTTTAAAAGTCTGTTCAAAACCCAAAGCATGGATTTGTATGCTATGGGAATAAACAAACTTATTTCTCACTGGCAAAAATGTGTTGACTGCAGTGGTTCCTATTTCGATTAATAAGGATGTGTTTGAGCCTAGTTATATAATGATTTAAAATTCAGGGTCTGAAACTGTAATTCCTTTTACACCAATAACCACTAGAAACTCCTCTACAGAACATAAAGATTTGGTTCTGGTTCTTTTAGAAGCAGTGCAGCTCCCGACCCAGCCAGCGCCAGTTCACTGTGGGTGTCATCAGAGGGACGGATCCTTTGTGAGCCAAGGGCATGGCAAAGCTGATCAAACTGCAAAACAAGCCCCTTGACTGTTTGAGTTCTGGCTCTAGTGACGGGCCCCCCTGCACTCCCCAGCCTGGCCCAGTACTCCCCACAGAACACAAACATGCTGAGAAAGGAGGCTCTGAGGAAGGAAGCATAAGCTGGTATAAAAAGGAGGATAAGGTTCTAATCCCTGAGGCCCAACAATGGAAACTCACCAAGGCTTACATGACGCCACCCACCAGGGGAGGGAGGCACTCTGGGACTTGATACAAAAGGCTTCTTTGGGGGAGGGGCTCAAAACACCAGTAAAACAAGTAACGCTTGTGATTTATGAGCCCATAATAACCCACAGACCCATCCAATCCCCCTGTCATTACTCAGGTCAATTCAAAGCAAAGGGACATATTCGGGGGAAGACTGGCAGTTAGATTTCACCCAAAGGCTCCCACGATCAAGATGTAAATATCTTCTGGTGATTGTTGATACTTCCATAGGATGGGCTGAAACCTTTCCCTGATCTGAAGAGGGTATGGAAGTCTGTAAGCTCATCTTTTTTTTTAGATTTAAAACACAATTTTTTTTAGATTTTTTTTTTTTTAGGTCTTTACTGAATTTTCTACAATATTGCTTCAGCTTCATGTTTTGGTTTTGACTGTGAGGCAGTGGAATCTCAGTTCCTCAACCAGGGATTGAGTTTGTACCCCTGCATTGGAAGGCCCAATCTTAACCACTGGGCCATCAGGGAAGTTCCTGTAAGTCTCTTCTAAAAGAAACAATTCCTTGTTTGGACTTCTGAAGTCCTTGCAGAGTGATAGCAGGCCCTCTTTTACAGCCAAAATCACACAGGGGCTCAAAATGGCCCAAGGGGTAGACACCAAGCTACACACCTTGTGGTACCCCAGTCTTCAGTCAAGGCAGAGAAAAGGAACCACACTTGAAAGAAACCCTTAACAAAGCTCTGCCAAGACACTCATGAACCTGGACCAACTTGCTTCCTACTGCACTCTTCAGGTAGCCCCAGGAGTGGTTGGAGGCTTAGCCCATTTGAAGTGACCTACAGGCGGCCTTTTCTACTACTGACATTCTGCTAAATGAGGTTGTGAGTCAGGCCCTGAGTATATTATTAATCTGGGACAAGTTCAGAAGGCAATCCAGGACCATGCCCATAAGCAGTGTCCACTGAAAATACAGAGAAAGCAGCAGTTCCTCCACAAATTAACTCCAGGGACCAAGTTTTTCTTAAAACCTGGGAAGAGAGGTCTCCTGAAGATCAACTACTGCCAAAATGGAAGGGCCCCCTATAAAGTAATTTTAACCACCTCCCACTGCTGTCAAACTGCAAGGGATATCAAATTTGGTACGTTTGTCAAGACTAAAGCTTTCACCTCCAGAAGCCCCACAGGTCACAATAGAAGAACGATACACTTGATTGTCAGTGGAAGATCAGAGATAGATGTTCAGAAGACAGGCACCATTGACAGACGAGTAAAATGATGTAGTGGGAGGGGGCTCCTATTGGAAGTCTTAACAAGACTGGGGACCTCTCTTGTTTCCTTGGTTGGTGTGGTTCTTGGCAACAGTGCAAGCTCCTTGAGTACCTTCTAGCAGAACAAGGTAGTTTGTGCAGTAACTAATACTTCCTGCTACACGTGGATCAAGGCAACAGGACAGGTAAAAGTTAATATTAAGGAAATATATGCCCAGGCAGAGGGGCTCCATAATTTTGGCAGGGGCAAAAGGACCCTGCAGGTCCTTGGAACAGTCAGTAAGGGACTTCTGCACCTCTAGGGCATGCTAGGGTCTGTGGCCCCTGTCCAGTGGGAGGAAATTTCAGAAGAGAACTCGAGCCCCTAACTAATAAGGGTGTAGCGTCTCTCAGCAAAGAATGAGACCGGCCTGGGACCCTCTGCTGCAATGCTTGCATCTGGACACACCTCTCCTCAATAAATAAAATACAGAGAAATTGTATGGAACTGAAAAGCACATGCATGTTCAGCTGGGACAAATTCTAGACAAAAGATTCAAAGAGACCAAAGAACCCAACTGCTACTTTTGAACAGCCCACAGCAAAACACCACCTAAGGCACCCTTCTGGCCTGACCCCCAGACTCATCCCTTCCCTTACCTCACAAAAGGAACAAGCTTGCCTGCCTCAGGAAGCAAACAAGCAAGGGAACCTCTTTGTTCTTGCTCCCTCCTGCTGCAGCAGGGACCCCAGTGAAGCTGGCTTGAACTTCTTGTCTGGATTCTAATCAATTTCTGTTGATTAAGGAGGCTAAGAACTCTGGTCAGTAACATGTCCCTCAGTCCCTATCCATGGCTTTACTTAAATACTTTACCTACTAGTATTCCCTATGAAACAAATAAGTCTCTGCTCTATGATGAAGAGCAGTAGGAACCAATTTTCACCTTTACCAACCAACACAGGGCAGTAGCAATACAGACTAAAGACAGAGCTACCATTTATGATTTGGCAATCCCACTCCTGGGCATATATTCACACAAAACTATAATTCAAAAAGATACATGCACCTCTATGTTCACAGCAGTAGTATTCACAATAGCCAAGACATGGAAGCAAACTAAATGTCTACTGATAGGTTAATGGATAAAGAAATCATTTATGTCCACAATGGAATGTTACTGAGGCCTGAAAAAGAACTCAATAATGCCAACTGCAGCAACCTAGATGGATCTAGTTGTAACATACTAAGTGAAGTAAGTTGGAAATAAAAGACAAATATCATATGATATCATTTACAGGTGGAATCTAAAAATCAGTAACAATATAAACCAATTAACAAAGGCGAAACAGACATACAAAAGTAGGAAACAAAATTATGGTTACCAAAAAACAAAGATGTGAGAAATAAGAAGCTGGGATTGAAAAACAGAAACTATTCTATTACATATAAAATAGATAATCAACAAAGACCTAGGTATAGCAAAGAAAGTCTATTCAACACTTGGTAATAACTTATGTGGGAAAAGAATCCAAAGGTGAATAGACATTTGTATATGTATAAGTAAGAGATCCTGTACACCTAAAACACATATAACACTGTATATAAACATTAGTCCAAAAAAAATTCAAGTAAAAAGGTAATGAGACACAAGCTTTTGGGTGTGTCCACACACACAATGGAATATTACTCAGCCATCAAAAAGCAGCAACATCGATGGACCTAGAGATTATCATACTAAGTCAGACAGAGAAAGACAAATACCATATGCCAGTTATATGTGGAACCTAAAAAAATGATACAAATGAATTTATTACAAAATAGAAACAAACCTACAGACTAGGAAAACAAATTTATGGTTACCAAAGGGGAAAGGCTATGGGGGAGGGGATAAATTAGGAGTTTGGGATTAACACGTACATACTACTATACATACACACACACACACACACACACACACATATATAGTAGATAACCAACAATGGGGATGTAGCACAGGGAACTCTATTCAATACTCTGTTATAATCTATACTGGAAAATAATGGATATATGTATATGTATAACTGATTCACCTTGCTGTACGCCTGAAACTAACACAACATTGTAAATAAACCATACTCCAAAATAAAAAATATTTTTAAAAGTCGGCCAGCCCAGTAATGCATTAGGTTAAGTGCTTCTCTGTAGCAGTCAATCACATTCTGTTGGAGGCTAACGGAGATTAGATCTAAGATTCCAGGCAGATCAGAGGGCTAAGATTCCTTAGATCTGTAAGGAAGATGAAATTTGTCTTCGAGCCATTTTAGTTTCCTCTCTTGTCTTTCCCCCTTTCTGATTTTGCGATCTCTGGGCCACACACACTACTGCCAGAGACTGGGGCCTCGGCGCCTCTCATCTCTGCGCTTCTGGTCTCCTCTGGGCCAGAGAAGAGCCAGCTAGGCCTGGTGTCTGCTCTTTCTAAAGCCGTGGGACCTGAACACCTCCAGTACCCTCAGAAGGGCTTTTTTATTTACCCCTGCCATCAGTTCAGGTAAGCCAAGCCAAGTGGGAATATTTCACAAATAAGAAAGAGTTCAGTCCCCTAGAGATGGAGTCAGGAAAGCAGACTTTCAGGAATAAATAGGTCATTGTATGGTGCTTGCAGTCAGACAGTCCTCATTTCCACAGAACAGAAGGACACAGTGGATGGGTCTGGCCAGGTCTGACGCACCTTCTAGGTCCCAGAAGAATGCCCTCTCACTGAGTGACCCCAGAGAAAGAGGTTATGTCCTCCCTTCTGCCCCGTCTGTCCAAAATTCCTCAAGGTGACACTTCCACAACAAAGCAAGACATTCCTGCCCTATGGGAGATGGCTGCTACCCGCCCTTCATCTCAGCTCAAACCTTCTGCCATGTCCCTCCCTCTGCTCCACCTGCTCTGCTGTCTATCCTGCCCATCAGACAAGCCTGAGCCACAAGCTGTTCTCTCTGCCTGGAATATTCTAAGAAGCCAGGATCAGGGGCCCTGCTATGAACACTCTCCCTTGCATAATCCTTGGGGGAGCTGGCACACCCCCACGTGGTGTGAAGTAGTCAGTAAAAATTTAAGAAGTACAGAGATTGAAGTCCCTCCATACACACAGGGGTTCATATCAGGACCTGCTACAAACCATGAAAGACCATGCTTTTTGGTGGAACCTGGTGGAAGATGGCTGAGAAGCTCACATCTGTGTCATACAAAACTTAAAGACTCCCTAGAGCCCAGCAGCATTTTACCAAACAACTGTTTGCTTGCTGCCACCTGGTGGTCATTTCTGGAACTTCCTCTAAGATATTGGAGGAACTTCCCTGGCAGTCCAGTGGCTGAGACTCTGCCGAGGACCCATCTCCTGGTCAGGAAACCAGACCACAGATGATGCAGTTAACAGTTCGCATGCCACAACTAAAGAACCAATATGCTGAAACTAAGACCCAGTCCAGCCAAATAAACATAAAACACACATACATACACACAAAGCCCTGCTCCTCACTAAATTCAACTTCTTTCTCAGTTTTGGCCAGTTATCCAAATGAACAACCAAGAGGTGGTATGCTTCGATGGCCCTGGATGAATGTATGAGACAGGTGGCATTTGCCCTCATTTCAGGACCTTCCTCTCAGAACTACTCAGTACCTACCATCATTCCCATTTGGGGGAAAATGATAAATAAAGTTGATGTTTTTGAACTGTGGAGTTGGGAAATGACTCTTGAGAGTCCTTTGGACAGCAAGGAGATCAAACCAGTCAATCCTAGAGAAATCAGTCCTGAATATTCATTGGAAGGACTGATGTTGAAGCTGAAGCTCTGATATTTGGACACCTGACGTGAAGAACTGACTCATTGGGAAAGACCCTGATTCTGGGAAAGACTGAAGCCAGAAGGGTATGACAGAGGATGAGATGGTTGGATGACATCACTGACTGGACCGACATGAGTTTCAGCAAGCTCTGGGGGTTGGTGATGGACACGGAAGCCTGGGGTTGCAACGAGTCTGACACAACTGAGCAACTGAACTGAGCTGATAAATAAAGCACTAGAAAACTAACGATTCCCTCCATTCCCTCTAAGTGCTCTAGGGCTATAGGAAGAAGGCTACTTTTCATCACAGAGTCAAGCATAAAATGGTGGCATTCCAAGTACTGGAGGCCAGAACTGTTATGGACTGAATGCTGGTGTCCTTTCTAAGTTAGGGCTTCCCTAACATGACGGTATTTGGAGGCGGGGCTTGTGGGAGGTAACGAAGGTTAAATGAAGTGATGAGGGTGAGGCCCTCCTGTTAGGATTAATGCCTGAGAAGATGGTCATCTGCAAGGCAGGAGGAGAGCCTTCACCAGAACCCCAGCAAGCTGGCACCCTCATCCTGAACTTCTGGCCTCTAGAGCTGTGAGGACAGAAATGTTTGCTGTACAAGCCATGCCCCCTGTGGTGCTTGTTGGCCAGAGGAGCTAAGACAGGGTTCACACTCCACAGGCAGGAGTATGAATCCACACAAGGCAGCCCTCTCTCCTGCCTCTGCTCACCATGAACTTACTGTCCTTTCATTTTTACCTGCGGGATTTCTGTAGGAAGTTGTGCTGCCTATGACAGGGACGGAGGAGCAGGAAGCTACTGACAAGTGAGTGAGGGAAGAAGCCAGGGAAACTCTGCCTGACAGGTAAGCTTACCAAAGCAATGGTTCAACCCGGAGCTGAAATCTGAACAAAAGACAGAACCTACTGAGAGGGTTCCATTCTTAGTCTCATGATCTGGTTCCTATTTGAGCCCCCAGGACTCTAGTAGACTCTGAACAGCAGGGCCCCCACAGAGCACTCTCCCCAACAGCGCTTTTCCACTTAAACAAAAGCCGAGCCACCCAAGCCCCGTTCTACACTGTGCAATTGATACTCTGCACTCAGGTACGAATTTATATGTATCCCCGTTGCATTTCCACCTGTTAAGAGTCAACAGATCATTCCAGGTGCATTAAATAAAATCCAAACCCTTCACCGGGACTCACGGGGCTCTGCTATGCAGCTCCTAACATCATCTCCAACAGGCTCAGCAGACTCTTGTGCCTCAACGCAAAGAATGCCAAGACATTACCTTGTGTTTTAATAACTCTCAGCTGTGGGAAACCCTAGTTGTAACCCCGAGCCCTAGCAGGATGGCAGGGAAGGTGTGTGGAATTCCCCTCCACAAGTCACATACTACCAAAAAAGGAGACATTGGGCCCTGGCGTCTTTTCGAAGCACCTGTCAGTACCTGCACATCCAAAAACTCTCAGGGGTCCACACTCCTGGAGGCCGCCTCTCTGGGCTTCGAGGTATCCTCACAGCACATGCACTGAGTCCAGTTTACTCGGTTGTAAACTCCCCCCACGCCCCCCACCCCCACCCACTCCATCCCTCCCACCATTGCTGGCAGAGAGGATCCTCCATCTCCTGGGGACCAACAACTGACTCCAAGGTTTTCAACTAGAGGGGATTTGCCCCTAGGAGACAGCTGGGAATATGTGGAGACAATTTTGAGGACTTGCAACTGGGGCCCTGGGGGTGCTACTGCCATCCAGTGGGTGGGCGCCAGGGTGCGCCGAACATCCAACAATGCGCGGGACAGTCCCCCACAACCAAGAACGACGCGGCTTGTCAACACTCACCTCTGAGACCCTCCTGTCTCCTTGCGGTGGAAGCTCGGGGAAGTTGGCGTCTGGCTTGTATCCACCCAGTTCTTGGCCCTCGGAAGACGCCTGGGAGGGAGTGGGTTGTAGTCCATTTTCCAGCTAAAAGCCGCTCGTCTGGGGGGCAACCCCTTCAGGAGGAGTCGACTGTAACACTGGGGCCCCCAGCGGGGAAGAAGGAAAAGAGTATCCGGTTCCCTGAGCCTGCTCCCTCTGGCCTTCGCACCCCTAGCTTTTTTTGCCCCACAATTTCGCCTTTTCAAAATTTGACCTTTATGCTACGTCTGTCGGCCGTCACAAGTAGTTTGGGAGGGAGGGAGGAGGCCGGGTGTCCCAGGCTGCAGGGCCCGTCCTCCACCCCCAGCCGGCTCTGGGACGCTCCGCGGGGCGCACCAGCCCGTGGGCCCCAAGCTGAGGGCGCCCAGCCGTTAACTGCCGGGCGTGGAAAGCTCGCTGACCAGGGCGAGGCCGGGAACTTGCTGTTAAGGAGAAGCATCTGGTTCTAAAGCTCAGCGAGGAGGAAAGGGCTGAGGAACAGGGGGCGGCTCTACGGAGCTGGAGAGGCAGAACCCACGCAGGGAAGCCGGGCCGGACATCCGCTTTGTGGCCCGGGCCGGAGGTGCCTGAGACCAGCAGTAGCAGCGACGTCGTAAAAGAGCCAAAATAAGGCCTCGCGCACGCTAGGCCACAAAGGCAGCGCTTTTCCATGCGGGCAAAAGGGGAGGCGTGTCTCATTTCTCTTGCCCCTTCCTTCCATATCCACCTTCTGCAAAGGTAAACCTCGGGCTCGCCCCCGGATGACACTGACAAACAGGAACTCTCAGAATTGCGTCAGCGATAGTGGTTGCTTAGGCCGCCGAGCACGTGCCCCCACGCACTATGGTAACGTGAACTGTGACCATAGCGACAGCAGAGGCTTCTGGGAAGATGGCGGCGCTGAGGAAAGCAGGCAATGTTAAAACCGAAAACAAAACCCCCAAAACTTAAAAAAACAAGACACCAAGAAGTCTTTAAAAAAAGAAAAAGAAAGAAAAAACTGGAGACCAAAGCCAGTTGGTTAGCTCAATTACTAACTACTGAGTCACACCAAAGCCAAAGGAAGCAAGGCCTCCTTCCTCCAGGCCAAGGCCTTGACCCTTCCCCAACTTTTCTCAAGGAACCAGTATGGTGGGGGCAGCCACACTGTCCAGCTACCACCCTGGGCTCTAACCAGCCCCCTTCTCAGTCAGGGCAGAATTGTTCTGCCTTAGCTGTTTCCAAGGAGAATGCCACCTACTTCTGATCGCCCCGGCGGTACGCAAACCTCCGAGTTCAGAGCACATGCAGTTCTGCTGAAGACGCACACACGTGTCCACAGGGGACCTCAGCTCGGGATGTCCCGGGGGCTCAGGCTGTCCTCCCCTCACAGGGCAGCCCCTAGAGCACCAAAGCACAAACAAACGGGGCTTTCGGCCACGCTGTCTTCCCCAGAATTAGAAAAGACACAGCGCTGCCTTAAGGGACCTCATCTGCTTACCTCTCTCCCAGGAACTTTCCTCACATCTTTCCTAGTGGAAACCTGGGCTGGAAGTGGTGCCTGAGGGGAGGTGGCCAATATTCCAGGGATAAGGGGAGGATAAAGAAGGGAGGTGACAGGCACACGAAAAGCGTGTGGGGAGAATTGTGGAGTGAGGTGGACCCGAGGTCCTTCAGGCCACAGACCCTTCTCAGCAAGATGAGGAACCCCATAAAGTTTGAATACTTAAGCTATAATTTTATGATTTAAGAGTTTGGTTTGCCTGATGTCCATTGGAATGAACTAGAGGAATGGGAAAATTACTGTTTCCTAATATTTACAATGGTATCCTAGAAATACAGTACAGTCATATTTCACCTTTTGTGTTGAATTCTCTAGGAAACTAGAGACGTTATTCTCTGAATCTAAAGGACTTCTCTAAACTCCCCAGAGGCTCTTGTGTGACTATGAGATATTAGGAATCTTACGTTGACTTACAAAGCTCTAAGTAAGTAGCATCTCAAATGCCTTTCTTCCTCCGACTTGCTCTTCAAAAAGCAACCTTTTGGCATTCTCAAAAATAGAAAAAAGGAAAATGATTATTTGGGTACACTGAATTATGGTGCACCAAGACGAAGGTTTACTTTTTTGGCACAAAAATGACAGTGATAAAATTATAAATCTCTTATTCTGACTTGTATGAATAGACACTCCAAACATACAAACAGAATCACCATAAGCAAGGGTCAATAGAAATATTAAAGAATTAAGACATTATGGACTTCCATGGTGATCTAGTAGTTGGGACTCTGAATTCCCAATGGCCAGGGAACTAGGATCCCACATGCCACACAGCATGGCCAGAAAAATAAATAAATTTTAAAAAATAAATAGAAGTTAAAGATGAAAGAATCAGATCTGATAAAACTAAAGCTATGGCAAGCAACAGATCTAAAATATAATAATAACATCAAACATATGTAACAATGAGACAAGGATTGTTCTTTCCTTCATTCCACATGTAAGGAAAGGCACAGAGAAGTCAGGTAGCTGTTTAAACTCATCCAATTTGTAAATGGCAGAGCCTTGATTTGAAGCAGGCAGTCTGGTTGTAGAATTCATGTTAACATTAGTGGATTAAATATTTTATAGACATAAAAGAAGACTTAAAATGTGATATAAACAAAATGGATCTCAAAATTGATTAAGCTAAATTGAGACAACTAAACAGAACTTTTAGAAATGAGAAACAAGTGAAATTTAAAATTGGACAGATTTTTGTAAAATTTAATAATCTAAGTACCCATTATTTCTAAGAATATCTTTGATATACATTTTGCAATACTATGTGGCAAGCAACATTTTGGAACAGTATCTCACTTAAATCTAATAACCCTTATAGTAGATACTGTTATCATCATTTGTACAAGGGAATAAATTCAGAGAAGTTAAATAATGTGTCCAAGTTTAAAATGTATCTAGGAAGTATAGAGTTGGTTTGACTTCTAAATGCATGTTCTCTTTACTCATTATCTCCATGAAAAGGTAAACTGCGTACATGACTTTAGCCAGAAAAGTTAAATATTACTTGTGTACACAAGTGAAGTCAGGCCAATGGAAATGTTTATAAGAGATCTCTGCCAGACACAGCCAAAAAAAAGGAGGGGGGGATGTTAAGAGCAGGTAATTTTTTAAAAGGCAGAACTGGGATTTCTCTGGTGGCCCAGTGGTGAACAATACTCCTCGCAATGCGTGGGACATGGTTGGGAAATTAAGATCCCACATGTTGAGAAGCAACTAAGCTCACTCACTGCAACTACTGAGTCCATGTGGCACGACTAGAGAGTCCGAGTGCCACAGTGAAAGACGCACGTGATACAAATAAGACCTGATGCAACCAAATAAAGAAATAAATATTTTTCAAATAAATAAATCCAAAAAACTAAAATAAAAGTTAGAATAATGGCAGTTATAAATGAATAGCGTTTAAATATATATTAGTAAGTAATAAGAGTAAGTTTCAAGCCATACAAAGTTCACCAAAACAATTTTTATTTCCAGTGTTTAATTGGGTATGCACACAGGCATGACACAGGTTTGAATCCATTAAGTCCTCATGCAGAATTATATTCTTCTCCATAAAGAAGCCAGTTCCATCCAGGTCACTATCTACACACCTATGTTACAACGTTTATATCAAATCTGGTATCTGAAGAAAAGATACACATATAATATGTTCATTTAAGTTACGTATTTTACAGAAAGATTAAAAATTCAAGTCACACAAAACTCAAAAACTGTATTAAAAGTTGGAATAGAAAACTCAGAGATCCACCTGGAATGACTAGAGAATGGAAGTTCTGTATCCACCTGTGTTAAAACTGGTAAATGTGATGAAATTTGTTACCAATAAAACACATTTTTTTTTTTTTGCTCAATGTATGTTATCTAATTTTAACAATATGGCACCCTAAAAACCAAATGTATTTTTATGATGAGGCACTTTTGTTAGTGATGAAACCAAAAGAACACGTCTGTCGCATACTAACGCCAGAGATTTTCTTCAGTAATCTTGGGTGTACACACTATGCAGTGAGTTGCAACAAATACCTTGCTCCTCTGTATACAACTATCCAATATATTTTAAATATATATTTATTTATATATTTATATATATATATATGTTCTTCTGGCTGTAGTAATGCACCGTAAAGCTATTTCACAGTGCAAAATGATGAAACCAGCCCAAATGAAGGCTGCATAATAACAATTCTGGTACAAGAAAATATTTACAGAGTTACTGGAAAGTGTAACAGTAGCTTTTATTCGCTCGAGAAAGAACCGCCAGTTTAAAGACAGGGATGGAACTGTGCTTTGTGGTCTGGGGTTTCAGACAGTTGATGAGGTTGGACCGTGGCTGCAGAACTGGCGTTTTGGCTCGTGTTCTGAAAGCTTTCTCCATTTATTTGGTCAGGTGACTGTGGTGGTATGGAAAGAGGGGCCCTGTTAGTTGAAGCCAAGGTGCTGGAAGAACTGTCTGCATCGGACTGGAAAGACGGGGGCGGGTCCCTGGTTGCTATTTCTAAGGTGCTCTCAGGCTGGGGGTCCCCCGTGTCCCCTCTGCTCAGGTCAGTGGTACTGGTGCGTAGCCGCTCCCTGGCCAGCCAGTCTGAGATGGACAGGTCCTGGGCGGGGCATTTGGGCTTCAATCGGTTCACAGCTGAAAGTTCGGATTCTCTGTCCCCGCTCTGCTCCTGCGCTTTCCAGAAATTCAGAACACTAATTTCAGTAGCATCCCTGTGCCCGCCCAGCGTGTGTCTGCGTTTGATGTTTTTCCTTTTGGCAGGATCAGCAATGGTTTTTTGACTTCCTACTCCAAACATGTCATCGGCCGGGGCTTTGGGCCTCAGTTTTAACCGATCGGCTATTTTTGTTTTCCAAGTGGGTTCCTGTTTGTCCGATTCGCTTCTGGCTGGTGGTGTTAGTAAATTTCCGGTGGATTTTCCTTTTTTCATAACGTCAAACACTTTGGTGATGGAAGGGGCTTCTTTCTCATTCTTGGCGTCCCCTAGACTCCCACTGTCTGACTTGAACCTGGCGGATTTCTTCCTGGACAGAGTGTCACACTCGATCAGTTTATGGGAGCTGAAGAGCTGTCTCCGGCTGTCTAAACTCGAGGTTAAACTTCCCTCCGTGCAGCTGACCTCACTGCATTCCGAGTTTCTCCGGCTGGTCTTAGCGGCCTCTTGGAGTTTTCCTCGGAAGAGCCTGTCGGAGGCCAGGGCGGCGGGGAAGACCGGGAAGTCGCTCTCGCTGTCCGTCTCCACTGGCCGGCCCTCGCTGACCAGCTCGCTCCTCTCGTCATCAGCTTCGTCTCCCCGGCTCTCGGCCATGGACTGCACCTCGGGGCTCAGCCGGCTGGAGTCGAGGCCGGCCAGGTAGGGAGCGGACGGTGCGCTGGCGTAGTCGGAGGTGATGCCGCCGACACTGACCAGGAGCTCGCTGTGCTTGGGCTCGGGGCTGGGGGCTTTCCTGGTGAAAAAGCTTGCTGGAGGAGCCGGGGCGTGAATGCTGAGCGGGGTGCCAGATTCGGACCCCGTGTCTTCCAGGTGGGAGGACTTCTGGGCCGCGAGGGCCCTGGGGCTCTCTCTCAGGACGGCGAGGCGACAGCTCAGCGTGGGTGACCGGCTCTGCTTGCTGCTTTGGGGGGCCGGGGGTTCCAAGCTCTCCCCCGGAGGGGCCCTCTGCTCAGCTCTGCCTCCTCCGCTGTTGTCTTTCTTCGTGGTGTTTTCTTTGGGAGCAACAGTCCTTTGTTTTCGGCCCGGTGTCTCGCTCTCTTTTTTGGACTCTTCTTTAACGTCGTGGTGACCCTGCTCTGAGTTTTCTTTCTTGAAAAACACATTGTCCAGCTCGTCTTCCGAGCTGCTAGGTTGTGTTTTTTCTTTCGGCTTTTTCCTCTTGCGACTGGCAGCCGCGAAGATGGAGGATACAAGCAGGTCCCTGCTGTACTGGTCTTTTCCGGATCCCCAAGAACCCTGGGAAGCAGAGAGATACAACACTTTGAACAGAACGTCATCGAGTTCACTTTCTGAAAAGGTTTCCCCCAAATATTTATTTGTGTGTGTGTGCAATTTCTATTGCTTGATTTAAAAAAAAACCTTTTTTTAACTGAAATATAGTTGATTTACAAGGTTGTGCCAATCTCTGTTCAGCAAAGTGACTCGGTTATAACACATATAAACATTCTTTCCATTATGGTACATCAAGGATATTGATATAGCGCCCTGTGCTATACAGTAGGTCCTTGTTTATCCATCCCGTATGTAATAGTTTACATCTGCTAATCCCAAACTCCCAGTCCTTCCCTCCCCCAACCCCAATTATTTCTTAACCGCTAAAGCCAAGTACTAACAAGGTGTGGTTTTTACACCTCCTTTTAATTTGTGCCTAACATAAGCTTTTATTTTCAATTAATTAGAAATGGGACTAATTAATTTTTATTTATCAGCCAAGTCACACAGCTCACGTACACCTGTCCTTTCAGGGACACATTTTGTGTTTGGTGGCCCCCACCCCTCACTGTTCTTAACTTTTCTGTATCTATGGACCATCCCCGCTTCTGCTATACTCAGTGGGTCTACAGGTTCTTTCCTTTGCAATACAGGTTTCATAGTCAATATTCTGACAGCTGAATATAATATTCTGATGCTGGTTACTAAAATCTTATGACTACCTTTTTTCTACTTACAGATGTCACATGATACATATACTGTGTCGCATAACCTGATTAAGATAAGGGAGCTTTTGGGTTCCCATTAGTTCAGTCAGGCTGGATCTGCAGAGACTGGCCTTAGGTAAACTAGGTTGGTAATGTCTTCACTGATCTCAAGAAACAACCAAATCAGAAAGTTCAAAAAGCCTAAGGTCAATTCAAGATCTTAAATCCTTACCATAGAAACTCTGTCACTGAGAAAGAGACAGTGCAGCCAACCAGCTTTGTCAGCTATGCCTAATAGGTTCCTGATGACGACTGTTTAAGACCATTTAATTAACATGTTCATAATGCCTATAGGCTCAGTTAATGGGGGAGAGGGGTGCCAAGAAACCCTAGCTGGTTTAACACACCCCATTTAAGATGAGCAGGCAGGCAGTATGCTGAGTCAGAAGCAGAAAGTATGGTTTCTCTACTGTCATAAAAATTTTAGACAAGCTAGAACTGCTATACTGAAGTCTTAAAAATTAAAGTAAAAACTTAGGCTGTTGTATTAAAAAGGACTTTCCAAAATTAAATCAGATATACAGAACTTTGTTTTTCTAAGTTATAAAGGACTGTCTAATTATCCAGGACATTTTTTGATGATTATTCACATTTTAACACATTCTGCTGAAGACCTCAGGAAATGATGGCTATGACTGGGCTCTGAATTAGAAGATCTGGTGTTTCTTTAGCCTATTCTTCCCCCCACTTACTGCGTATGACACTGAGCAAGTGATTCAGTTTTCAACAACTCAATTTCATTGTTTATTTAAGTGAAAAAATTAGATTATCTTTAAGACTCCCAACATTGATGATTCTGTGATCACATATATGTTAGAGGAAATGACTTTTACTTCTTTTATAATTGAAAACATTGTTACAAAAATGTATCATTTGGATATCTGCACCATAATTGATTAAGATGAAGAGATCGCTATAATCACAGGTTAAGAAATATGCTTCTAGTAAGAGGGATAAAGGAAATTTCAAAAAAGTTTTTAAACATAAAAGTCTAAATCTGAAGTCTTATATTCTGGCAAAAATAGGTGGGAAACTGGTCCAAAGTAAGTAAGTCTAAGGAGACATGACAACATAATGCAAGGATCGATCCTTGAGTGCACCCTGTATACAAGAAAAGAAAAAAACAAACACTGTTGGGATGATTGGTCGAATGTGTGTAAATGCTGTACATTAGAAATAATAATGTACTGTACTCATGAACTGCCTGAGTACAATAATTATACTGTAATTATACAGAAGAATGCCCTTGTTCTTAGGTGACACACATGGAAGCACTTAGGGGTAAAGTGTTATCATATCTATAAGTGACTCAAATGACAAAGAAAAAAATCACACATATATATATATATATATATATATATCAAGAGTTACCAACTGAAAAATCTAGTGCAAAAGGTTTGAATGCTAACTATCATTCTAGTAACTTAAAAATATCCAAAATAAAAAGCTGGGGTAAAAAAATGATAAAAAAAATTTTAAAAGACAGTAATAATCACAATATAAGTGATAGTGAATGATAAATCATTATTTTGCAATATTTTCTGCAAGAAATTATAATTTAGTCATACATGACCTCATTAGGCTTAGAAATGATATGTAACATTCATGTCTCATTTTCAAATAGAACATTTAAAAAATTTTATTGACAATTTTACTTGCTACTATCTCAGCAGAGCAAAATTTGAAATAAAAAACTTTCTAACTATAAGAATGTCTTTAAAACTACTCAAATAGTTGTGTACTTTGGTGGTGTTGTCAACAGAATACAAATTGTGTAAACAAAAATTGACTGTAAAAACAAAATTAGTGACCTTGTTGAAAAGAAGGCAAGAATATTTTTATAAAAAATATATACTGATTAAGTCTTATATCACTACTGAAATGTTTACAGATGAAATACAATGTTTGGCATTTGCTTCAAAATAGTCCCAAGGAGGAGGAAAGTGGGCGGGGCGCAGATAAAGACAAATGTTGACCGTATGTTAATTGAGGATGGATAATGAGGACTCATACCAGCCTGTCTACTTTTGTGTATGTTAGAAAATTTCCACATATAAGAACAAAGGGGAAATGCCTATTTCTTTGCATTATGCTAAACTATGCTGAGATAAACCCAACCCCCCAATTCACAATCCAGTATTCCTCTATCATATTCTAAGCATTGCTTTTCCCCTTTATAATACTGTTAGTCTGTGTTATCAGACACAGACAGGGGTGCGCCACATATGAATCATAACCATCAGCCACAAAGCAATTCCCCCCTAAAATATTTCTCAACTGACAGTTTACCTTAGATTTTGTTGAGTCACTAGTAGCTGAATCTGTGGGAAGTTAAGGAAAACACGGTCAGTATTGGTCAGATTCTTTACTGCTTCTCACAAACAATGCAAAACTCATGGAAGAGACAGGCACAGAACAAAATGTGAAAGCGAAACTCAAAAAACAATAGAACACAGTGGATAGTCAGAGCTCACAAAGATGCAAGCTGCACCACAGAAAGCCACCGCCATGAAAGGATGCTGTGAATTGTAGGCAGAATCAGCTCAATGATAGGGATGGCAAAGGAGCCCTGTACTAAACAAAACAGAAAGTATTCAATCTAGCAGTAAAGCAGCTCGAAGACCTTTTGAAGAATCGCACTATGTACCACATCCTGTATCTGAAACTGATACACAATGTAGAACGTTTGAGGCTGTTGGCTGCCCTCACTACCAATTGAGATGCTCAGACTTGGTGTTCTCTACTTTGATTTTTTTGTCAAGACTGTCAATGGTAAATTTGAGAAGCATTTACTGTATGCATAATATGCATTCGGGTAACCCTGCTTCTAGGTCACTTTGGTGTCATGTTAAATCATGCTCATCTCTGTGCTTTGGACCCTGGTTTCACATCTGTGCAGTCAGGGATCCTTTTGACTAGTTAACACTGCTACCAGTTTTCCAATTATCTAGTAACGAATGCTATTATGAAAATGGAAAAATGGAGAGCATCATTTTACTGTCTGGCAAAAACTCAGATTGTACAAGTACAAAGAGGGTAGGAAGGGGCTAGCGGTCTTTAGGACAACACCAATTTTTGAAATTTTCTCTTTCAACTTCAGGGAAATGGATTTTCAGAGTTAATGAGCTGAGCCCCATGCCACGCCCCTTTCAACACATGGCTCAATGCTTTATGACTTTAAGAACTGGTAGACCATACCATGCTATTTCTCCTCACGGTCTGCTTCAGAAATAACAAGAAACAGCAGAAAAACTTTTAAGAAAGTAGTCGTGATCTGTTTACAAGAATCGTAAGAGAAAATGTACACCACAGATCAACTCGGTGTGCGTTTACAGGAATCGGGGGTTTCTGCAGACAAGGCAGCTACAGTGTGGACAACAGTCGTCCTTCTTCCTACAGTTCCAGCTGTCCATCAGGGACACCACGGAATCCACTAGCGACATTACCGTGTGATAGACTCCTCCCATCTCGCCTGTTCAACATCAGTATAGATTTGCCTGTGTCAGTAAAGTGCTGGAAAAAAAACCCTTTAGGACTACAACACGAACTAGAGACAAAGGAAGAACATGGTGTAAAACATGCTAGGTTAGTTGCAACAGTTTGGCAGGAGAAAACTTTCATCGAAAGAGCCTGCAGGAACTAGTATTTCATCAAGTATTAGGGTGGCGATAGAAAACAGAAGAAAATGTCAAAGAGGTTGACTTTAACGGTGACCTCTGTAGTGACAAAATAATATATATTGCATTTATGGAAATGTTGCCCGTGAGCATTTTACATAGTTAACTTGCTGCTTTTTCAACAGAACATCCAGCTCGAGAGTAAGAATTACTCGTAAAAGTCTAGACCACACTTTCTGCCATCACAGCAACCACATACTCAGTAGCGGGTATCTGTTTTACCTTGTGATGACTATTACATGGAAACTGTGAATTAAAAAAAAAAAAAAGAACAAAACAGTGGTTTGCATGCTCATTTTCCCTCATAGTTTGTTTCTGACAAGCATTACAACTCCATGCACTGCCAATGGCATTACAGTCACTGGGAGATAATCAAGATCAATCAGAAAAGGAAGATTACATTCTTTTATTAGTGGAAAGGGAAAAAGAGAAGAAGAAAAAAAAATCATAGTGAATTGTTACTTATGATTGATTTGTTCTTTCATGTTATAAAAATTTAGCTTTTAACCTAAAGATCAATACTGCCCAGGCAAGAGTTACCTGATACATCGCCAGGGGAGACTCCTGTCCTTCCAATGTTGGTGAGTAAATGATCTATGTTTGGCACTGGCTGGGAGTCTACTGTGTTTTCCTCCTGCACTGTTGTCTATGGTTAATAAACAAAGATCTCTTCATCATCTCTTCAAAGATACTTTCTTTAAAATTCAAACAACATTTAGTAAAAGACACATTACTGAGTGGAGGACATATGCTTAATTTTTTATACTGTTTGCATATAATTAATTACCAAACAAGCATCATACTTGGTCTTTCACTAGATCAGAAACTGAGGTGCTATAGACCTGCTTCCGAGATGCAAAGCAGACAATAGCATACAAAGCAGGAAGGTGATACTGTCGTAGGGTCAGCATCTCACGTGTCCCCAGTGAAAAAGAGTATAAACGCTGACAGCCAATACTTACAAGAGGTTCTTCAGCACCTTCTTCTGTGAAAAACCAGTCATGCTAAAATTTAAAATAAAAGAGGTGAAAAATAGAAATTAAATAACCCCCTAGAGAGATCTATATTTTGGAGGATAGCACAGAAAAAAAGGTAATTTTCTTAGGGGAAAAAAAAAAATTATAACCATATTCTACCCTGCCAACTATCAGCTACTCATGAAAAAGAATTTTCTCGGTGAGCTGAAGCCTGGACTTACGTGCTGGATAAGCGTCTCTACGATCTTGTACTGGTCTGGCATGTGAGTGACCATATGTGTCATGTTATCTTCAGAGGTTCTCACTAGAGTTGGACCAAACACTATGGCTAGGTTTCTGGGTTCCATCTGCAGCAAAGGACATTAGAAAACATCATAATGTTTCTTAAGAAAGTAGGCTTAAATCCCCATTGCATGTTTGGCATTTTATTTCTGAAAGGTTCTTTTGATGAAAAAGAATGCAAAACAATGGTGGACTGACCATGTGTAAAATAGTAATAATGCTTCCTGGTTGGGATTTCCATAACCCAATCTATATATAAATTTTTTCTTACTTCAATGACAATATACAACACAACTGACATTTTTTCCAAGAAGTGTTTGACTGAAAGCAGTTTATCTGGTTCACAACTAGTATTATAGGGAATTCCCTGGTGGTCCAGTGGTTAAGGCTCCACAATTCCACTGCAGGGGGCACAGGTTCAATTCCTGGCCAGAGAACTGCACAGCACGGCTAAAAAGAAGTATTACCAAAGCTGGATTAACTGACAAAAGTATTAAAATTATAGGGAATAAAATTTGTTAAAGAATAGGGAAAACCTCTCCCCTCAAAAACTAAAAATTGGAAATAAATATATACAATTTTCCAAATTTGCCTGAGTGGTACATTAAGATCATGAATATGTAAAATGTCTGAAAATAGTCTTTCGATAAAATCTTTACTTCAACCAAGACGTCCAAAGCCTTTTGCTCACCCTTGTACCAATATGAATACCTCAGTATTACATGCCTAGATGTTTGTATGTTGATTTCCATATTTTGTATTTCTGTTTAACTACCCAGTTATCAAAGGTACAAATATTTTTTGTTATATTTTATAGTGTTTAGTATAATCTTTTGACCTCAAGATTTGATTAAAACATTAAATAGTCAATCCCAAAAACATACCAGAGAGTAAAACACCATTGTAGAATTTTAAAAAAAATCAAACTGATCTAGAGACTCATACCAAAAATTTAGTTTCCATCCATCACTATACAGTTGATCCCCTTTACCCTGTCACCCTACCTTCACCCCCCACCCCTCCTTCCCTGCATCCCCAACCCTCCTCCCCTCTGGTAGCCACTGCTTTGTTCTATGTATCAGTGCATTTTTTTGTTTGGTTTTGTTTGTTCATTTATTTGGTGTGTGAGTTTTTTTAATTTCATATGATATTCATAAAAAAGACATTTCTTTAAATCAATCAGGAAAAACTAAAAATGAATAGAATATTAGGTAATATTAAGGAATACTAAATTTTGGTGTGTTTGATAAAGGTAATATGGTAGTATTAAAACAAAACAAAGAAAAGGTCTTATCTGTTTAAACCAAAACAAAGGAAACGTCTGTTGTTTTTCACTGTATACCATTTGATACATTTTTACTGTTGCTTTATGCAAGTGTTGCACATTCAAAATATTACTATGCAATTGAAAAATAAAAAGTAAACTTTCTTTTTCATTTTTCTTACTGGATAAACATAAAAGAGAATGTCTTTAAAAAACAGTAATTGATATTTTGGGGATCTTTTGCTTTTAAGAGTGATCTTTAGAGGGGCTTGATTAGCAATGTGATGTATTTTAGAGCTTTTGTTTAATTATAACCTACTTTTGATTATTTGGCCTGAAGCAGGGGAGCATATCTTTTCAACTGAAACCACTGAAAGCATATCTCTTCAATAAGGAGTTTACATACCTTATTTTTTTCTGAATTTTCTGCTACTGTCTTCAGATGAGCCGAAAGAAACTTGAGTGTTTCATAATGATGTTCGGGCAAATCGTGAATCTGAAACATATTATTTGCAGGATGGATTTAAATGCTGAACTTTTGTTGTACCTCCAAAAATACAAAATAATACCTACTAGTCTTTTTAATGTTTTCAGACGATCTAGAGGATCTTCCTTACGATTGGCTTCAATAAAGTCGGCGTATTTATCTGACAACAACAGTAAGAACAAAAAAAAAAATTCATCTTAAATTGTTCGAGTGAGCTGTAATCAAGTTTCCCTTTAAGATTCAATTTCAAACCAAGATTAAAAAGAAAAACAAAATAGTGACGACCACAAACAGCCTTTGAAATGTTGTCTTTGAAACTGCTGTCGTTTTTAATATCTCCTAAGCCAACGCAGGAGACCCAAGAGACATGATTTTGATCCCTAGTTTGGGAAAATCCCCTGGAGAAGGAAATGGCAACCCACTTCAGTATTCTTGCCTGGAAAATCCCTTGGACAGAGAAGCCTGGCGGGCTGCAGTCCATGAGGCTGCAGAGTCAGACACAACTGAGCGACTGAGCACACACGCGCATACAAGCCTTATCAAATACAGGAAATTCCCTAAAACGTGAGCTCGCTGAGGGTACATCAGTCTGTCCACTTTCTCTCTCTTCACTGCAACACCTGCTACAGGATCTTATCTCAGTCAAATGTAGGCTTGGCTGAAAAAATGTTTTTCTACTAATTGTACCTTAAAATGTCTGAAGGCTTTTCACTGAGAACAATAATAAACGTATTTTCAACTTGGCTGTAAACATGAATGAACAGGATAATGTATATTTTTACTGAACTGTAATACTTTTTTAATAAACTCTACTTTTCGCTGAAATGTATTAGGAGGGAAAAACAATCCAGATCACAAAAATAACACACGATTATGCTTTGTATACTATTAAGAACTAAACAAAACCTCCTGTTCCCTTTGACAAAAGTATTTTCTCCCAGTTTAATTGAATATGCTGTGTGTTCCCAACAATGTATGGTTCAACTGTTTCATCTGGTGTCTTTGGTGGAGATAAACTCACCATTCGTGAAGAGAGGTTCTGGGAGTTTTCTGAAGAAGGATTTTAGTAAACTGCTGATCACATTCAAATCTCGCCATTTCTGGTTATACAAGATAAAAATACAGTGCTTTTGTAGTCAATACCACCAAAGAAAAACCAACAACACAGACTAGTAATTCAAATAGAAATACACAAACTTCAAAAAAAAAAAAGACACAAACTTACATCATCTTGTATATCAATATCAGCCATTCCCTTGTTGAGCTCCTCCTGCATACTGGAGATGGCTGCATTGTTTCCAGGGACTCTGTAAATACCTGTATATTCGAGACCTCTTTCTTCAACTAATTTACAACATATGTCAACTATTAATGGAATATACTGCAAAACAAGAAATAAACATTTATTTAACACCAGATGAATGTTTATCTTCAGTTAGTAGATGTGTATCATAGCTAAAAGACCCTTTCTATCAAAAAGGAAATAGTATATGAATCGCTGTTATTTGATACAGAGAAAATGAATATAGACATTACAGAACTGGCAAGAGAGAAAACCAACAGGAGATATTTGAGTCAGTGGGGAAAGAATGAGTAAGTCAAGACAGAAAGGAGAATCCATAGTAATAACAGTCCAAGGAGGCAATAAGAGCAAATAAGAGAACGCAGAAACAGTTCAGTTGAATAAAAGAAGGGTGGAGGGGAAGAAGAGGGTTAGAATAACATTCACCCACTCGTGATATGAATCTTAGCATTGTAAACACACACACACCCATTTACATCTAGAACACTTTCTCAATCAAGTCCTTGTGCCCATGCTTCTTTAAACATACATGACTTGAAAATGAACTCTTACCAAGCATTTTGAATACATTCCTACTGGCTGAATAATTATTCCATTTCAGAGTTAATACATTAGCAAAAAACATTACAAAAATTACTCAACACACTCATACAGGTCAGAAACACTTAGAGGAACTAAGGTCTGTTAAGACAAGGAAAATATTCAACAGACCGAAAGACATGCCCTGTGATCTGCAGGGCTGTGTACTCAGGTCCCAGGATGACTACGGCTGAATAAGGACTTTAGGAAGTCTGGTTGGCTGGTGTCTCCTACCCGGTTTGTATGAGCTGGTGGGCAATCGTCCAGTCTGACCCCAAATGTTCCCGTAGCTGTAGGCTTTTTCTCAAATGTCTTTCTCATAATACTTGGAATGCCTTTTCTCCATGTGCCTTTGTCTTTTGGAGGACTGGTATCATCTTTTGATTGTTTTTCAAAAGAAAATGACATAAGAAGAGAAAATGGAAACAAGAGTATCTAAATCATGACTTGAAAGATCCTTAATCAAGATTTATGTAAGTCAGAGTCCTGTTCTATGAGAATATAACCTTTATTTATCAAACATATTCTATTCTATTCTCTGCCAAATATAACACTCCTTTCAACCCTCCAGATAATCTATTAATAGTTGGAATCATGTATGCTTCTTCACCTTTTGACTATCTATACCATGATTTTCTTTAAAACGGTCAAGAAAACAATCAGTGTGACATCTTTATAGTGAGACTTTAGCAAAAGGAAATATATTGGTTCTGTTTCAAAATGAAAGTACCTGGATCTTCATTATTAATCAGACTGGTAGTTTTTGATGTGGATATATGTGTTTTCTTTTCTCTCTCTTGGTCTTTATTGTGTTAACAAGAAATGATGTCTTAGACTCCCATCTTAAGAAAGGCCCCCACTAGCCTAGAGCAGGGCCCAGTGATCTTTGGTTAGTCCACCCTGAGCTGAGGTCCACGGAAAAATATGAAAACATCTTTGCAATCCCAATTTTGTTTTATTCAAACATATTTTTAACTGATACTTCAACTATATTTAGTTGATTTGCTACAATCCGTTTTATTTTACTTTTGATTTATTTTTTTGGCTGCATCATGGGGCATGTGGGGTCTTAGTTTCCCAACCAGGGGTCGAACCCACACCCCCTACAGTGGAAGCTTGGAGTCCTAACCACTGGACTGCCAAAGAAGTCCCTATGGGCCCAACTTTAAATCCTACATTTATCTAGGAACACCGGTGTCAGTACCTTTACTGAGAAGCTTCCTTTCTGACTCCTCCTTGGGAGAGTGTGGACTCTGAGTCCGAGGCTCTGCTTTAGCACCAAGTAGGGTCTGCCGGATGCTGAGACTCTGGCGAGGGGTCTTCGGCAATGGCTCTGCTTTGCTGCCGAAAGAAAGGGACATTTGTGAACAAACAAGCAATTTTACATCCTGATGACCTAGGAGGCATGGTGGGATTCTCACCTCATTAGACTGTTGTATTCTTTTATTCTTCGACTAATTAGGTCCCTGTTAGTGACTCCAGTGTCCTACAGAATAAACAGAAGGCAAAATGAGAAAGTCAATTCTAAATTCAAATAGGGATCCTACATTTTTTTGGTTGGGGGGGGGGCTCCATATTACTTTGCTCATTCAATACCGACACTATGGAGTGGTTTTAAAACCTCTATTCAAATCACGACCCAACATCATTAACTGACAAATGCTCCAAGTGCCTCTCCCATTTCCAAGAGCTTTCCGTTTATTTCCTGTACCCCTGTAATTCCTAGACAACCAGCAAGTTGCCAGTGTTCAAATTTATTGAACTCATCTGTCATTTTTAATAAAAGACTGGGAAACAGACAGCCAGGTGTTTTCTCGCCAGAAAGATTGTTAGAACAAAAAAGCTCAAAACTGTGGTTTTTTGGTTTTTTTTTAGCCTCAGCAATATGCTGTATGGAAAACTCAGAATTGACCATATGATGATTTTTTTTTTCCCTACTGATTCCAGTTATATAGTGACATGTGTCCTCAAATGTATTTTTTACTTGCCTCATTTCGATCATAGTGAACGTTATAATTTACAAAGAATATAGGCTTTGTAAATTCTCGGATTCAAATCTATTCTTCTCAGTTACCAACTGAAAAAGGATATGGTTAAGACCTAGAATAAGATTGCCTGGATGTAAGTCCTAGTCCTGACACTTCTAAGCTATGTGACTTTGGGGACACTACTTAACCTCTCTTTGTCAGGTAGTTCCCATGTTTGAAACACGGTAATGATAATAGTAGGACACATTTGTATGATTACTGTGATTAACCAATGTAAAAATGCTTAAAAGACTGCCTGCCATATGGTATATGCTCGGTGAATTATTACTTTCTGAGCTATAAAACTGGGTGAAAATATCTGTGTCTGAAAAATCAGACAGTAGTGATGACGGCTGACATGAAGTGTGTGTTCATGACCTACGAGGCACTGGGCTGCGTTCTTTGTAAGCATCACCTCCATCAACCCTTAAAACAGCCCGATGTCTCAAAGATGAAGTCATCTACTGCCCAGTACAACACCTGGCACAGAGCAGGTGCTGATTCAAACAGGAACTCCTGTCAACTGCTACTTAGAGCTGAAATCTATATCCAAGTTCTGATTTGCCCGCTTTACTGTGACAAAACTCACTGATGTTTTTTTAAAGTGCTGGTTGTAGAAAAAGGGTTGTATCGATATGGATCTGGGGTTCATTGTTAGTGACAAACAAGGCAGAGTATAAACTATCAGAGGGAAAAAAGCATAGGCATTTTTCTTATGAACTAAGTTTTCACGATTTAAATTGGATATAATGGAAATGACTAAATTTGAGAAAATAATTTGCATAATTTAATGTTTGATGTAGGTGTTCCTGAATATCGTAAGAAAGAACCTTGTGTTTTTCTTCTTTTGTCATAACAATGGGTCACACAAAAGGAGAACAATATCTAAGAAAAACCGTGTTGATAGGAAAAAGGCACCCTTGAGTGAAATCTAGACTTAATCATTGCTAAATCTGCTTTGTAGAGTTTACAGTTGCTGCTGCTGCTGCTCCTAAGTCACTTCAGTCGTGTCCGACTCTGTGCGACCCCATAGACGGCAGCCCACCAGGCTCCCCCGTCCCTGGGATTCTCCAGGCAAGAGTACTGGAGTGGGTTGCCATTTCCTTCTCCAATGCACGAAAGTGAAAAGTGAAAGTGAAGTCGCTCAGTCGTGTCCAACTCTTCGCGACCCCATGGACTGCAGCCTACCAGGCTCCTCTGTCCATGGGATTTTCCAGGCAAAAGTACTGGAGTGGGGTGCCATTGCTGAGTTTATAGTTATATACATGTAAAAACAGTATCTTCACTGCTGGAATTTCTGCTGTAAAAATATCTTGATGGGTGTGAGTAAGAAACTCCCTATTAAAAAGAAAAACTGGCTTATCACATGATTTCTGATAATGCAAGTTTTCTTAGAATCCAACTATTCTACTACTATAAGCTATATTATACTCTTGCCTGCACCATTTCATTAAAAAAAAAAATCACACGATCAGTACCCCTTTGAATTTATACAACAATTTGAGAATCATTTTCAGTGTAACTTAAGCCCCACAACAATCCTGGTCTTAAGATAAAGAAACAGAGTATTCAGTCATTAAGGTAATGAACGGGACTAGGAATCTAGATCTCTGATCAGTTCACTACTTGACAAAGTATGCAGAGTATCTGAATAATCTATTTCTCTAGCTCAGTAATGATGATTTTCCAGTAACTGAAAATAATATAAACTATTAATACATACACTGAATTCTCCTCCTCCTTTATTTTTTTTTGTGGGGGGGGAATGCAGCCTGAGGCTCCTGACCTCAGTTCCCTGACTAGGGATTAAACCCATGCCCTCGGCAATGGGAGCCCAGAGTTCTAACCATGGGGCCACCAGGGAATTCCCTGAGTTTTCCTTCTGAACACCTATTTTTAAGTGAAAATAGCATACTATAATTTTTTTTAAGTGATGTATCAGATTCTTTCAGTCTTCCTTTAAAACACCGTTGTGAAGGTTGTTGGTTTTATCGATGTCATTTTGGACAATCACCTCCTCGTTTAAATTGCTGCTCTCCTGGATGGTTTTGATCCAGGCTAACATGTCGTCCCTGTCTTCAGCCTGAAACAGGCACTCGCAGTCAGATGTGGTGAGTCGAAAGACATTCTTCCTCTTGGTCTCGCTGTAAGAGATGTCTATTAAGCAGGCATTAACACTGATGGGCTGCTCCTCCTCAGATGGAGTCGTCTGTTCTCGTTTATCTTTGTATAGATACAGCGAATGGCCCCGAAGTACAACATACATCTGCTTCCATGGCCGAATACTTCCACCAACTCGCTGGAGAACATGAGACAAATCAGACAGACTCAGCACCTCAGTGCAGGACAGACACACCAAGCAGTGCCGCTAGCGTACAGAAATGTTAGCCCACGGAGGCAGGTGCCTGCTTTACATCAACATGTATTTGTTAGGGGAGGAAAGACAAAATTTGTGGAGTGCAAAACAAGTTGGGCACTGCCTTCCTATCACAGTCAAGGGTAGTGAAACCTCAACTTTAATTGGGTCCGGAAAACAAAACGAACAAAGTTAATTAGGATAAAGCGAGTGTAGCAAAATATATAAAAAATGCTAAGGAAATAGAAAATGAGGGAAAAGTTCAGTCAGAAAAATCTTTTGGGTGAAAGCAAGGCTTAAGACAAGTCTTAGATCATGCAAATGACAAACTGCATAAGGTGACTCCAAAATGATATGTACACGTGATGAATTTAGTTAACAAAACTGATCAATTTTGTATGGTCAAGCAACAACATCCAAGGTGGGTTTTCTAAAAAAACGTCTGATACTCTTTTGACAGTATTATAGTTTTCTTATAAATTAAGCTGCCTAAAGATTGTCGGGAATTTTCTGGTAAAGTTTTTATTATATTGTTATCTGCTTCATGAAGCATATATTGATACTGTGATATTCATTTAAATACCTCTTATGTTTATAAAATTAATGGAATGATAAAGCTATTTGAAAGGCATCTTAACAGAGTAAACTGAAAGACACTGAATAAAAGTTTTTAAATATTAATATGGAGAATTGCCACTCCCTAAAGGACTACCCTATGATAATACATGGGTAATAAATTGTTTGATAAGAGAAGCAGAGTTCCTTCTTAAATACTCTGATGTCACTTTAATGTTGCCAAGATAAAAGACAATGTATTCCACATGTAATTGATATAAAGAATGAAAAAAGGAATTAAATTTTAAAAGGTATTAAATTAAATCACTGATCAGAATTTTTTAAAAGAATTTTTCCTGAATGTCGACCAAGATACTTATAAATGTTTTCGACTCTTCTTATTATGTATACGTTGCCATTTTCGGTACAGACTGACTGCTTTGCGCAGGGCCTGCATTTCACAAGCTCATAGTAGCTGATAAAAGGTACTACCTTGCCCTTATCAGTGACAAGTGGCCTAAAATGAAGCCACCCTTCCTTGGCAGCATCGCTGAAAACCTCTGAGGAAGAGTCTTTCCTGGATCCGGAATCTTCTGATGATTTTTGACTGTCTAAGATCTACAGAAAAGGTCACAGAAAACACAGCAAAATATCAGCTTTTTCCTTTGGAAATACTTGCACGTCAAAACTGCTTTGCTCAAAGTCTTCTACTAAATATTAGAAATGAAAGGCTCCCTTTGAAAACCTCTAACTTTATCAATGACATAAGAAAAATTGTTATTTTTTTTTAAGATGAGCATCATTTTTTAAAGTCACCTGAAGGAATTTTAACTATTGAAAAACAATAGAAATAGTATAATTTTCCTGTTCTTAAGAGCTCACAGTTTTAGTGAGGAAAGACAAAGAAGCATAAAAAATTAAAAAATAAGAAAATGATCAGATTGTGATTAGTGCCATTTGGAGAATGAAACAATGAGATGCAATAAAAGGAACAACCAAGCAGTGGCTATAAATTGGTGCTGCTAAGGCAAGTCTTCTCTGCAGAAAGAACACATAAGATGAAATTTGGAGAAAATATTTTTAAAACGGGAGACCATGGAAGGTCAGGGGGTCAGGGAAAAAAAAATTTAGGGAGAATGCATAGCTAATGAATATATATTCATCGTTATCATCTTCTGTTCTTTTTCTATTTTACTTTTGGCTGTGCCACACAGCGTGTGGGATCTTAGTCCCCTAACTAAGGATCGAATTCAAGTCCCCTGTGTTGGCAGGCAATTTTAACCACTGCACTGTTATTTTAAATGTTTACTGTTTCATGGGAGTAAGAGAAACTGCTAATTATGGACTGCTCAGGATCCTCCAAGCTGTGGCAGGAAGTGTTGGGAGGGGATACCATGAAGTGACGCATCAGGGGAGAAACACCATCTGATCACACAGCTGGAAGGTTGCTCTGCTTGCTACCTGGAGTGTGGATTTGAAAGGAATAGCTAAGAAAGGGCAACCTATGGGAATCCAGGCGAGGGATGACGGGAGCTGGGACTACAGGAGCAAAAATGAAGACGGAGTGGAATGGAAAGATTCAGGGTATGTCCTGGAGGTGGAGTTGACTGGAACATGAAATGGAAAAGAAAAAACCAGGCTAATTACCATATTTGATACTTGAACAACTAGGTAACCTGAAGCAGATTTTGAGAGATGGGGAAAGCCGTGGGATGCATGTCTCGGGGAGTCATCTGAGTGTTCTGTGTAAACCCTGAGCTGCTCATTAAACATCCCATTGCAGATGGCGCAGGGCAGGGGCCCATGTGAGCCGAAATCTGGGGAAGAGGTCAAGGCTAGTGATATACACTCAGAGAGATCTCTGGGGCAGACCGTTGAGAAAATGAGGGTAGATGGAGAGGCCAGAGGAATTAGAACCAGCTCTAGACCTTCCAACATTTTATATACTAGGCAGAGGCAGAAATGGAGGCCAGCAGAACAAAGTGCTTCAGGAGGTGAGAAATCATGCTGGATACTCCTGAAAAGTCAAATGTGTTAAAAACCCAAGCAACCAGAGACTTCCCTGGTGGTTCAGTGGTCAAGAATCTACCTTCTGATGCAGAGAACATGGGTACGGTCCCTGGTCCGGGAGCTAAGATCCCACGTGCTGCGGGGGCTCTACAACAAGGAGCCCACGTGTTACGCGAAGACCCAACGCGGCCAAAACAGCAAACCAAAAAGCCCTAGCAACTAGTCTGTTACTGGTAACCTCGCCTGAACAGTGCCGTCCTGATACGTGTGGGTTGAGAAGACATGGCGTGGGGGAGTGGAAACCACAGAGCATTTCTTCCCAAGGAATTTTGCTGTGGAAAATGGAAGAGTAAAATAGGAGCAGTAAATAGGGAAGAGAGAGGCTGTGGATTCCAGGAAGATTTTTCTTTTAAATGCAGGAAATAGTAGAATATGCCTTTACATGCTGGTGACTGAAGCGTGGCGGCTGCGGCAGACGACACAGAGTGCGGCCGAGAGGAGCAGAAGAGAGAAGTGTCCTGTGGAGGGGGAAAGTGATGGAATCCAGCAAAGAAATGTGGGTGTTTGCGTTTAATAGGATAGTGTTCCCAGTAAAAAGATATTTATTGGGACTTCCCTGGTGGTCCGGTGGTTAAGAATCGGCCATGAAATGCAGGGGATGTGAGTTCGATCCCTGGTTGGGGAACTAAGATCCCACATGCCATAGGGCAACTGAGCCCACGTGCACAACCACAGAGTCCCTGAGCTACAATGAAAGATCCTGCGTGGTGCATTGAAGCTCCTGCGTGCTACAATGAAGACCCGAAGCAGCCAGATAAATAAAAATAAATTTAAAAAAATAGGTATAGGTATTTATTTTAAGATAAGGGTAAGGAAGACAGAAAGTGGGAGTATAAGTGAAGACCCTAATATTTTTGGCAAAATAACCAAATTCCTGTCTAACAACTTTTAGGGAAGGGTTTGAGGGGAGGGTAGATAAGAGTGGATGGGGTGGATTATATTGAGGGGGTGGTGGCTGAGTGAAGTAATGTCGAGGACAGAAAAACATACACACTGCTGGACAGTCAGACTTTTGTCCATAAACTTGTATCAATAAAATAAGAAAATCAGCACAATATATGTGAAGTATTATATATTTGATGAATACATTTATAAATCATAACTTAAAAGGCAATTTTCCAAATGCTCTCAAAACTTACCGAATAAAGGGTTATGACACTTAACTAAAATACCTAATGATAAATAATTCTCTATGAAGAGCTAAAGTAAATTAAAGTTAATAGAAACATTTATCATTTGCTAGTATTTTAAAAATATTGACTACCTACCTTGATTCCCTTCAGGCTAGATACATGTTTAAAAGACCTGTTGGAAAAGAAATCTATCAATATTTGTAATAAGTGCATGAAAATAACTTAAAGATGTCAAAGTAATTTGACTATTAAAACTACTCTTTCATTAATAAGATGACCTTTCCTTTTTATCATGTTAAGTGTTCAGGGTTCAATGCAAGTAAGGAAAAAGAGCTAATTTTATAAGTACTTAAACTTTCAACTCAGTGACAGAGCTTTCTTAAACTGTAAATTAAAGCCATCTCTGTATAAAAGGTGAGATTTTGTTTTCTTGGGTTTTTTTAGATCAAAGAAAAAGCTACTCAGACTAAGCACTGGGCTTTATGCTATTAGTTACCCGCAGCTGTAATGCTCTGTTAAGGATTCCCACACCGTCAATAATGAGCAGTCCGTGGTCACCATCAGTGGTTAGAGAGACCATCGTGTACACACCCATCCAGCCTGTGGACATGGCGGCAGCAAGCGCATTATCAGGGCTGGTCACGGCCACCACTCTTCCCTCCGACCCTATTCTGGATGTTTCAGTACAGAGAGCAACTCTGAAAGCCACTAAAAAGCTTAGCCTGCATCGTTAGCATAATCCCTGCCAGTCACTGCCACTGCCCTGGCCACACCTCACACACACGCCCCTAAGGCAGCTAGTCTAGGAAGAGCAAACTGGACAGCAACTGGCAATAGATTTTGGAGTAAAAAGTATACATACCCTTTGATATAACAATCCTTTTTCCAACTGTACTCACTCACATATAAGCTAAATGAACTAGATATAAATACAGTCACCAAAGGATTACTTGCTGTGATGTAAGATCTGATCATTGAAATGTCTACTAATAGAATATAGAATACCAGTTAAATATATTACGGTATAACTACTCAGTGGAAAATTAAACAATCATGAAAAAGAATGAGCCAGGAATACACACACTAGAAGCTCTCCAACATCAGTGTGTAGAGCACATATCATGTTTATAAAAACAATTAGAATACACACATGAATGTATATAAGCATATGCAAACGTGTATGATTTTACGCAAGGAATAGCTCTGAAATTACATAAAAGACAGCATAGCTCTGTCTGAGAGTAGGACTGCGTGACTAGAGGTCTAAAGCAGGAAAAATTTTATGTGTATTTTTGTATCATAAAATACAATTGTATTGCTGATTTTTAAACACTTTTTTAAAAAATTCAATTGAATGTATTATCACATAACAATTTTTATTTTTTATTTGCATTTCTAATGTTGAAGTTAGAAAACACATCAGTAAATTCAGTATTTAATGTCAAGGGCATACTGAGCACCCACTAACAGACATTTAAAACAACACGCTGGAGACTTACAGTTTTGCATCTTCTCTGTAATCATCCAGGCCCTCATCATATGATTTGGATCGTTCTGTCTTTGAGCTGGGCTGGGCATCTAGGCTAGGAGGTCCAACAGATTCTGCAAGTAAAACCCAATATTCAGATATGTGCAAGTAGTTTCCAGATTCATTTTTCACAGCAAGAAGATCACCACAGTACCATAAATGGAAAACTGAGAATGTGAGACAATTCACATAACTACTCAAATGAAACGTACCCTGGTCATGGGAGAGCTGACGTCGGATTAATGGAGCTGAAGTTGTGAGGCTGGGAGGGACCGTTGCTATGGAGGGCACCTGGGAGGTGGAAGCAGAGATGACTGCAGAGGCGGGGATGTGAGAAATGTCGTGATCGATGCTAGGGCTGGTAGGTTCATCTATAAGATAAAATGAAAATAAATACTGGGATGTTAAATGGCCTCAACATCATTAATGAAAATGACAGAGCTAATCATCGGTACCCAGTATTAAAAGAACCAGATACAGATCTGAACACAACCACAGCAATAACAGTAAATGACAGAGTCATCTGTTAAAAGTCTACTCACACACTTTCTACTCTAGTAATTCCAAAGAATTCCAAGAATATGGTCTAAGAAATCAAATGAGTTGCTTTTACCCAAAATTAAATTGTTTGCCTCTACCAAACAATTAAGAGAACTCCCTGATGGCTCAGATGGTAAAGAATCTACCTGCAGTGCAGGAGGCCTGGGTTTGATCTCTGGGTTGGGAAGATCCCCTGGAGAAAGGAATGGCAACCCACTCCAGTGTTCTTGCCTGGAGAATTCCATGGACTGAGGCTACAGTCCATGGAGTTGCAAAGAGTCAGACACTACTAACACTTTCACCAAACAATTAATACTTTCACCAATCTGATCATCAAGATACCAAAGTTCACAGGTATTCAGAACCTAAACCTATAAAGGCAGCATGTTTGTCTGTATGTGAGAGGTACATGTGTACGAAAGACGACCAGCCTGCCAGCTGACGAATGCTGGAAACATTAATTTCGAGGAATCCAACATTTACCTTAAAATAATTTAATAAATATTAGGCACTGATTTCACAAATTTATCTTTAGGATGATTAATTTAAGCACAAAGAATAAGCCAGCTGTTAGGAATGGGGAAGACTGAGCGGTGGGTCAAAGGATTTAGATCCTGTTTTGCTGGGTTTTGTGAAAGCTACTTAGTTCCTCTGGATATTAAATTCATTCCCTATAAAAAAAATTGGGTTAGGATTATCAGAAGGGTCATTTATAGCTCAAGAGGACTACAACAATAAATCCACAATAGGGGTAAAATTATCTGTTCAATTTATGTAAGAACATGAAATACTTAGGGGCTTTCATAAGCTGAGGATTTCTTGGGGGGCTTCTGAGGTTTGAATTTATTTTAAAAACTGACAGATCCGACTGAGAGTCGTAGTTATTATTGGATCTACTTTCAATATTAAAAGAACTAGCTGAAAATTCAGAAAATCTGATTGAGGGAAACGATTCTTTAATTTTTATAAGTACAAAGTTTTAAAAAAAATTTATTTCCCTAAGTAAATAAGCATAGTATTCTACAAGGTGTGCTATAGAGCAGCCTGAAATATTTCAGGATAAAAGCCAATACTACTACCAAAAGGAAGATCAATGGACATCTAAAATTATTCTGTGGTGAGCAGTTTTGTCACACTTGAAACCCATACATTTATCTAGTAAGAAGATGCCAACTCAAACTTGGGAGATGTGAGCTAAGAAGAGTGAATATTAAATTCAGAATTATTGTTTAGTCACCCAGGCCCATGCCTTTTGGGTAAATTTCAGATAACTAAGTTCTCCTGAACTGGAGAACAAAACAGCAAACCACTTCAGTATTCTTGCCTTGAGAACCCCATGAACAAAATGAAAAGGCAAAAAGATATGACACTGAAAGATGAACCTCCCAGAGCCGGTAGATGCCCAATATGCTACTGGGGATAACTGGAAGAAATAACTCCAGAAAGAATGAAGAGACAGAGCCAAAGTAAAAACAACGCCCAGCTGTGGGTGACTGGTGATAGAAGTAAAGTCCGATGCTGTAAAGAACAATGTTGTGATCCAGCTCTATCCTACAAGCGCTAAGATTTTTGAATTGGTTTAAAATGCCAGTGTTAACAAGGCTGTATCAACCAAATTCAATTTTAGTTAGGCTAATCCTAATTTGGTACACATGTACTGGCCAACTCTGGGGTAAGAGGAACAAGAGAAAATATTTAAAATATGGCAAAACTGAGGAGAGTACAAGTTTTAGATGAAATTGAAGTGGGTAATACAGCTTTTTTTTAATATTAATAGTCATTTTTATGAGTAGCAGTATGATGACCTAGAGGGGTGGCATGAGGGGGTGGGAGGGAGGCACAGAATGGAGGGAGGGAATATATTTATACATATAGCTGATTCATGTAGATGTACAGCAGAAACTAAGAAAACATTTTAAAGCAATTATCCTCCAATTAAAAATAGAAAAAAAAATACAAAAAATCAAGATGGAGAATATACCTTAATACCTGTTACTAAAGAACAAACTACTTAGGAACTCATTATTCATTTTGTATTTTGTGTTTACTTGTGACAGGTGTTGAAATTTATTTTCAGGACACACTTTGAAGCTTTACAGGGCATGTATGTATAGTGAAAGTGAAAGTCGCTCAGTGGTGTCTGACTCTTTGCAACCCCATAGACTATACATTCCATGGAATTCTCCAGACAGAATATTGGAGTGGGTAGCCTTTCCCTTCTCCAGGGGATCTTCCCAACCCAGGGGATGAACCCAGGTCTCTGGCATTGCAGGTGGATTCTTACCAGCTGAGCCACAAGGGTGTGAGTAGGTATAAACAAAATACTGCTGGTGACTGATCTTCCTAATTTAAAAACAAAGTGGTTTAGTTTCTTCATTTTTCTAAGCCTTGCGATCCCAGAGGACTATTAGATGTTAAATGTGTAACAAAATGCAGGAAAAATTTCTTCCTGCAAGATGTTTCATTATCTCTGCATTACAGATAACTAAGTAAATGAATTGGCTCCATTCTCTGATATTTTGGGAAATAAAGCCAAAGCACCTATTTATTTATTTGCATTGGTTACAATGCTTTCAAGTAACAAAAATAATTATTAAAATCACAGACTATTAAGACTCTGGAGTGTGACGCTACAAAATTAAGCCTTAATTCCTTTTTTTTCCTTCTAATTTAAATGTTTCATAAAAAGCACAAAGCATATTCCAATATTCTCCAAAGTATGTTTTATGGTACACTAAACTGAAATGCTCTAAATAAAAGAAAGGATTCATGGTCAAATACTTCTGAGACAAATTGTACTATATCCTGCCTAGAAATTTCACAAGATATAAGGAGTACATTCATGATCCTGAGAGTTCTATGACAGACAAACAAATTTAATTTTTAAAACTCAGCATTTCTTAATTTATTTGATCACTAACCTTTGCCCCCTGCCTTTCTCAAATGGAATTAGTGTTCCCAGGAATTATTTTGAGAAACATTGCAAGTGTTCTCTTTTACTCCATTTCAATGCTGGTATTTATCCTAGTAAGACATACATTTAAGAAAATAGCTAGATTGGAAAGACAAACACCGGTGACTTCCCCGGCAGTCCAGTGGTTAAGACTCTGCCTTCCAGTGCAGAGGGAGTGGGTTTGATCCTTGGTTGGGGAACTAAGATCCCATATGCCATGGAATGTGGCTAAAAATTAAAAAGAAAAAAAAAGAAAGAAAGACCTATTGGTCACATAAAACTCTGAAGCTCAACAATATAAAGGGATTTCAATATTAAATTTTGGTACTTAAGAATGCTTACATCCATGTAAAAATCTACTGTTTACACCGAAACAGTGAAATCAATTCTGTGTTCATATCTCAGTTCTTTATCTACCCTTTTCCATGGGTGCCAATCAAATGACATACAAGAGTAATCATATGCAGTACATTAAGGTCCTGGGAGGCATATAAGAAATAAATGGCTTATAAACTCATTTCTATATTGTGGGACTTTTAAGTCATAATTCATAAAACAAAAGATGTCATTTACTGGGAACTATTAAAAGAGATTCAAGTAAGCACTTCAAGTAGAATTTGATCAGAATTTGATCAGTAAGCATTTTTATTTTATAACAAACAAACAAAATGGTCTCTTTAAATCATTTTTCTAAATCTTTATATGTATATACAATCAAATAGGTTTTTGTTTTATATTTTAGCCAAAGTTCTCTTTAATAACATAACGGACTTTTGGTTTATTCCCATACCTAGCAGTAACTAGGAAGAAATATTAACAGATGTAACTAGCAAACTTTTTATTATTCTAATATGGTTGGATTATATTATTCTTATTAGGTAGGAGCAAATATAATGCCATTATTCTGGTCTCACAGGCCTGTGAAATACAGCCATGGATTGTAGGGCTTTTTTTGTTTAAAAAAAAAAAAGCATAAAACAATCATTTCTATACCATTTCATCTACAATAAATGTCTACTATTTGGGGGGGCTGACCTTAAGGTTATAGATATAAACATGAGCACAATGTAGGTTGAGATTCCCTACAATGTTTATAACTTGAATATGTCATATATTTAAAAAATGTGAGTTATGTAAAATTTTTTTTGTAGAAAGCTGATTCTAATAGTGTCACATGACAGTCTAACAGCGCAAGAGCTTTACAAAATTTCTCTAGAAAAGAAAAAGTCTGAAATAGCACTCAAAGAGAACCACATTATATTACAAAATCATGGCAAACTTCCTGAACTTATCTGCGGAAGCAGAGTATGACCTTGGCCTCAAAGTAAGGCTTGCATCACACACCTCCAGAGGGCGCTCTTCACAATGCACTCTGTACAAATGGTGCCCTCTGGAGTTGTGCTCTGAGATGAGGCTGAATTAGCGAAGTCTCTATTGCTTATTAACTGTGTAACTTTGGGCAAGTTATTTCACCTCTCCATAGCTTAAATTTCTCATTTATTACATGAGGATAATACTAACGGACATACACGATAATCTTGTTAGCAGATGGTATCTTAGACGTGATGAAAGTTTGTTTTGTTTTGCTATGCATTTAAACTATCATCTCAAAATTATCCTTCACCTAGTATTTCAACAAATATTTACTGAGTCCCTTCTCTGTGCCAGGCAGTGGTTCCAGATATTAAGGACATAGATGTGAATAAAAAGATCTAAAATCCTGGTTTTCACATAGTATTTAGGCTTTAGATCTGCAGAGAAAGATGTAATAAAAAAAAAAGTACAATGTCAACTGGAAACAAGTGGTATAAAGATAAATAAAGTAGCTTAAGGACATAGAGAATGTCAAGTTCTGTGTGTATTTCAGATAGGCTGGTCTGGAAAAGCTGCTTTGATAAGGTAATGTCTGAGCAGAGGCCCAAATGTACTGAGAGACAGTCTTGTGAATATCTCTGGAATGCATTCCAGAGCTGGGAACTGGTGCCAGGGCCCCGAAGCAGCGTGTGCATGGTGTGTTCCAGGGCTGCTAGGTGGCTGGCATGTGTGAAGATGGGATGAGCAGAAAATGGGAGGTACGGGCAGATAGGTGAGGTGTGGTTGTGGGGCAGATCATGGAGGGTCTATCCATAGGATTTTGGATTCTATTCTGAGTAACATAGGAAGCTAAACCAGGGTTCTGGTCAGGAGTGAAATGATCTGATTTATATTTTTAAAAATGTACTGGTTGCTGGGTGGATTATATACCTGGGGCACGTGGGAGCAGTCTAAAGCCTCAGTGAACATGATAGGTGTTCTAGATCAGGGCACAGGCTTGTCATTTAAGTAATCTCTCCCCATGTATTCCAGGATTTACTCTAAGACAGAGTAACTGAAAAACAAAGAGGTCTTTTCAGTCGGCCCATGAATTAAAATTTATAAAGAAATCAGCTTCAGAATAAAAAGCACTGATGAAATGAAAGGTTGATTGCTAGTGATCCAAACTGTTCTACTTGACTATTGTTTCAGCTGAATCAACAAGCAAGCACAATTTGGTTCGCTGGGTCTCCCCTGATGGTGGGGATATGTTTCATCAAAATAAAAATTAACAATGGGTATTGGGTATGCAGAGCTTAAAACAAAAAAAAAGGAAAATTGATACTAGAATTAATTTTTGAGAGTAAAAGCTTATGGCTCTGGGGACCTCCCTGGTGGTCCAGTGGTTAAGACTCTGCCCTTCCACTGCAGGGGACACGAGTTTGATTCCTGGTCAGGGGACTAAGATCCCTCCTGCTGCGAGGTACAGCCTAAATAAATAAATAAAAATACTTAAAAAAGAAAGAAATTAAAAGCTGATGGCTCTGATTTTTAGCAGAGTGTAGAAAATTCAGAACAAGTGTTTCAAGATCACAGTAAAATTCCTAGACCTGTTGAACTAGAAATACTTTGCTGGTAAAATTTGTGATATATTTTACATGTTAACCAACAACTATGAGGTGAGCTCACCTATAAATGGGATGGAAGCCAAGGAATCACCGGGTGGAGTGGTACTTGAGGCCTTCCTCTCCTCCATCCTTTTTATATGGACCTCCCGGCGAGCATCATTAGGCAGCCAGCAGGTGGAGTCTGAGCCTGTCTCCTGGTCACTCACTGCCAAGATGTAAGACTGATGCCTTAAAGGCTGTGGTGTCTGGCGACCAGACGGAGGTTTTTCTCTTAGGATGACAGTTTCTTTATTATCTACAGCATTCAACTGCTGAATTTCCACCTCCTGTACACTTAAATCTTGAGTCCTCTGAGGGACGGATAACTCAAAATCTGGAGTGCTAGCATTCTCACTTGCCAGAGTGGGGGGCTTAACAGAAGCTCCGGAAAGAGAGGGGGGCTTCCCAGTGTCCCCTTGGTGATCAGGGGCACTTTCCGTCCGTAACCATGTCTGCTGATCCAATACACTGTTTTGATGCAAGTGATTTACTGGTCTTTGGTCTTTGATAGAAACAAATGAGTTCTGGCTGGAGGGTGGTTTCGCGACCTGTGCAGAAGGCGCTTTCAGAGAGTTGCTTCGGACTTTCCCAAGAGGTGACCTGTCTTGGGAAATCCCTCGAGGCTGGGACATTCCACAAGTAGTTTGAAAATTTCTGCTGGGCTGCAGGGGTTTTATATCTGCTGGAATTTTTTTCAGCTGAGACACAGATCCCCCGACTCTGCTGCTCACTCTCCTGCCATCAGAATTCACCACACTCAGAGCCACTGTAAAATTGGAGCCTCGGAAAGATTTGTGAATTTCTTGCTGCCTGGGTCTCTCGTAAATACCTCGCCGATCATCCTGCTCAGTGAACCCACTCCACTTGTAAGTCTGCTTTCGTTCACCATTCGCATCCGGTGGTGGGCATTCAGAATGGACATTTTCCGAGGTTTCACCCTGTCCCTCGATGTAATCCCACGAGCGAGTTCTGTGGTTACTAAAACTAATAGAAGGAGATGTCAGCGCGCCTTGAGAGGCGCTCCTTGGACAATACTTCATCAACACAGAGTCCTCCAGCCTCTCCTGGGACACACTGCGCTGCCGGACCTGGATGGATGGGGGCACTCGGTCCTGAGAGGTGCTCCGACGCCGTACCTGCAGGGCAGCGCGGTTCAGCACCACCTGGCTATAATCCGCTGTGCTCTGAGAGGCGGCTCTTAAACTGTCTAACCTTTCTTGAATGGTCCGACAGCCCAGGTGCGAGCGCCGGTTATCAATATACTCTTTGTAAGTTTTATAGTTTTTCCAGTCTATGTGCTGATGGGAGTTGGGAGGGTAGTGGTTGACGGTTACGGAAGGAGACTCCACAGCTGGAGATCTGCCCACCAGACCTTCTGAGTGTCCGCTGTAGTGGCCAGATTTAAGTAAGATGCCAGAAGGTTCCAACAACTTGGAGCTGGGCTGGTGGATGAGATGGGCAGTGGGAATTGAGGATGGCGGTGAGGTGGTTCTCGTCGCTGTTTTGAAAGCGGGCTGTTCATTTCGGCCATACCTCACTTCCTCAGTTCTGTGAGCGGGAACTGTGTGGTTGCTTCTGTTAGGTAATAAATCTACAACCTTCTCAGAAGGTACAATGACTGTCCTTACACTCTCATTGCAGACACACACTGCTGTGTTAGACTTGGCCACCTCTGGTGGTGATGGAGGCACTTGGATTTCCATCCTATAGGCCCTGCCGGGCTGCGTCAATACTGGGGGGCTAGTCTGCGGTTTGCTTGCTGTTGAGTCTGGAGGAGGTGGTTCAGGGAGCTGCGCCATGGCAGGAGGGGCTGATGGCAGCCAGGGGTAGCAGACTGGTGGGGGCTCAGGGATGTTGCGGGCATTGCCACTGTAGGCTTCATTGCCTTTCAGGTAGGCATCTTGAGAATACGCCTACATGGAGAGGAGAGAAACAGGTCACTTCAAACTCATCAAAGGAACACATTTCCAATCTTGTGATATACTCTTTTATTTTATGGTACCCTGCCTTGCACCCGAGTGGCATTCGCTAAAGCATGCATGCAGACACAATGTAAGGGGACTCCACAAATTCAGCTAGTCTCTCAGAAAGCAAACAAGTGGTAGAATTTGCAAAAAATATAAATTACAATTGCCTATTTTCTCAAAAGTTCTGAAATACACCAAATTCTATCCATTCCAGCCGCCGTAATTAGATATGGACATCTTGCTTTTAAAATTTCCCCTTTTAAGTTTTATGTTTGTTTTTTTCTTTCCCCAGCAGTTGGCAGGTTAAATGGCTGCCTAATAAATCTCACAGTAAAAGAAGAACCTGATTTTCTATCAGAGTGAAGGTGAAAATATTAAAAATCTTCACCAAATACATCTTTACTCTAGGCACTACTGCCATGATAAATAATATATTGAACATTGTCTTGCCAATTAATAACTGCTGAATTGCTAAAAATAATCCATTTTGATAAATTAGGTCCTCCAACAGCCACGTTGACTATTAAAATTTTTCAAATAGAGAATATGCACATATTAAAGGCATAAAATATGAATAAAGGTAATTCATCTTCCTGTATATAACTTATATTTTCTCTTTTTTTTATTATTTTTTTTATTTTCTCTTTTATACTCATGCAAAATTGTATTGTACAGATTTATTTGGTCTCTTTTACCTGTTTTAAGGAGACATTTCTCTATTATGAACAGGCAAGCATGCAGTTTCAGTTTTTTTTATCAACTATTTATGAAATTATCTAGGAATATTTTTAAGAACTTAAAAGCAAAAAATTAAATACAGAGAGTCTACAAAACAGAGCTAATTAAGCTAACTCAGAATTATGTTCAACAGCTGAGACAGTTAGGTGTGGTGTCATGTTACATAGTCTTCCCTAATCAAAACAAGCTTAATTCAAAACTATCTCATATAATGTCTTTGCATTAGACAGCTTGCAAAGCTCAAGTGCAGCCACAAACATAACATAACAGCAAAGTACTAGGAAAACAGAGAAGGTGAGATGCTTCAAAAATATACAGGGATGCAGATAAATGTTATGTTTTAACACCAGTTATGCACAGGATACAAAAATTAAACATAAAAAGAAAAAAAATAATAAAGAAAACAATGTATCACAAACACATTCTGCAAATTAGTAAGATTAACACCAGGAAGAGATTCCTCTAAGCAAACTGACAGTTTTAATAGATTGGCTTATTACAAATTTCTACAAAACATGACTTAAAAAGCAAGGAAATGGCTTCTGTGCAGTTCTTACCAGAGCTGTGACATCCTTTGTAAATTGTAGCTAGCAGAAAATAGGAAAACATAGTAGAAGCTGCTTACTGACATAAAGATAGAATCATGTTGTCATATTGATGCTGGAAAACAGCAAGCTAAAAATACATCTATACTGAATCCTCTGGAAGGTACCAAGAGAAGTAAAGGGCAGTGAGGCATAAAGATTAACTTCAATTTCCTTCTGAGCATCTTTTTCTCAGGCTTTTATCTGGCTCTGATTTGATTTGTCTACCATTCTTGAAAGCAAAATACATCTGGTAACATGCATTCCTGACAGGTATTTGCTTCGATCTGTGCTGCTGTCTGATAATGTGCTGGGAAGCTTCCCTTCCACAGGAACAACATTGATGCCTCTCAGTTCCCCTGAGCTTCTTCCATCTCTGCTTCCAGATGACGAAACAAATGCTCTATTATGCATTTAAAATAGTACAACCTCCTCCTTCCCCTGTAAATCGGAGCACAACCACCAGCTGTCAGCTGACTGCCACTGCCTTGACACTAGGACTTTGGAATGAAAGAACAACCGTTGGGTTAAATGGGTTTCCCTCAAAAATTAAGATCTTTCCACGCTGTCCCTTTTGTCCTGTTTGATTTGCTTAGAAAAATAACTACTTGGTGGACATTAAAAAATACTGCTTCCAGAGTAATTCTTTTTCATTTACAATGAATACTATAGAATCTGAACCAGGAGACCGTGAGAAATGAAAGCCAAGTAGAGGAAAGAAAACATGCATACCATAATACTGTAAAGGTATGAAAACAGTCAATCCAAATAGACATTTTGGGTATTTGCCACTGATGCAATAAGCCTATCTTTTTCATGCTGATTACAGTCGCACTGATACTTTCTTTACATGACAGGAAAACTGTGTGGATGAGTGTGCTGTCTGGTTTGGTATTTCCAGAGCATGTGTGTGCAGTTTTATGAAACATCACCTGAAAAGGGTGGGGGTGGGAGTGTATTCCCTGTGCTCGATAAAGTAAAAGTTGGCTGGTGGGCTTCGTGACTTCTCAAAACCTCTACTACATTAACATACGCTATACAACTCAACATGAAGTTAAAATTTATTTGGCCATGGAACCCACTTTTTTTCTGAGGGTTTTTACACAATTCGAATTTCTGCTAAGAAATGCTGCTCTAGAACTAATAATTTAGAGATATCTCCTTTATTCAAATTAGGGAAAGAGTATTATCTTTTAATAATAGAAGTATATGACCAGAACTATTGGGTTGGCCAAAACAAACTTTTTGGTCAACCAATATTAAATACTTGAAAAGGTATTTGACATACTTTAGATAATGCTAAAATTCCTAAATAGTCTATATTCATGGGTCCCCACTTCTGGGTAAAGTGATGGCAAAGGGGTCCTTAAAATACATACACATGGACCATGCATTACCAGTGGACTGACTAAACAGAATATCTTATAGATATAGTACTGTTGTCTAATGTAAGCAAACATGCTCGAGACAACTAAACTATGAATTTATTCAGTAGTAGTATTGAATTTCCTCACATATTGTCTCATCTCATGGATACTAAAAAAGGTTGTTATCTATTTAAATGTTTCTCATTCTCATTAACTTTGGAAAGCAATACATTCAATTAACATTCCTGGGGAAATCAGCAGTACTCTAAAGCTACTGTCACTTAGTATGTGTTCCAGATGAGTCATGAGAATAAACCTCAATGGCTATGCTGAGAGGTGTGGAACAGACAGAAATTAGCTCCATGATAAGCTAGGGGAGTAACCTAGGAACAGATAACATGAGTTGTAAGGAGTCCTCTTCCCCCATAATGCCATTGGGTATTCTTCTGGAAATCAAAGAGCCTACTAAGGAGAGCTTTAGCCAGGGCTTGGGCAAACACTGGGTGGATTACAGCATGCAGCTCTTCCAGGTGAACATGGAACCCCTTGATTTAAGTTTCCCATTCTGAAAACAGAATTTAAAACTCTATAACTTGCTCATAGCTGTGACTGTGGCATGCTTTCTTGTGAGTCGGAAAGTAAGTCTTTCACTGAGACATCATGGTCAGACATTTCAATGTTTTAACTACCCATTGGGAATCTCTGAATTGTCAACAGGCACCAATCAAACAGAACAAAATATCACTTAAAGTATTCTTTATATAATGATATTCTTTTATATAGTTTTTATGTAATTATATTCTGTTATAATGATGTCAAAACCATCCTGTGTTAATAAGTTTGTCTGCAGTAACATGAATTTGAGAAGACTCTGGGAGACAGTGGACAAAGGAGCCTGGCATGCTGCAGTCCAAAGGGTTGAAAATATCTATAGGAGAGGGCAAGGGTGGGATGATATGGGAGAACAGCATTGAAACATGTAAATTTTCATATGTGAAATCAATCGCCAGCCCAGGTTTGATGCTTGATACAGGGTGCTCAGGGCTGGTGCACCCGGATGACCCAGAGAGATGGAATTGGGAGTGAGGTGGGAACGGGGTTCTGGAAGGGGAACACCTGTATACCCATGGTGGATTCATGTCAATGTATGGCAAAATCAACACGATAATGTAAAGAAAATAAATTTTTTTTAAAAAAAGCAAAAAAAAAAAAAGGGTTGAAAATAAGCTACTGTATCTTATAGTAGCTTGGTAGTTTAAAAGTTTATAATGTTAAAATTCAAGCCATATCTAATGAAAACAGAATAGTAGCAATCCTGTCATGTCTACAGATCCAAAGGGTTCTCTAAGCGGAGGATGAGGGAAGTGAGTATCAAAAGATGCCTTACAAATGTCTTCATTTGGAATTAGAATTGTAAAGAGCATTTAAATAAAATGTAATGCTAACAATCTGGATCTTGATTATATGTACAGTGCCTAACAGTAGCTAAATAATCCAAAAATAATCTTTCAGTTCGGTTTTAGTAGAATTGCATCAAAATCACTATTACCATACCTATTACTATAGTATTACTATTACCATACTGTATTTACTGTCTGCTGCTGCTGCTGCTAAGTAGCTTCAGTCGTGTCCGACTCTGTGCAACCCCATAGACGGCAGCCCACCAGGCTTCCCTGTCCCTGGGATTCTCCAGGCAAGAACACTGGAGTGGGTTGCCATTTCCCTCTCTAATGCATGAAAGTGAAAAGTGAAATTGAAGTCACTCAGTCGTGTCCAACTCTTAGCGACCCCACGGACTGCAGCCCACTAGGCTCTTCTGTCCATGGGATTTTCCAGGCAAGAGGACTGGAGTTGGGGTGCCATTGCCTTCTCCGATTAAACATCTAGTAAATAATAAACCAACAAAAGTAGTGCAGAATAATTAAGCTACTAAAATTCCTGCCTACCAGTTCACCGTTTACAGGCTGACCTGTTAATTTTAATACCTGTACCTATGACAAAAGCAAAAATAACCACCTATCATGTTTGTATAATTTTCTTTTTTTTTTTTTTATTATTGTTTTTGCCATACATTGTCATGATATCACCATGGGTTTACATATGCTTCCCCTCCGGGTCCCCCCTCCCTCCTCCCTCCCCCCCGGGAAATCTCGCTGCACCAGTCCCGAGCATCAATCCTGGGCTGGCGATTGATTAGACACATGACAATTAACATGCTTCAATGCCCTTCTCCCATATCATCCCACCCTTACCCTCTGGAGCCCATTATCCAGAGTGAAGTAAGCCAGAAGCAAAAACAACAATACAGTATATTAACACATATATATGGAATTTAGAAAGACAGTAATAATTTTCAAATACATGCCAGATATGTCACAGTGGGGCATGAGAGGAGGGGATGTTGTGGACAGCTTATACCTTTCTAAATCATTTGAAACTTTTCTAACAAGCATGTATATTTTTAAAATTATTTTAAGTGAAAGTCGCTCAGTTGTGTCCAACTCTTTGCGACCTCATGGCCTGATTATACAGTCTGCAGAATTCTTCGGAATACTGGAGTGGGTAGCCTTTCCCTTCACCAGGGGATCCTTAGAACCCAGGTCTCCCAAATTGCAGTTGGATTCTTAACCAGTTAAGCCACAAGGGAAGCCCAAGAGTACTGGAGTGGGTAGCCTATCCCTTCTCCAGCAGATCTTCCAGACCCAGGAATTGAACTGAGGTCTCCTGCATTGTAGGCAGATTCTTTTTAAAAGATATATTTAAAATAAGATTTAAAAAAAGCAGAAGAAAGTAACTGCTTCAAACTTTCAAAATATGAAAGAACCTTCCAGAATTCCTGTTCTTATTTCCCTATTCTAAAGCAGGACCACCCTGATGCACATGTGACAAATGGACAACCTAATTTTAAATCGAATAGTATACTGACTGTGGAACATAATAACTAACTATTTGATTAGAAAGTACTTCTGATAAATCTAAAGGAAAACTTCAGTTAACTTATATTTCTCAATGGACGTCACAATATTCATGGAGTGGTAACTAGGGCAGTGAATGCAGAGCCCAGAGACTGGTTAACCTGACAGCTCGGACCCCAGCTGGCAGTGTGACTGTGCCAGCCACTGGAATCCTCCATCTGGACCCAATGGCAGTATGGAACGGTGGGTTAGCTTCAACTGCAGGGTATATACAGTCTCAGACCTGCATGGGTCCAAGTCCTAGCACATCACTTTCTTCCCTGTTACACTAGAAAAGCTGTTGAACCTGGCTGTGTTTAAGAGAACAACATGAAGTAGGCTCCAAATGCCCTTGTCAAACACCAGACACACCTGACAATCTCCACAGCCATCACGACTGATCCACTCAAAATTCAATTTTGAGTGTATGGTGCTAAAGGCTTAACAAAATGTCTTGAGGTGTGAAGGGAAAAGAATGCTCAGATCTAGCCCTCCTGCAATGGGTCCATTTGAGGACATTTTTTTTTTCCCCCATTAGCATTGCCCTTTAGGGACTTCCCTGGCGGCTCAGATGGTAAAGAATCTGCCTGAAATGTAAGAGACCCAGGTGGGATCCCTGGGTCTGAAGATCGCCTGGAGGAGGAAATGGCAACCCACTCCAGTATTCTTGCCTGGAGAATTCCATGGACAGAGGAGCCAGGTGGGCTATAGTCCGTGGGGTCTCAAAGAGTCGGACACGACTGAGCAGCTAACACTACTACTATTACTATCGCCCTGTAGGTGACTTGATGGGTGATGGCTATTTCATTCAATGTCTGAGAGGGCAACACAATTATTTCGCTTTTTTTAGAAGTGCAACAGGAAGTGCTTTTTGTTTTGTAATATCATCATTGTCTAAGATTATGATCATAGTCTAAAATATCATTACATAAAACCATCACACGACTGAAATAAATACAAAACTAAGCACATTGTGGGTCTAGTTATGTTTAAAAAATGAGGAACATTAAACTGTTCCTAGTTCAATAACATAATGAAGAACTCTTAATTTTACCAATACTTTGTGCTTTTCAACACTGTATCATTGTCTTCTGTAAATTATGAGATTTATTATTATATATCAGTCCTTCTGTGAGGCAAGTTTTAAATCAAATTTTCTACATCACCTCTCAAAGATGAGCTGAGGACCTCTAGAACCACTTGGTCTATACATCACTTGAGGAGCAAAAGTTCATGGACACCCCATCCTGCTGTTACCCAGGTAAACATATGTAAACTGAGAAAACAAGCTTTCTCTTGGGTAAATGATGTTTACAGTGGCTGTAAAAATGTTCATGTTTTCTTTACAATGAATATTCAACCTCACAGGGACAAATACATCTTTACAAGCATGTATTTTAAGTAACACATTTAAGAGCAACATAAATACTTCTGAAGGCCCCTTATTTTCACATGTGTTTTTTAAAATCCCAGATTCTCTTTGTATTTTATAATAGCTTTTTAAAATGATACTTGTAGATATCGTAGCTAAAAACATTTATGTGGAAAAGGAGTTTCTGCATGTTGATGTTCTTTGAGGAACAATGCATAACCTACATTAACTATATACACTCCTTCAATTTCCTAACAAATTACAGGACATGCAAATTTGAATGAAGACTGGGTTTAAAGGTGAGGTTTTCTTTTATTATCAGGGATATGGGCTTTTAATTTCTTTCTTTTTTTTTTTTTTAGAACTTTTATTTATTTCTTGATGTAGACTGTTTTTAAAGTCTGTGTTTAATTTGTTACAATACTGCTTCTGTTGTTTCACGTTCTGGTTTTTTGGCTGTGAAGCATGTGGGATCTTAGGTCCCCAACTAGGGATCGAACCCACCGCTGCATTGGAAGGTGGAGTCTTAACCACTGGACCACCAGGGAAGTCCCTGTGCTTTTAATTTCTTATGCTTAAAATAAAAAAAAAAAAAACAAGTTGTAAAGAATAGCACTTTTCTGTTACAATATATCAGGACCCTTTACTGAGGAACTTTGAAGATCTGTGTGCTTGGGTCAGCCCAGTGAACCAACTTTTTCCTGTGGTGCAACAACTTGTGGTTTCCCTCTACCTTAGATAAAACACAAGGAGACTCCTCAATTAAATTTCCCACTGATCACATCCTTAGAATATTATTCCGCACTGTTGATCCCCTGAAGCAACCACACAGCAGGATGATCATTCTGTGCTTGATCACTTCCCTGGGAATTTATTCATCGCCAGCCATTCTATGAACTATTTCTTTTACTGTTCTAACAAAGTCCCACCAGTGCCTTCACCTTGGCAAGGAAAGAGTCTACTAAAGATGACTCTTCAGTAGAGTTCTGTTTCGTATGTGCACTCTATCTCTGAGTCAGAAGAACACAACAGTTCAAGGTCAAGTCTGCCCTACCCTGTAAGTAGCACCTCCTGGTCCTTTGCATAAGTAGAGCCCTAGAGAAGGAGCCCCTCTTAATTGTCAATCTCGTGACTTCACTGCCTTCCATGGTTATGACTGTTACTCTTTCATTGTGCTGAATGATCAGGGTAGGAACCCTGCAACTAATTCTACTTGATTAAGAAAACTACCATGGATGGTTATCCTTCCTTGATCAGACACCCCTGACCTCAACAGAATTGTGCATTTAAGAGGGATAATCTTTTATCAGTAAAACTGCCATTTTAAAATGTCTTGAAAACATAAGGTTGATCTCCACAAATTTTGGTTAATTATATTTTATGTGTAAGTGAATCAGTTCAGTTCAGTTCAGTCACTCAGTCGTGTCTGACTCTTTGTGACCCCATGGACTGCAGCACACTAGGCTTCCCTAAGTGGAATTATTAGGATTAGCTTTAGTAATATTTTTTGTAAAAAAAAAAAAAAAGTGTTTACAAAGATTATTTAGGACTTTGGTTGAGCCAAGTTCAAATTAACGCTTTATAAATGAAAAACATCCCTATTTCGATTCCTATCAAAAAGATTCCATCAGTTCTGAGTAAAACAGCAATGACAATTCTCTAAAAGGAAGTTTTTTAAAAACCACAAACTGCAGGAGCCACTACTATTTCCCCAATCTGTTTTATTCTGCTGAACTACAAAAGTCAATGGAGGAAAAGTATTCCTGAATGAAATTTGTTATCTTTTTTACCATCAGCAATGTCTAAGTTTAATAAAGGAGTTAAGTACTCCTTTCAATTTGTTTTCTTTCTCAAGAGGAGAAAGATATTTTAAGACAAATGCTATAGGTTTTCAGCTATCTAATTTCATTCCCTCTCTAAGATGTTAACATATTTTTCCCTTAAGGTGTGGACTGTACTCATTGTGAACATTCCTTCTAATGGAATGAATGGATACTGTTGAAAACTGTTTGATCAGTTAATTTATAAGCAGTAATCCTTATTGAAAAATTAAGAAATGGCTTTCATATAACTTCTGACTTTATAATTGTTTTTAAAAAGTCTAATTCCTGGGGATATGTACTTGCATTCTGAAGTTTGGCTTTTGGCCAAAGGAATAATCTAGAACACAACACCGGGGCAAACAAACTCTTTAGGAATCTCATTCCAAATGACAACAACAAGTTTACTGTGAAATTAAACATTCTCATGTGGCTTAACTGTAAAAAATTGACAATGGTCTGTCTGTCTGTCTTTCTCTCTCTCTCTCTTTGGTAAAGTATAGAGAAAAACAGGGTGTTTAAGGGTTTTCCCCCTTAGAATCTCTTAAAAAACCTAATTCACCTCTATCTTTAGAGAATTTTTATTAACATTCATAACTATAAAACAATCCACATATTTAAACAAATAAAACTTACCACTTGGAGAATGTCTTCATCTTTTGGCATAACACTAAGTTCCAATGTTGTATCGCTGAAATTGAATATACATAAACTATTTTAGGGGAGGCAAAAATTATACAAGAAGGACATAAAGGAAAAAAGAGGTAACTCAAGTATTTTTTAAGTTGATTACGAGTTTAACTTGCAGATTTTAAAAATCTTTATTTTCAAATCCAATCATTAAAATGAAAAGTAGTAATTTTTATACATATACAATAATTACGTATGTATGTTTGAGCTATTCAGAATTGGTCAAGTGTTCTTTATAACATGCTTCTAATTTAGAAACACCAAGTATATTACTTATATTATATATTCCTGGAACAAAACTCATCAATATATAATTATGTATTCCTTTATCTCAGGTCACAGAACAAATTACAAATTTTTACTACATAGTCTCACTGTTTATCAAGTTAAAAACCCATTAACATGAAAATAATCAAAGAACCCTCAAATTCAACATTTTAAGCAATACTAAACATCCTAATTTTGAAATATTCCCTCGGCCTCAGAAGGGAAGGAAATAAGTGTTCACCATCACAACCATCAAAATGATGCCTCATCTTTAAAAACCATATAGCATCTCAACTATTTGCTTTCTTCTCTGTGATTTAATTTAGAGCCTTTACAGGAATAGCTCAAAGTCTCATTTTATTTTGGTACTGCAAGTGTCCTGTTGAAATAATAGACAAGTTTCTCTAGGTTTAAAACAGCTCAAAGGGAAAAATTATATTGAGTCTTGTGATATCAGAATTACATTAAGATATGCAAGGATAGTGGTGCTGTCCCCAGCTAGGGCTTCAGTATCTATCCTAACAATACTGGATAGATTTCCCCCCAATACAATCATGAGATTAAGAAACAAAAACAAAAAACCCAAAATCTAATAATTCACTGGTGTCTCTATTTGAACCCTTATTTTTAGGTTCATAAATGCAAAGAGAATAGTAAACCAGTAAGAACCACAGGTTCAAATAAATTCCACTAAGAAAATATGTAAGTACTTGAATTTCAACATTTAGAGTTGGTAGAAAATACATACTGATGCTTAGATAAATTCTTCTGCAAGGATACATTTTTACATTAATACACTGCAGAATCTCAATGGCTTTGTGCTGCATTAATCCATTTACTACCAACTGCAGACAAAAGGAACACAATTTTTTAAAAGAAAAATAAGATCATGAAAAAAAAAACATTTATTTTATTTATTTTGCAAATTGCTTTACTGGTGAAAAATTAAGACTGTCATTCCAAAATGCTATTATCATGAAAGTGAACTGCATCAGTAACCAAAAAAAAAAAAAAAATTAATGTGGAGTTTGAGGAAAACAAAGATTAAATAATGGTTGTTTTGGGGAAATGGTACTTTTAAAGAAGACATGTTAAGGAATACCCTGAAAACCCTTAAATTATAGGTTGACAAAACATACTGGTATATTTATCATGATCTAAATTATTTTCAAAAAGAAAATTTCGGTAGATCTCCCCACTGCCTCTGGGGAGGCTTTCGATTCTTCACCAGTCCCCAGGTTTCAATACTTAAGATCAAATAAGTGTCACTCAGGAACACCTAGAATCCAATAGTAAGGAGAATACTCTGAGATCAATAAATCATGATCACCCAGCTCTAAAAGTGGCAACGTATTAGGGCATTTGTGTAAACTGTTATTTTTGCTTAGTCGCTCAGCCATGTCCAACTCTTTGTGATCCCATGGACTGTAGCCCACCAGGCTCCTCTGTCCATGGGACTTTCCAGGCAAGAAAACTGGAGTGGGTTGCCATTTCCTCCTCCAGGGATCTTCCTGACCCAGGGATTGAATCTGTGTCTCTTGTGTCTCCTGCATTGCAGGCAAATTCTTTACCTGCTGGGCCGTTGGGGAAGCCCACTGGAGAAGCTGGAGTGGGATGCCATTTCCTTCTCCAAGGGATCTTTCTGACCCAGGAATTGAACCTGAATCTCTTACATCTCCTGCATTGGCAGGCTAGTTATTTTTTTACCACTAACGCCACCAAGGATCCTTGTGTAAATAAGTGAGATTATAGCATGAACTGCTTTAGACATGGTTAGAGGAGCTTGATAGAAGTCTTCAGGAAACAGTGAACTTCAATTTAATTACAGACAGCTGAGTGTGGCTAATATAAAGCAATAGGTCACCTAAAAGTTACTGTATTTGAATCTGGGTGGAAGCTCTTGTGATGATGATCTAGAAATCAGACCCTAGTAGAATCATGGCTTATTCTTGATTGAAATTTAATATGGCAACCTCTTTGGCTTTTGATTTCTGTACCTGTAATTTTAAAAAAAAGTCTAGGTGTGTGACAGAGAGAAAGAGAGTTGAACTAAATTATCTTTACAGTCAGTCACTCTATAAATACTATTCTACCTTTAAAACTCAAAATCCTATTCTGTAGAAAGTAGGCAGACAAGTGGATTAAAAGATGATTGCTTGTGGTCTTTGTTAAAACAAATGAATTTGAGCCAAGAATATTATTCAGCAAACTATTTAAAGATAAGTTATCTTAGTAGTTTTAAAATAAATTATATATGCAAGTATTTATATACATATTATAAACAAATGTGATTGTCATTTCAAATAAAAGTAAGAAACTTAATGGCAAATCTCAAATGTATGCCTCTCAGGCTCAAAAGGATTTTAATTACAAATCTAGTAAATTTGCCAAAACAAACCCACCAAATATGCCATCCTCTGATAGGACGCTCTTGGCAAGTTTCAAATGCATTTTCAACTTTAAAGGAAGGTTTCCTATCTTTACATCGCACCAGCTTCTTATAGGAATACAATATTGTATTAAACCTACTTTCTTCATTGATTTATAAAACCCATATTTGGCCAAAATTAATCATGTCAAGACTTACCTGTTCTGGATTAAAGCAATTACTTGAGAATAGGTCTTTCCAATAACACTTTCTCCATTGACTTTTATAATTCGATCACCTTCAAAGAGGAATTAAAAAAACACATGAGGAATTCCTTTACAATGTCACTTCTGAGTATTTTTGTAATACTTCTTGAGTAATATACTTATTTTTTATATATCCTTGCTCATTGTTTTTTGTAAAGTATCTTTTATAAAAATGAACCTAAATTTTAATATATCCAGCTTATGCAATATAATGATGTTTTAAATGAAGAGTGCAGCAACTGATGAATTCAGAAACCTTGAAAAGTATTTTATCTCTAAATATTTATATATTTATATAAAGAAAATAAATCCCCTAATTTTACTTATTAATTTCTTTAAGTTTTTTGGCTATGCACTGCCATATGTGGAATCTTAGCTCCTCGACTAGGGACAGAGCCCTAGTGTGGAGTCTTAACCACTGGACCACTAGGGAAGTTCAGTGTCCTCCAGTTCTAGTCCAACTAATTTCTTTGTCGTATTCTCCCAATCTCTTTAGTTTACTGATTAGTGCTACACTGCAGAACTTAAATATGGGTATGCACATGAGTTTGACTTTATATATATTAACTTGTTCTTCATTTTAATGGGGTAAAGGACGTCTGGATGACTCAAAAAAAAAATTCAGGGGAGCAGAAAAGAAAATAAATGAGAGAAATGACAAGGGAAAGAAGAAAATAGAAAAAATGTACTTTTTGTGTGCCTAGCACAGCCCCTCAGCTACGACCAAAAAAAAAAATTAACAAATTAACAGTGCATCCTAATATATCTTAGGAATGACACCCAATACTTACATTCGTAGCTGAAAAGATATTTTAATCAAAAGGCAATGAAAAATAGTTTTTCATTAATTCTCATTTTAAATTATCTCATGTTTAAAAACAAGAGAAAGGGGTAACTATTTTAGTGTGTGCATTACTCTAAACTAAATCTTAGCTACTAGTTTTTATGAAAATCACAAGTCACGAAATATTTTAGAACAAACAGACCAGACCCTGCAGATATGCAGCTGGGCTTGCTTGCATTGCACTGGAGACTTCAGTGACTCTTTGGGGACTTGGGGGGATGGAATGAATTGGGAGACTGGGGTTGACACACATATACTACTGATACTATGTATAGAATAGATAGCTAATGAGAGCTCTACTGCACAGCACAGGGAACTCTACTTGATGCACTATGGGGTGTAAATGGGAAGGAAATCCAACACAGGGGTTATATATATAGCCAATTCACTTCGCTGCACAGCAGAAAGTAACACAACATTATAAAGCAACTATACTGACAAAAATTTTTAAAGTAAAGAAAATTTACCATTTTAATCAAAATAATAAGCTACTCTTTGTGGTGGAATGAATTAATTCATCTCTGGCAGGCCAGGCTCTTCTGGAATTTGGAGCTCCAAGACTATTTTCATTAGATCAATAAATATCTTCATCACTTTACTATTTTGTTCATCTTTGTCAAAATTAAATGTATGCAATATAGGTTGTTTTAAAGGGCCTCTGAGAGTTCATTATTAAGTGGTAACCAAAAGTGTCCACTGTTGTGAAATTAAAAGATTCTTGATCCTTGGAAGAAAAGCTATGACAAACCTAGACAGTATATTAAAAAGCAGAGACATCACGGATCTTTGCTGACAAAGGTTCATCTAGTCAAAGCTGTGGTTTTTCCAGTAGTCATGTATGGATGTGAGAGTTGGACTATAAAGAAGGCTAAATGCCAAAGAATTGACACCTCTGAACTCTGGTACTGGAGAAGACTCTTGAGAACCTCTTGGACAGCAAGGAGATCAAAACAGTCAATCCTAAAGGAAATCAACCCTGAATATTCATTTGGAAGGACTGATGCTGAAGTTGAAGCTCCAGTACTTTGACCATGTGATACAAAGAGCTGATTCATTGGAAAGACCCTGATGCTGGGAAAAACTGAGGGCAAGAGAAAGGGGCAATGGTTGAGAGGATGAGATGGTTGATGGCATCACTGACTCAATGGATGTGAGTTTGAGCCAACTCAAGGAAATGGTGATGGAAAGAGAAGCCTGGCGTGCTGCAGTACACGGGGTTGCAAAGAGTCAGACACCTCTTAGCGACTCAACAGCAATAGAAGTGCCCACAAATTGCGCGTGTGTGTGCTAAGTTGCTCAGTTGTGTACAACTCAGTATTTCTGTTGGAATGTATCTATTTGGGTATCAGGAAGCATATAACTAGCTAGGTCTCAAAAATAGTAATAACTAATATGAAGAGAAAGGAAGAAATATACGGAAGGAGAGAGAAAGTAAAATATGGACAATGAAATATGGAAGAAATGAAGCAAGAAATTTAGAGTATGTTTAAATATCAGCACCTGTGCATAATCCAGCTTCAAAAGCAGGTCCGCCCTCTTTCACCTGTTTAACAAAGATGGTGTCCATGGGTTCCAAGCGGTTTCTTTGTTTGCCTGTGGGAAAGAAAAGATCCAAGGCATGGTTTTACTTTATAGTATTTTCATAAAATAGCAAAACAGGAAACTATATTTAATTGAGACAATTAAGCAAAGATTTCTTAATGAAGTATTAAACAGATATCCTGAATTTGAATGCTGAAGTCATTATTAAGAGTATTTCACGAACTTAAACATTTATTTTGCTTCTTTCATAACACAACCACCACAGTAGCAATGGTTTCCATTTATTGGGAACATTCTGTCTGTAAATTACTACACTAAATACTACCATGCCTGAGAGCTAATTTCCATAGTGAGTTCATATTACTACCACCATGGAACAAAAGAGAACACTGAGGCTCAGGGAGATTAAGTTCTCCAAGATCACAGAGCTAAATCATACAGGTGGTACTCAAGTCCACTGCTTTTTTTTTTTTCTCATTTGTTCAGTAATTTATTTTTATCAAGTCTACTGCTTTTTAATATTGCATGGTATTAAGCACTGAAGTCATAATGCTAAGTAAAACAGTTCTTTCCCTTTAGGGATGCTGGAGGGAGACAGACATATAAATGAAGAATGATGCTACAATATTAAAAAAAACAGAGACAAATACAACAGACAGTCATGGTGATGAGGGGCAGGTGATCAAATGGGAAAGTCAGGACTTAACCAACTGCTATCCATAGACCAGCTCCGGGACTTGCTAAAAATCAATATTTGGAATCCAATCAGAAATCTGCTTTGTCAACAGTTTTCCCTGGTGATTCACCTACACACCAACATTTGAGAACAACTGACAGTTTCAATACACGGAAGTCAAAAAAAAGAGTCATGGATGAGAGAACGTTTAAAGAAAGTGATAAGTATGAAGGTAAGCACCGAGAAGGACAAACAGTAGATACTCAGAGTGTGGTTCCCCAGACCGGCAGTATTGACATACCCAGGAAATGTGTTCAGATCTACTGAATCAGAAACTGAAACAGAACACACAACCCTGACTCTTTAAAATAAATGTAACTGAGAAAGTAATGCATATACATGTATGGGGTAAATTTAATCCATTTTGTTCGACTGCAACGCTGGGCAGAATTTGACTAAGTGTCAAATATTAAAGAATCCATAATTATTGTCATATAAAATGAAATTTTTATCCATTGTACAGGATGCAGGGATCAAGACCATTCCCAAGGAAAAGAAATGTAAAAAGGCAAAATGGTTGTCTGAGGAGGCCTTACAAATAGCTGTGAATAGAATAGAAGTGAAAGGCAAAGGAGAAAAGGAAAGACATACTCATTTGAATGCAGAGTTCCAAAGAATACCAAGGAGAGATAAGAAAGTCTTCCTCAGTGATCAATGCAAAGAAATAGAGGAAAACAATAGAATGGGAAAGATTAGTGATCTCTTCAAGAAAATTAAGAGATACCAAGGGAACATTTTATGCAGAGATGGGCACAATAAAGGACACAAATGTTAGGGACCTAACAGAAGCAGAAGATATGAAAAAGAGGTGGCAAGAATACACAAAAGAATTATATAAAAAAGATCTTCATGACCCAGATAATCACAATGGTGTGATCACTCACCTAAGAGCCGGACATCCTGGAATGCAAAGTCAAGAGGGCCTTAGGAAGCATCATTATGAACAAAGCTAGTGGAAGTGATGGAATTCCAGTTGAGCTATTTCAAATCCTAAAAGATGATACTGTGAAAGTGCTGCGCTCAATAGGCCAGCAAATTTGGAAAACTCAGCAGTGGCCACAGGACTGAAAAAGGTCAGTTTTCATTTCAATCCCAAAGAAAGGCAATGTCAAAGAATGTTCAAACTACTACACAATTGCACTCATCTCACAAGCTAGTAAAGTAACGCTCAAAATTCTCCAAGCCAGGCTTCAACAGTATGTGAACCTTGAACTTCCAGATGTTCAAGGTGAATTTAGAAAAGGCAGAGGAACCAGAGATCAAATTGCCAACATCTGCTGGATCATCGAAAAAGCGAGAGAATTCCAGAAAAACATCTACTTCTGCTTTATTGACTATGCCAAAGCTTTTGACTGTGTAGATCACAACAAATGCAGGAAAATTCTTAAAGAGATGGGAATACCAGACCACTTGACCTGCCTCTTGAGAAATCTGTATGCAGGTCAGGAAGCAACAGTTAGAACTGGACATGGAACAACAGACTGGTTCCAAATAGGGAAAGGAGTACGTCAAGGCTATATATTGTCACCCTGCTTATTTAACTTACATGAAGAGTACATCATGAGAAATGCTGGGATGGATGAAGCACCAGATGGAATCAAGATTTCCAAGAGAAATATCAATAACCTCAGGTATGCAAATGACACCACCCTTATGGCAGAAAACGAAGAAGAACTAAAGAACCTCTTGATGAAAGTGAAAGAGGAGAGTAAAAGTTGGCTTAAAACTCAGCATTCAAAAAACTAAGATCATGGCATCTGGTCCCATCACTTCATGGCAAATACATGGGGAAACAGTGGAAACAGTGACAGACTTTATTTGGGGGGCTCCAAAATCACTGCAGATGGTAACTACAGCCATGAAATTAAAAGACTTGCTCCTTGGAAGAAAAGTTATGACCAACCTAGATAGCATATTAAAAAGCAGAGACATCACTTTGCCAACAAAGGTCCGTCTAGTCAAAGCTATGGTTTTTCCAGTAGTCGTGTATGGATATGAGAGTTCGACTATAAAGAAAGCTGAGTGCGAAAGAATTGATGCTTTTGAACTGTGGTGTTGGTGAAGACTCTTGAGAATCCCTTGGACTGCAAGGAGATCCAATTAGTCCATCCTAAAGGAGATCAATCCTGGATATTCATTGGAAGGACTGCAGCTGAAGCTGAAACTCCAATACTTTGGCCACCTGATACAAAGAACTGACTCACTGGAAAAGACCCTGATGCTAGAAAAGATTGAAGGTAGGAGAAGAAGGGGATAAAAGAGAATGAGATGGTTGGATGGCATCACCGAATCAATGGGCATGAGTTTGAGTAAACTCAAGGAGTTGGCAATAAACAGAGAGGCCTGGTGCACTGCAGTCCATGGGGCTGCAAAGAGTCTGACACAACTGAGTAGCTAAACTGAACTGAACCACAAAAATGACTCAAGAAAAGAAACAAATAAAGCAACATCTATCAAGCTATTTATTTTGAAAGAAATCCTCTAATAGTAGTGAATGCTAACTTTCCTTGAAATGCAATAAGACATAGTGGAAACTGCTTGTGCTTTCCTGCAGGAGACAGGTATCCAAATTCCTTGCTTTGCCACTAGACAGTCCAGCTGTAATTAAGCAAAATTTTTTACTTAAATGATCACTCTTTCATAGCACAGAGATACATTTTAACATTCTTGAAAAGTTTCTAGGACTCAAAAAGAAAACATGTAAATGTGCTCAGCATAGCTTATACCTGGAGCAATTTCTCAGTAAATGTGCATTTCCACTCATGGTGTTTAGATGAAGACTATTCTTATGTTTTCAAGAACTAAAAATTTGAAAAGTCATAAAAATACACCTGCAAAGTAGCTATCATTCAATTTTTAAAACTATTTATATTTATTTGATCTTTTCCCAAGGAAACTCTATAAACTCTCAATGTGCAGAGGACCTGAAAATATTCTAAATCCTTTGGTCACTTTTGATTAGCTATGACAGCCCCAACTGAAGGAAGTAAGAGAACTAAATCCTAGTTAACTCCCTACTATAAGGAAGAATGTCCTCATTTTGAAGAGATATTTGTTGAAATACTTAGGGATGAAGTATTAGTAATCATCAGTTATCATATTTTATTATTATATTGTTACATTTCAATTATTATAATGATAAGGATATCTGCAACATAATTTCCAAATGATTTGAGGGAAAAAAATAAACCTAGATAGCCACACACTCAGACACACATATGGATGGACAGATAAAGCAAATATATCTTAAACATGTTAATTGTTGAAAAAAGACAGGGCATTTGCTGTACTCTGGAAATTATAATACAAAGTTTGGAAAATTTTTCTGTATGTGCCAAGCTTTTACTTCACAGAACTTGTCATCCACTACTTAAAATTACACATTTATTTGCTTACATGTTGCTTGTTTGTCTCTTCAGCTAAAATGAAGAGCAGGGATTTGTGTCATGTTCACTGATGCTCATAGACCTAACAATGCCTGGCACAGAATGGACATTCAATAAATCATTACTCAATAAATGAACAAATTTCTTTTTTATTTGGTGTTTGGTTACAACTAGTTTGGAAGGGAAAAAAATTCTTTTCAATATAAATCACTTAAAATGCAAACACTTAATTCCAAACAAGTTGGTAATCAGGCTAGGTCCTTATGTAGCCAACTCAACATTCATAGCAGTGGGTGTTTAAAGAAAATCATTTACTTTTTTCTTGGCTAGAGATTTGAAGGTTTAATAAGTTTTGCTGTATCAAGTCATTGCTTTCCTGAGATTTATATAATAAAAGAAAGGACGTTTTTCTTTTTATTAATGACTTGCAGTCCACCATGTCCCAAAGGTGATTATATCACACCTACATTTAAAAAACACAAAAATATATATGACTATTAATGACTTCTACAAAAGAGTGAAAAGCTGGCTGGATAACAATATAGTGACTTCTGAAAGTTCTGATAGGAACTTCCACTTAATGCAGTTCAAAATAATTTAGTTTTAATTTCTATAAAGGAAACAGTTAACTTGGCAATGACTACCACTATAAACTCAGAGAGACTTTGCCACAAATTGACCAATCCTTCAATATACTATGCCTGAAAATACATGAAAATGGAGTAGACTAAAATAAGGGCCAATCTTACAGCAAACACTATTATAACTGCTAAGAGTTGTACTCTGATCCTTCTTGTTCACTTTCCTTTCTAGACTCTCTACAGAATTCTAACTTGCTATTATCCAATTTCTTCTGGACAACAGAAGAATTTCCCAGAGGCATCCATTAATTACAAACAGGTTTAATAAGAAATATCCCTCTCTTCAATTTCTATATGTCTTGACTCTAAGTCTTATGTTAAACACATAGTTCATTAATTTTAAGAGTGTCTTCTCTTAAATATGCTCTCTGCAATTCCACTAGAAGTGGAAATCACAAGCATCAAATTTAAAGTCTGTGCTATTCAATCTCTTATGCCTATGGTTTTTACAATCAGTTTCTAGATATGCCAAACTAAAAGTCCAACCCTGTGGCAATTCATCAGGAAAATTTGCCCCTTACTTCCCTGTAGGATCGTTTGGTGGAGTTAGTAGGCTTCCTTGGCAATTCTCAGTAGAAAGACTCTTTCAATTCTGCATGTGTATTTTATAATTTCTTAGTTTTCTAAAGACCTTATTCAAGTGTTATTTCCTTACCAGAAGAAAAGGACAAGGAAAGGGTAAGTTACATGTGTCTTTTTAACTAAATATTTGAGAAAAGGAAGAAGATGGTGGTGATCTTATGTGAATAAGAATGGCTAAAATGAGCATGTACTCCAGAAAAGTCCCATTTTATTCTATTTTGCCATTTAACATACAATTAGTAAAGACTTAATCCATGTCAATGTAAGGCAAAACCAACACAATAAAGAAAATTTAAAAAAAAAGTAAAGACTTAGATAAGATGTAAAAAGCATATATGAATTTACGTGAACGTGAAAGTGACACTTTGAAATCATAAAGAATGTACATACTTTTACATTACAGTAAATATAATTAGTTGGGGGAAAAATAACTAAAATAGAAACAATAAATAGGTGGTAGCTGCCATCCAAACACTGAATGAGCATCCAGGTGGGCATGATTTTTACTCTCCATATCCAGTATAATGTAGGAGTCAACAGCTTGAGATCTATGACCAGATTACAGGGTTTAAAATCCCAGCTCTACCACGTACTTTCCAAGAAGGGTTACTGGATTTTGCAAAAATTATTGTCTATCAGAAAGTCAAATTTAATTCAGCATCCTATATTTTATCTGGCAATCCGATCCCCAAGTGGTTTTAGACAAATGATTTATTGGTGCCCCAGTTAACTCATGGGAAAAATGAGAATGATGATCATTTATTTATTTTCATCTGGCAAGGTTGCTGTAAGGATTAGAAGAGAGAATCTGTTAACATTTGTATAATGGCTGAGACAAGTAGGTTTTTAAGCACTGTTACTACTATGCAAAGTCTGATGATAAACCTTTAGGTTTACGTAGAGAGCAGGGATGATTAATACTGGTCTAGAGAAGAACAATACAAACTTAACCGTCATATTAGAGGGAAGCTGAAGAGTAGAAACCAAAGACCAAAGACCAACGAAAAAAAGAAGAGAGACTGCACTAAAACATTTCCAGTAACTCTGACACAAACTACAAATCTGTCTTAAAGAGTGTCTGTGTGCTCAGTTGCTCAGTAATGTCTGACTCTTTGGGACCCCAAGGACTGTAGCCCCCTGGGTTCCTCTATCCATGGAATTCTCCAGGCAAGGATACCGGAGTAGGTTGCCATTTCCTTCTCCAGGGATCTTCCCAACCCAGGGATGCAATCTCCTGCATTGGCAGGAGGATTCTTTACCACTGAGCCATCTGGGAAGCCCAGTGTATTAAAGACATTGGTGTCTAAAAGCCAGAAGCTCTAATGACCCTCTTCTTTGGAGAATGCTAAAACGTAAAACAATTGGATTTAAATTGTTTCAAAATTTGAAATATGAAGTACACAGAGCAAGCAGACTTAAGCAAACCAATTCATTTCTGAAGCAACAGATTTTGAACTATACCAGTTATAAACACGAGCCTATAATGCACACAGAGGGATAGATCAGGGAATCCTATAGTTCTATGTTCCCTATAGAGACAAGAGAAATGTATTTCTTAGCAGTTAAAAAAAAAAAATTCTTTAAACAAAGAAATACCATCTTACGTTTCAACCAAAAGCAAAGCAGCGGAAAACAATGGCTATTATTCAGATTGAGATTTTTTTTTTAATTTTCCTTCTCTCTCAGAGTTCACAAACATGCTATCAAACAACTTTTTTAATGAAAACAAATCTGTTTCCATAATGACAGATTTAATTTTTTTTAAATCGATTTCTTTGCTATTAAAAAAAAGAGAGAAAGAGAGACAAAAACAAAGAAATGCTCTATCTCTCTCTACACAAGAAAAGGCTGTTGAAATTAAACTGGGCTTAATATGAAAGTTAGATAAGCCTTAGAAGGCATGTGCTCTCCACAAAGGCAGAAAGCTAGAGGTCACCTAATGGAATGCTAAGGCTCCAGGCATTCATTACTTAAAGAAAATCAATTAAATAGCCCATTGAAATTAAAATCTATTTTTCAGACCCCTAATAATTGAAACCACAATGTAGACTGAGACAGATATATCAAAGTTAAATTTGAATAATGAAAAATGATCTTTGCTTCTCTTTGCTGGGCTGTAGATTGCTAGAGGCAAATGAAAAAAAAAAAAAAAAACAACAGGGCTTGGGGAAGCACTTACCAAGCCTAAGTTAGGAATATGGCTCTACTAAGGCAGAAGTGATAAATTATACGAAATTCAAGCTAGTAATTACATCTGGGGGGAAGAAAATAGAAAAGAAATGGTATAGAAAGACCTTAGTCATATTTATAATAATTAGAGAAAGACAGAGAGGAATGAGGTGGTGTTGAAATATTAGGATGACAAAGATAGTAAGCATTTGGAAGTTACATTTCCCCTTTATTTTTCTGTTTGCCTGAAATATCTTATAGATCTTTTTTAATTGTTGAGAACAGGCTTCTAATTTTCATTTTAGGGGTCTGGTTTGCTAATGGCATACAAAACACTTTTAAGAGCCTAACCAACTGTTTAACATCAAAATTCCACATGTATCCATGATGAATATACATCCTATATGAAAATTAGGTAGAATCCAATTTAAGAGGACTGTTATGGCAGATTACTGGGTCCTTTTCTCTTCTCTTCCCTGTAAAGGCAGAAGCACTAAGAGAGGAAAAAAAAAAAAAATCCACATTCCAGCTTTCTAAACCTAGGTGTTTCCAAACTTCCACTTAAGTCATTCTTGTTCCCACAGTGATGGCTAGTACTTTAAATTATATATCCCAGGCCTCCAATCTGTTGTCCAACAAATCTTATGAGCTTTAAAGTCCAAATTCCAATAGTCTCTAGACAATGTCAGTAGAAAGTCACCTGCCAGGTCTTAATCACATTTCATCCATTATAAGCAAACATACACTTGGAATTCAGCCTCATCTTCAAACAACATCAAATGGAACAAAGCAAAGCAAGAAAATATGCTAAATATTAAAATACAGATCACGTTCTAACTTAATTATAACAAACTTTCTTTCTACCCACACCAGTCTAATTTTTTGGTACCTTTTAGTGTGGAAAATGTCCAGAATTTACAAAAGTAGAGAAAAACAGTAGAATAACCCCTGGCCATGAACATAATTTAAATAATTATTCAAAATCTGTCATCTCATTTCATTTACACTAAAATTTTCTTCCTAAAGTATCTTAGTGCAAACCCTAGGTATCATGTCAATTCATTCATAAATACTTTAAATACTTTAGCATGATTACTAACATATCAGAACTTTACTTCCTGCTCCTTGGAAGAAAAGCTATGATAAATCTAGACAGCATATTAAAAAGCAGAGACATCACTTTGTCAGCAAAGGTCCATATAGTTAAAGCTATGGTTTTCTCAGTAGTCATGTACAGATGTGAGAGTTGCACTATAAAGAAGGCTGAGCACTGAAGAATTGATGCTTTCAAATTCTGGTCCTGGAGAAGACTCTTGAGAGTCCCTTGGACCGCAAGAAGTTCAAACCAGTCAGTCCTAAAGGAAATCAATCCTGAATATTCATTGGAAGGACTGATGCTGAAGCCCAAGCTACAACTCAACAGCCACCTGATGCAAAGAGCTGACTCACTGGAAAAAGATTCTTATGCAGGAGAGATTGTGGGCAGGAGGAGAAGGGGGTGACAGAGGATAAGATAGTTGGATGGCATCACTGACTCGATGGACATGAGTTTGAGCAAACTCCGGGAGACAGTGAAAGGACAGGGAAGCCAGGTGTTCTGCAGTTCATGGGGGTCACAAAGAGTCGGACATGATTTAGTGACTGAACAACAGTGAAGGAAAGATAAAATCTGTTCACAGTTCTCCATACTATATAGTTATTTTGCACAATGTGTATCATATAAACTGACAACAAACCCGAGACTTCCTTACCTCAATCACCCTAAAAGCCTACCTAACGTTAATGAAAAGTATTTCATGACATAGAAATGTTAGCACCAAAAGCTATGAAATAAATTTAGAAAGGTCTCACATGTAAACTCACACACATACACACAAAAAAACCCTAAAATTACGTTCTGGAACAAGTTTTCCACTCCCAGCGGAACGCTCTACCTATGTATTCACATTCAGTGAGGTCCTATATACAAGAGAATATACACCACCTGAACATCTCTGGCACACAGAACAGTGTCTGGCATACAGTGGATGTTCTGTAAATATTACTGCTGATTGTTTCAAATTAAAATCCTGATAAATGCCAATAGCAATACTGCCCAAAATCAACGCAGAGACTTGTTTCAGGAACAAAGCTATTACTGTTACTGCCATTGATCTGTACGCTCACTCTGAAATAAGAAGGAAAACGCTGCCACTTAATAGTAATTCGAGTACAACACCACTAGGTGTCAGTCGCGAGCCATAATTTCCCCTGCATAATAAATCTCCCAGTCAAGACTCTGGAGGGTGCTATTCATTCAACAAATATTTACAGAGCTCGGACAACAGGCAACTTGCCAGGAGCTGATTACTCTGCAATGAACAAAACAGTCCTGGGACCTGTCTTCTGGAGTATTTGAAGTTTCTGCAACATCGTTTTTTTCCCCCTCTCTGAAGCTTCAGGAATTTCACAAAGTATGTATCGCATGTGGATTCACAGTCCTGTTATTCCAGTTGTACTAGATTTTAAGTTCGCTGCAAACCCAGGAAAATGCGCCGCAGTGCACTGACCACAGGCAACTATCTTCCCATCTCTGACCATACCACTGCCCGACCACGGAAACGATAAAACCCGTCCATCTTTCTTCAAAGCCTTAGTCCTCTCTAGTCTTCAAGACTATCTAGTCTCCCTCAGAAATCACTTTCTCGTGTTTACCCACAGATCAGTATTACAACCAAACTCACCAGCAACCTCAACTTCCTCTCCCCTTTGACCTTTCAAAGCATTCCACTTGCCAATGTCCAGCTATGGACAATTCCAACCAGACCCTCCCTCTGCTCTTGTCCTTGGTATGATGTCAGCTGAGTAAAACTGCATAACCGGCTGATTTAGTTTCCCAGTTGAGCTAAGCGTTTGACACTACTGACTAGAGTCTCTTGCTTGTATTGAATATTTTAATTCCCTTTCCCTCGAGGTTGCCATATCAAGCTTCTCATAACCTTCGAGGACTTGCTCTGCCATCTTGATTCCTCACACTGTTTAGATAACTGTATCTGTTACTTCACTCTGTCTCAACTACTGTATCTTCATTTTTTTTCTTTCAAAAAATCTTTTCCTAAAAAAAAAATAAATCAATAAAATAAAAAATCTTTTCCTACCTATACCTCCACTTCCCTGGTGGCTCAGTGGTAAAGAACCCAACTGCCAATGCAGAAGATGAGGGTTCAATCCCTGAGTCGGGAGGATCCACTGGAGAAGGAAATGGCAACCCACTCCAATATTCTTGCCTGGAAAATCCCCAGGACAGAGGAGCCTGGCAAACTACAGTCCATGGCGTTGCAGAGTTGACACAACTGAGCGACTAAACAACAAAAATACCCTTACTTTCCCTTGTTCTGTCTCAGGTGAGGATTTAGTTACCTACTGTATTCTTCAGGACTTTGTTCCCCAAGTGGTCTCTTCTCAGCTGTAAAACCAATCTCTTTCTTCTCTTCAGATCTCGTAACACACAAAAGTTTTACAAACTTGAAAAAACAACAGAACTTCGCCCCACTCTGATACACAGCTACCATCTCTCACTCTCCATTCCTTCATTTTCTTACTTCTTCAAGAACAGTCTATACTCATACCTACCTTCATTTCTTTACTTCTAATCCACGGTTTCTCAGACATAAGAATCTTTGGGGAACAGCACGCCCACCCCCACCTTCCACCCACTCCCTGATCTAATTCACATCACAGCCCACTGACATCTATTCCCTCTGCCCACTGCACTGAAACTGTTCTCAGTAACTTTACCAATCTGCTACTTGTCAATCAGGTCAGATCAAATGATGTCTTTTTAGTCTACATCCTAAAGAATCTTCTAGGATGAATGACAAGTTATCCACTCTCCCCTAAAATGATCATCTCTTAATTAGCAAGCCATCAACTCCTCCTGGTTGTCCTTATACCTTCCAAAATGTATTAACAGATTTCCTTTCTGATTCTTATTTCTCTGACCAGCTCTAAGATATTGCCTTCCCTAGGGGTTTACCTTTATGCTGGATGTCATCATGCTCTCTGATTGTATTTATGACTAGTGCTTAACTGCAGCATACATAATGATGACTTCCAAATTTATCTGCAACATTCACCTCTCCTTATGAGCTACACTTTCAAAACTTCAACTAGGTACTGAACATTCTACAGGCATTAGAAATGTTGACAGAGTCACTGAGTGGTGTCTGACTCTTTGGAACCCTATGGACCTCAGCATACCAGGTTTCTCTTTCCTTCACTGTTTCCCATAGTTTGCTCAAACTTCTGTCCATCGAGTCGGTGATGCCATTCAACCTTTTCATCCTCTGTCACCCCCTTCTCCTCCTGCCCTCGGTCTTTCCCAGCGTCAGGGTCTTTCCAGTGAGTTGGCTCTTCGCATCAGGTATTGGAGCTTCAGCTTCAGCATCAGTGCTTCCAATGAATATTTAGGGTTGATTTCCTTTTAGGATTGACTGGTTTAATCTCCTTGCTGTCCAAAGGACTCTCCAGCATCTTCTCCAGCACCACAATTCAAAAGCATCAATTCTTCAGCATTCAGCCTTCTTTATGGTCCAGCTCTCACATTTGTACATGACTACTAGAAAAACCATAGCTTTGACTATATGTAATTTTGTCAGCAAAGTGATGTCTCTGCTTTTTAATACACTGTCTAGCTTTGTCATAGCTTTCCTTCCAAAGTGCAAGCATCTTTTAATTTCCTGGCTGCAGTCACCATCTGCAGTGATTTTGGAGCTCAGGAAAATAAAATCCGTCCCTGTTTCCACTTTTCCCCCAACTATTTCCCATGAAGTGATAGGACTGATCACTTCCTGATCTTCGTTTTTGAATGTTGAGTTGTAAACCAGCTTTTTCACTTTCTTCTTTCACCCTCATTAAGAAGCTCTAGCTTACCCAAACCAAACTCTTTTCCCCAGGGAAGGAGCAGGGTGTGTTTCCCTTCTGTATCTCTCAATCAATGGTACCTGCATCTATCCACTCACTCATACCAGAAAAGCCAAGCAAAAATCACAATTCATCTTTACCTGGTGACATACATTCTACCCCCAAGTCCTACCACCAAAGTTGGGCAAATACAATTTCTAAATACCTCTGAAATCTGCTCTCAAATGCTGGTTTTCCTTTGACCTGATAAAATCCTATTCAGCATAAAGCACACCCTATCTAAGAAACCCTTCCCTGGTGGTTAGATGACTCTCCGTGCTCAGACACTGCCACAACTGTGCAGACTTCTTTTTTGTACCCTTGTGTAATTGTTTCACATCTTCATCTTCTATCATCCTCAATAAAGAGTTATTAAGTGTATATAGGCCAGGAACTGTTCTGGGTTTTAAAAAAAAAAAGTAATAGACAAAGTAAAATTGGGAGGACTTTTCTGATGATCCAGTGGTTAACACTCTGTGTTTCCAAGGCAAGGGGTGTGGGTTTGATTCCTGGCCAGGGAACTAAGACCCCACATGCCATGCAAGGTGACCAAAATAAATAAATAAACAAAAGCTTGTTGAATTGTAATACCTAAAAAAGATTAAAAATAAAATAAAGTTGGGAATTCTCTGGCAGTCCAGTGTGGTGAGGGCTCCGAGTTCCCAATTCCTGGTTAGGGAACTAACCTGCTACACACCGTGTAGCCATAAATACATACAAACAAATTATTTTTAACATTTAAAAAATAACAATAATCCTTCCACTCGACAATCCAACTGAGGCAGAAAAAACGTCTGAGAAAAAAGTAGTAGGAGGGATGGTGAAAGGTGTGAAGGAGAGAAGTGAGCAGGGTGAGAAGGGAAGGAGAGGGAGAGGCGGGGTGGGAATGCTATTTCTGGGAAGCGGGCAGGGAAGGCCTCTCTCGCAGGTGACATCTGAATCACCAGCTAAAGGAAGTGACATTAGAGGCCATATTGCTCCCTTCCCAGCAATTAGTTGAGTGACTGGCTCATGGCAATGACTCAACAAATATCAGCTAAGAGACCGAATAAACAACAGGAAGGATATTTCTAGACTTAATGCATTTAGCATTCATACGCAAAGTATTTCTATTGCAGTTCCACGCCAGAGATGAAGTTATCTGTTAAAACTTTGAAGGCAATTTAAGCATCATCATTAGAATTCACTTTGGGGGACTTCCCTGGGGGTCCAATGGCTAAGACTTTATGCTCCCAATGCAGGGGGCACAGATTCTATCTCTGGTTGGGAAACTGAGATCCTGCATCCTACATGGCATGGCCAAAAAAAAAAAAGAATTCACTTTTTATTATTAACTGGATCTATGAATCATATTTTGAGTAAAGACTAACTGGAAAAAAAAGGGGGGGGCTTCTTTGGCTGTGTCTGTGATCAAGGTCTTAAGTTACAGAGCAACAAAGAAAAGACAGCTTAGAATCACCTAGTTACAGGTAATCGCTGGAACAATATTTTCTTTAGAGAAGTGATTTCCAGGACAGTTTGGAACATTAATACTCCAAACATGTGCTTCCCTGGACTTTCACCTTTATAGCTCTATTGTTCAGTATCTCCAGTTAGTTCTCTGAACTCCTAGATTTCATATTTCCTAAAGGATTTAGAACTATTAAAGCGATTTTAAAATTGCATTTATCATCTTGACTGCCAAACTACGTTCATATAATGTCTTACAAAGCCTTAAAATCTACTCCAAAAATTGGATTTCTGACAATACTTACTTGTAATGTAATCAAATTCCCTTCATTTTAGATTATTGTAAAAATGGTTTCCTAGGACCTTCTAAAGTGAAGTTAAATTTTTTTTTTTCAACCTCTCATTGAACTTGATCAGTGTACCTGTTTATTTTACAAATTCCTACTAAGGTCCTGGATTACTTAATTTTTGCTATTAGTAATTCCAGCTTATATACTTATCAACTACATGAAATAAGATTCCTAGTTTTAAAAAGTGTCACTGAGACTTTCTGTTAAAGGGGAACTGATGGGAGAAAGAAAAATAGAAAGGAACAGTTTTGGGAAAAGAGACAACAGTTCAACAGCTGAGGTCAGATACTAATGTGCTAACTTCTGCAGTTTTGGGAAAAGTCATTTGGGAAAAGTGCCACGTGACCGCAGTGGCGCCCCCTTCATTCAACACATTTACTTAACAAATATTTGTGGTCCTACTATGTGTCATGCACTTGGCAGGCACTCAAAATTCAATGATGAATTTCAAAATTCAATGAAAATTCAATGACAGTTTCTCCCCTTAATGATCCCTGTTCTCAAAATAACACATAAAAACATGTTCTTATCTCCACATCCTCTCCAGCATTTATTGCTTGTAGGTTTTTGGATTGCAGCCATTCTGAGTGGTGTAAAGTGGTACCTCATTGTGGTTTTGATTTGCATTTCTCTGATAATGAGTGATGTTGAGCATCTTTTCATGTGTTTGTTAGCCATTTTTATGTCTTCTTTGGAGAAACGTCTGTTGAGTTCTTTGGCCCACTTTTTGATTGGGTCTTTTATTTTTCTAGAATGGAGCTGCAGGAGTTGCTTGTATATTTTTGAGATTAATTGTTTGTCCGTTGCTTCATTGGCTATTATTTTCTCCCATTCTGAAGGCTGTCTTTTCACCTTGCTTACAGTTTCCTTTGTTGTGCAGAAGCTTTTAATGTTAATTAGGTCCCATTTGTTTATTTGTGCTTTTATTTCCGATAATCTGCTAAGAAACTGCAAACAGACCTGCCATATGACCCAGCAATCCCACTGCTGGGCATATACACCGAGGAAACCAGAATTGAAAGAGCCACGTGTACCCCAATGTTCATCGCCGCATTGTTTACAATAGCCAGGACATGGAAGCAACCTAGATGCCCATCAACTGACAAATGGATAAGAAAGCTGTGGTACATATACACAATGGAATATTACTCAGCATTAAAACAAAAATTCATCTGAATCAGTTCTACTCAGGTGGACGGAACTGGAGCCTATTATCCAGAGTGAAGTAAGTCAGAAGGAAAAACAACAATACAGTATACTAACGCATATATATGGAATTTAGAAAGATGGTAACGAGAACCCTGCATGCGAGACAGCAAAAAGAACGCAGATGTATAGAACAGACAAGTGGACTCTGTGGAAGAGGGCAAGGGTGGGATGATATGGGAGAATGACATTGAAACATGTTAATTACCATATGTGAAATCAATCGCCAGCCCAGGGTTGATGCTTGGGGCTGGTGCACCGAGATGTCCCAGGGGGAGGGAGTCGGGATGGGGGAGGGAGGGGGGTTCTGGAGGGGGAGCATGTGTAGACCCATGGCAGTTTCATGTCACTGTATGGCAAAACCAACACAATAGAGTAAAGAAAATTAAAAAAAAAAACAAACAAACATTTTCTTAATAAGCATAATGACTAGTCTGAGTATGTAGGAAAATTTTACTTTGAACCTTCTGATGACCAATTATTGATAAAAGGCAGAATCTCCCTTCTTATTTTTCTATTTTCCTGTATCAGGTCTGTGTTACTGTCTTCACCTCTCAGGAACAGGTATATGAGGAAGCAGAAAGTCTACTCGTTTACCACAATCACTTAGATTAACTGTGTCCAAAATACGAGTAGGGATTTTCCAAAAGAGAATCAGGGAAAGAGGCTACCTGCATCTTCCACTAGCTGTGAAACAGAATCTACTCCCCGTTGTCCAAAATACCCTTTCAAACACTTGAAAACTATTGAGCATAGGGAAAGCTATCAAGTTCTCCCTTTAACAAAAAGTTATAAGCTCTTTCAGTCTTTAAAAAAAAAATGCATATTGTGTTGCTGCTGTTGTTCAATTGCTAAGTTGTGTCCAAATCTGCAACCCCATGGGCTGCAGCACACCAGGCTTTCCAGCCCTTTACTATCTCCCGGAGTTGGCTCAAACTCATATCCATTGAGTCAGTGATTCTATCTAACCATTTCATCCCCTGCTGTCCCCTTCTCCTTTTGCCTTCCGTCTTCCAAAGAGTCGGATAGTCACATCAGGTGACCAAAGTGTTGGTCACTTCAGCTTCAGCAACAGTCCTTCCAATGAATATTCAGGACTGATCTCCTTTAGGACTGACTGGTTGGATCTCCTTGCTGTCCAAGGGAATCTCCAGAGTCCTCTCCAGCACCACAGTTCAAAAGCATCAGTTCTTTAGTGCTCAGCCTTCCCCATAGTCCCACTATCACATCCATACATGACTACTGGAAAAACCATAGCTTTGACTATACCGACCTTTGTCAGAAAATGATGTCTCTGCTTTTTAATATGTTGTCTAGATTTGTCACATCATAGTTTCAAATTATATATATAAATCTCTTTAAATTTATGAATCATTTATTTTATATTTATATATTTTAAAAACATTTATATACTTATATTCATATTTATATACATTTACTATATATAAATATTATAAACAATAATATAGTGATATATATAAATAAGTAAATAATATAAATATAACATAAAAATAGAAATAAAATACCATCGTGTTTCCAGGAAGGTCATATTTGCCACTCTCCTACGTCTGCAAAGCAGGATTCCCCTAAGCACCAGTGTTGGCTCCTCTCTGGCCCAGTACAGGCCTTCTAAGAGCTATGCCATAATTGCCTTCCTACTAAATCCTTCCTTTTCTCTCTTCTTTCACAGATGACAGACCTGTATCACAATTTTAAGTCTTCCCCATCCTTGCCTGCCCCTTTATACAGGCATTTCCCCCAATTAACCTTTGCTATATCTAATAATGTTTTGCCATTGTTTCTGTCTTGGTGTTTGCTTCTCAGGGCACCCAAATATCAAAAAGACCGAAGTCCACCTTTATGTGAAAGCTATCATTGAACAGAGATGCAGAAACTCTCAATAAAGTAGAAAACCAAATCTGGTAATATACAAAAAGTATCATACATTAGGAACAATCTTGGTTTAGTTCTGTAATGCAAAGTCAATTTAACATTTAAAAAATAAATCAATATAATTCACTATGCTTAGTTGCTCAGTTATGTCCAACTCTTTGTGACCCCATGGACTGTAGCTTGCCAGGCTCCTCTATCCATGGGATTTTCCAGGCATAAATATTGGAGTGGGTAGCCATTCCCTTCTCCAGAGGATCTTCCTGACCCAGGGATCGAACCCAGGTCTCCTGTATTGCAGGCAGATTCTTTACCATCTGAGCTACTGAGGAAGCCCATAATTCACTATTTTAAGACCTTAAAGGAGAAAAAAGGTCAAATGATTATCTGAAAAGATGCAGAAAAATTCAAAATTCATTTGTGGAAGAGATACACCACATTCACAGATTGAAAGATTCAAATATTTGCAAATATTCAACTACTGTAAATAATATAAAACCAATCAAACTTCCAGAAGAATTTGTATTGGGTTGACTAAATAGTTCATCCAGGTTTTTCTATAATATCTTGTGTGTGTGTGTGTGTGTGTGTGTGTGTGTGTGTGTTACTGAAAATGGACAAGAATAGCCAATCCAATCTTGAAAACAAAACTGGAAGACTTAGTCTATCTAACAGCAACCCTTATTATATAGCTGTAGTAATTAAGATCAGTCTTGCTCCAAAGAAAATGACCAATGCAACAGAGTTTGGCAAACTCTTCTGTAAAGGACCAGATGCTAAATATTTTAGCCTTTGCAGGATTCATATAGTTTCTGTCACATACTCTTCTTTTTTTAAACAACCTTTTAAAAATATACAACTATTCTTAGTTTGGAAGCTGTACAAAAATGAGCCATATGTCAACCCCTGGAATAGAGTAAGGTCCAGAAACCAACCCAAACCTATAAGAGACATTGTGTGATCAGGTGGTATTACTAAGCAGTAGAAAAAGCACAGATTTTTCACTGAATATTACCAGGCCAATTCATATCTTTATGGGGAAAAAATTAACCTTGATCCTATACTACATGTAAAGATAATCAATTACAAGTGAATTGTAGGTTTGTTAATGACAAAACAATAAACTATTTGGAAAATAATGAAGGAGAATATCTTCACGACCTTGTAGGAGAAAAAAAAATTCTACAATAATATTCAAAGTATTAACTTTATAAAAGAAAAGATTGATAATCTGGGATCTTCCTGACCCAGGAATTGAACTCGGGTCTCCTGCATTGCAGGCAGATTCTTTACCATCTGAGCCACAAGGGAAGCCCTAACCATAAAAGAAAAGATTGATAATTTGGACTAAATTAAAATTAAGATCTTCCCTTTATCAGAATTACTAATAAGAAGTTGAAAGGCAAGTCATAGCAGAATATCTGCTAAATACAAAACTAAGAAAGTCTTCATGAAAAATATTTGAAGACTCCTACAAAGTAATTATTTAAAAGGACTGATAGCTAATAACCAAATAAATGGTAATCAACTTAATCAGTGTCAAGAAACTTTAACCCAAATTCCACACCACCACACACTCACTAAAATGAATAAAACTAAAAAGACAAATGTCAAGCGTTAGTAAAGATATGGAGCAACTAGAATTCTCATACCGTGCTGATGCATCATTGTGTGAACTGGTATGATCACTCTGGAAAACACTTTAGCCATACCTACCAAATGTGACTATGTGCACACCTATGATTCAGTAACGCCATTCCCAGATATACATGGCCACCAGCAATGAGTACATACATGTACAAAGTACACGTGATAAGATGGCTCATAGTTCTACTGCTTGAAAACATTGGAAACAAATCTAAATATCCACCAACAGTAGACTGAATAACTGAGTCAAATATGTTCTTTTTGTTTTAAATCAACTTTCTTATGAGTTAACATAGAACATACCCATTTAACAGTTTGTAAACTTTACAAACATACACATCCATGCAACCACCACCACAATCAAGATCTAGAACCTTTCCATCAAGCCAAAACCTTCCCTTGTGCCCCTTTCCAGTCAATTCATGCCACCACAGATTTGTTCAGATTTGTCTTTCCTAGAGTTTCACATAAATGGAATTAAGACAGTGTGTACTCTTTTGTGCTTGCCTTCTTCATTAATCAAAATAAAGCTTCACAGGAAAAGCATGAGAAATCAAAGTAGATAAATGAGATTTTACCAAGAGTTAAAATTGTGTGCATCCAAGGACATTATCAAGAAAATAAAAAGACAACCTACGGAATCAGAGAAGATATATGTAAATCATGTATTGCCAACGGAGATGTAAAAATGGTGCAGGTGATATGAAAAACAGTTCAGTAGCTCCTCAAAATGTTAAACAAATAATCACCACATGACCCAGCAATTCCACTCCTACATATATACCTCAAAGAATTAAAAAGAGGAATGTAAACAAATACTTGTACATGCACGTTCTTAGCAGCACTAATCACAACAATCTAAAGGCATCTTCACAGTGGCTCAGACTGTAGAGAATCTGCCTGCAACGCAGGAAACCTGGGTTCAATATCTGAGTCTGGAAGATCCCCTGGATAAAGAAATGGCAACCCACTCCAAGATTCTTGCCTGGAGAAACCTATGGACAGAGGAATCTGGTGGACTCCAGTCCATGGGGTCATAGTGACTCAGACTAAAGAATCTGCCTGCAATGTAGGAGACCTGGGTTCAGTCCCTGGGTTTGGAAGATCCCCTGGAGTAAGAAAATGGCAACCCACTCCAGGATTCTTGCCTGGAGAAATATGGATAGAGGAGCCTGGTGGGCTATAGTCCATGTGGTTGCAAAGAGTGGGCTAGGACTAAGCAACTAATACTTTCACTTTCAAAGGCGGAAACAGCTCAAATGAATGGATAAACAAAGTGTGGTATATACAAACAACATACCATTGTTCATCCACAAAAAGGAATGAAGTATTGATATATGTGACACACATACAAACCTCGTAAACATTAACACTAAACTGGAAGATGCCATACGAAAAAGGTTTCACATGGCATGATTCCACCTATATGAAATATTTAGAATAGGTTAAGCGCCTCGGGGACAGAAAGCAGACTGAGGGTTGCCCAGGACCAGGGCGAAGGGAGAACAGTGAATGACTGCCTACTGGACATGGGTTTCTTTTTGGGGTGATGGAATGTTCTGGAACTAGATAGAGGGGGCAGATACACATTGTACACACGCCTTTTGACTCTGTGCTACATGTCACTGAACTGTTCACTTTAAAATGAGGAACTTTAGATTAGGTGACTTTCACCTCAAGAAAAGAAATGTTTTCAAGACTGATCCCGGATGCCCTGTGTAGTCCACAAACAGATATACCACAGTTGAGTCACCTATTCATATGTTGTTTACTATTTTGGTCAGCTCAATCCAGTGTTTTATTTAATATGAAAAACCAACTATGAACATTTCTGTACAAGTATTTTTGGAGGCATGTTTATCTTGGGTGAATACCTGTAAGTGCTCTTATCATTTCACGCACACACACACACACAAACAAAAACAAAAAAAACTGTTATCTGTCATCATGTAACTGAATCAAAGATGAAACCCAATTGCAGACATTAAAGTAATGATGCTTTACCCTTAAGCCCAGCAGATTTAAGACAACAGTACATGTTCAATTATAAAAACAAAGAAGAAACTAAAGAAGAAGTCTGAAAGGCTAGTACAATGTTAACCAAATTTTATCTGGAAGTTCAATCAGTGATTTTTTTTTTTAAATACTGCTTGCCTTTCAAGGGAACAGCACCCTCTTTATTACACATTTTCAAGAATGAATTATGTGAGAGTAAAGAGCTTCCTGAGAAGCTGGGGTGGGAATTGAGAGAAAAGTCTAGAATCAAACTGTTCAGTTCTACCACTTACTATGTAGACACGTTGTGCCTCAATTTCTCTGAGAAGCTGGGGTGGGAATTGAGAGAAAACTCTAGAATCAGACTGTTCAGTTCTACCAATTGCTACACAGACCCTTTGTGCCTCAATTTCCTCATCTTAAAGACGGAGGTGTCAACGTATGGCAAAAACCACCATAATATTAAGTACATAACTACATAATTAAGTAGTTAGCCTCCAATTAAAATAATTCTTTTTTAAAAAATGGAGGTGATAATATCCATCTCAGAAAGTTGTGATGATTAAATAAGTTAACCACACAGAGTCTTAGAACAGCAACCGGCACATTGTAAGTTGGCTGCCGTTGCTGCCACCTCCACCCCGCCACCACTACCACCATCACCACCCCCACCATTATCACCACCCCATCACCACCTTCATCATCCCCGTCGTCACCACGAACATTATCATCATCAACTCTACTTTGTAAAATATTTTCAAGACAGCTTAAGACACTTAGATTCAATTGAACAGCACTAGAAGCTAATAAAAGTATGTAACTAATTAGTATATTTACCAAGTTATTAGTATATTTACTATATGCTAATATGGACTTCTCTGATAGCTCAGTTGGTAAAGAGCTAATATACCAAATATTAGTATATTTGCTAGTAGTATATATTAGTATATTTACTAAGTTATATTTAGTATAACTACCAGAGGAACTCAAAGCTCAAATAATTTAACTGTCAATACAGTTAAAAATGGATCCAGAGATGTTCAGTTAATGCTCCTTTTCAATTATATGAGTGAACCCCACTCAGTACTTCTACATTTTAAAAGTAACAAGAACACAATCCTGACACCCTACCACAACGCCACAGACCACAGATCTACGTGTAACAAGAATTTCTTCTAACCAATTTTCAGGTCCATATTTTAGTGTTATGTTATCCTGAGGGAATAGATTTTCAATCTATTAATGGAAATCAATGGCATAAAATATACTCAATTTTCTCAGCTCTTCAGAATTTAGCTCTTCATTAAAGTGAAGAACATTTGCTCTCTAAACATAGTGAGTGCTGTTCATTAAATGATGAACTAGGCCAATTATATTTCTCTCTGGGGGAATTTGGAAATATTATGATAAGAGAGGAAGGAAGGAAGGAGATGGTGAATGTGGACTTTCTACAGAAGTTAGCACATGAGACAATCATGTATAATCAAAATTATCTGTAAACATTATTTAAATCATCCTGTAAATAGCAGTTTGGGCCTCTGGAAGATCATATGATAAGATTTTGTTGTTGATACTCTGGTTTTAGTTGCTTTCCAGGTCCTATTTCTGGTGTCTGGCACATTTGGGTATCCTATAGTGTTTAAACTTTGAATTTGGAGATGCCCTATTGGTTTTTTAGAATTAACTCATTTTTCCCAAGGTGGTTTAGGCATGGGGAGGGTTCTATTTCTTGCCACTAAAATATCCTTCATTAGAAAACTCTAACATAGGCTATAGAGCTGTTTACTCAGAAGTGACTGCAATCACAAAATACAAATTTTTACTACTGAGAAAGTTTACAGAATCCCCAGATACCTTTTTTCCTACCATTAACATGCTTGAATATAAAATTTAATGCCAAAGTAGAAATCCAACAGTTATTGATGCATCCAACAAAATGATATATACATTTTAGAATCTTGGAAGTGTCCCAACACCTAAGCTGAGTTAGAATCTTTTTTATAGAACAAGTAAAAGAGAAATAATGGTAATTACAAACCTTCAATTATTCTTATTTTGACTATTTATGAAGTTATCATTTAAGGGACAACAGGATGTCAGCAAGATAGCAATTATTATTGTCACCAAAAAATATTTTTCTACCTCAATGGCCTTTTTCTTGTATACAGTATCTGTATTACAGGGCAGAAAACTAACCAACAAGAATGAAAAATCTTAAAAAACAAGAGAGTATACATATATACAAGATATGAGAAATAATACATAACCGAATGTAACACTTGGGTAAAGTGAATAATCAGAAAATTAAGTGGCAAAAAGAGACTCCACTAAATTGCCAAAAGGAAAAGAACAACAAAACAGAACCTTTCGACTGTTGCACAGGATTCTGGCAACCTAGCAGGATCTCTTAGGAGCTTGAATAAAATTCTGGGAATTCTTTTCTCTCCAGTGATTCTAGGCACTGACTCGGATCACTGCACCGGAGGCTGGGATTCTATTTCATTAAATAAAATTCATAGAAAAGGATTTTGAAATCTCAATACTCTTGAAAATAAGTCTGAAAAGGAAATGAGACTATAAAATGAATATTGAAACGTTCAGCTGAATCAAAATAACAGATTACAAGTCGTCTGTCTCCAAATAGGTTGTGTTTTTTAAAACAGGTCTATAAATAACTGTTCTCAAGTCAGAAGGAATTTTTTCACAGAGAATATGTTCCAACAGATCATCTAATCAGTTTATTTGAAATGGTACTGTTAGCACTAAATGTAAGTTCAGTAGGCCCCTGTAGACTAGCCTGTAAACCCCCCACTGCCAATGGGATGACAAAAGCAAGCCTGGCCCTGGGCGGCAAACGGAACAGAGCACCAGGAACTCTTTAAGCCCATTCAGCTTTCCAGGTCCACTGCCAGCCAGCTATTCAGACTCCAGGAACAAGGGGCGGTTGCTTCTGTAAGATGTCTCTGGGGCCTCTGAACTTGGTGCTTCCCTGACCTTCTTGTGAATTCTTTGTCCTTAAGTGTTCACAAATATGGAATGTTCGTTTTCAACTTATTCAATTCAGAGACATTTCACAGAATTAATTTCCTAATGCAGTAAATATATCCGGTATTTATCTACTAATTCTTGATACTACATAAGTCAAACAATTTAAACAGTTTCAAAAAGATGGACTTCAGAGTTATACAAGCCCCATTTGGAAGTCCAGCTCTGTCACTTAGCTGTGTGATCCTGGGCAAGTTACTTTACAGCATTTTCACCCTCAGTTTCTTCATCTACAAAAGGGGAATACCGTCCTACATCTCAAAGCATTATAGCGAGACTTAAATGAGATAATGGCATGTATTATGATTCCTAGTATAAAGTCTTTGATCATATATTAATTTCTACCACCCTCCAAAAATTTTCAAAAAAAATCAAGCAGTTCTCCAAGTATATTACAAACATACCTAGATGATTGCTTTAGGTATTCTCATAACTTTCCATATTCTTCTTCTTAGGAAGAAAACATGCAGATGTTCCAGACTTTATAAATAATCTTAATTTGACAGATTTTGTTTTGCAGGAGATAAGGTGCTCCTTATAATATAATTTCTTATAATATAAGAAATTAATATTTCTCTTATTTTAAAAATCTTAGCTATGCTGTGTTATTTTTAATTCTATAATTAGCACTTTAGGGCTTCCCTCGTAGCTTAGATAGTAAAGCATCTGCCTGCAATGCAGGAGACAAAGGTTTAATCCCTGGGTCAGGAAGTTCCTCAGGAGAAGGAAATGGCTATCCACTCCAGTATTCTTGCCTGGAGAATTCCATGGACAGGGGAGCTGGCAGGGTATAGTCTACAGGGTTGCAAAGAGTCAGACATGACTGAGCGACTAACACACATATTAACCTTTTAAATTAAATTGCTAACCAAGCTTATAATTATTATCTCCCTCCATCTGTTGGACTCCTGATAAGTTCCAGTCAGTTCAGTTGCTCAGGTCCGACTCTTTGCGACCCCACGAACCACAGCATGCCAGGCCTCCCTGTCCATCACCAACTCCTGGAGTCCACCCAAACACATGGCCATTGAGTCGGTGATGCCATCCAACCATCTCATCCTCTGTCATCCCCTTCTCCTCCATCAGGGTCTTTTCCAATGAGTCAGCTCTTCGAATCAGGTGACCAAAGTACTGGAGTTTCAGCTTCAACATCAGTCCTTCTAATGAACACCCAGGACTGATCTCCTATAGGAGGGACTGGTTGGATCTCCTTGCAGTCCAAGGGACTCTCAAGAGTCTTCTCCAACATCACAGTTCAAAAGCATCAATTCTTCGGTGCTCAGCTTTCTTTATAGTCCAACTCTCGCATCCATACATGACCACTGGGAAAACCAAGCATTGACTAGACGGAACTTTGCTGGCAAAGTGATGTCTGTGCTTTTTAATATGCTGTCTAGGTTGGTCATGTTAAGTTTATTACATTTCAATTATTTACATTCTTTGATTTTTAAGCTATTAACTCTATTTTTCAGTTATTAATATACTGACTGACTCTGTATTTTCTTAAACTGTAACATTTTTCTTACGTATGATTATTCCCTCATTGTCAGCATACAGCACCAGTAGAATAGCCAGACAGTTTAATCTCAAACTGTAGTGGTAATTTTCAGATCAAAACTCAGTTGTGAGGGATAATAATCATTAAAGATCACTGGATATGTAGTCTTGAATATCCATTCTCCCTAAATAGTCTTAAGTATTGTCACCAGATCAAGCTGGACTGTTAGGAAACTATACACTTGAGGGCCAATGTTTTAGTGTTCATCCTATAACTTAAGGTTTTTCAACCTTGGCACTATTAAATTTGGGCCAGATAATTCTTTGGGGGTGGGGTCTTTCAGGTGCATTATAGGATTCTCACCAGCATCTCTAACCTCTCCCTGCTGGGTGCCAGCAACACACCCTCCCCTCCACCCCAACTGTGACAACCAAAAATGTCTACTGATATTGCCGTGTATCCCCTGGGGAGAAAAATCTGTCCTCAATTGAGAACTTCTTCAGACTAAACTGGACCAAAGGCTTTTGAAATCAACTTACACTGAGGAATCTGTTTTAAAATATTCATAGAAAAGGATGGTATTGAGGATGTTACCTACTACATTATCTTTGTTTCCATTATGAGGAACCATAGGAGAAATCTGTCTCAGACTTCAGTGCAAGCCAGATGTTGTTTTCTTATGGATAACATGAATCCTAGTGCTTAGTCACTCAGCCATGTTCAACTCTCTGCGACCCCATGGACTGTAGCCCACCAGGCTTCTCTGTCCATGGAACTCTCCAGGCAAGAATATTGGAATGGGTTGCTATGCCCTCCTTCGGGGGATCTTCCCAACTCAGGGATAGAACCTAGGTCTCCCACATTGCAGATGGTAACTGAATCCTCAGCTAATCCTTAAATAATAATCCTTCCTTCTTTCCCTCTTTTTTTCCCCACTGGGAAAGCTCAAAAGCAAATTTAGAGCCTGTCTTTGATAATAGCATAGGATCTATAGCACACATTCATGTGGACTAAACCTTCCAAGTGTCAATTTAATTCATTTTTTCCCTCATGAAAAGATGGGGCTTTTCTCATAGCTTAGTTAGTCAAGAATCCGCCTGCAATGCAGGAGAGCCCAATTTGATTCCTGGATTGGGAAGATCTGCTGGAGAAGGGATAGGCTACCCACTTAAGTATTCTGGCCTGGAGAATTCCATGGACTGTATAATCCAAGGGGTCATAAAGAGTCGTACACAACTGAGCCACTTTTCACTCTCCCCCATGAACGTTTTAATCTCATTTTTATCTTAGTATAATATGTGCATGTGAACACAAATTCTTTTTTCAATGAGATTACATATAAATTAATAAATAAAACAGTATTTAAACTGTAAATTTTCCCAGGAGACCACACCCTTTAGTCTCGCTTGTTCACACCAGTCCAAATCTTCAGCTGGATCTGTATCTTTCAAGTTTTCCCTTATAAATGTTTTATTCTCTCCAGTTAAAGCATATAATGAAACTTGCTCACTTCAGTGAACAGATATGTCAGAAATATAACCATCTGCAGAGTACAGTTTTATAACTAAGCCCTTCTACATTTATTAGCAGTACATCTCTCCCAGTAGGAGTTAGAACACGAGAGGCATTAAACTCTAGGTGCAGCAAGTCCAGTAAGTAGCCCAGGCATAATTAGCACATCAATTCCTAGGGTGGTGGGGAGACAGAGCACCCAGGTCTTTCTCATGCTGATGCTGGTTTTGTCAGTTTTGCCTCTCGCCACTGAGGCCACTGAGGCCAAGTAACGTTTGGAATCCATCCTGAGCCCTGGAGCATGACAGATGGTGACACAGGAGTGGCCCATCTTGCACAACGGTGCTAACTATGAAGGGTCCTACTGCACCCTGCATACTCAGATTATTTTTCATAGTGCAGAAAGAAACCATTTTCCTCTCATTTGAACCCTCAACGTAACAACTCAAGTCAGAGATGCAATTACAAAGGTGTATCAACTGGGGAGAGGATGAACACTGGATGGCCTATTCAGGCAGGGGAAAGCCACTCAGGAAAAAATAAAAAGTAGTACTGTTAGTACCTACACGTACAATATGGTGAATCTCAAAAATACTATGACAAGGTGTGGAATGGATTAGGAGATTGGGGTTGGCATACATAGACTACTGTGCATAACTGTGTAGGTAACTAATGAGAACCTACAGTACAGCATCACAGTACCTACTGTGGTGAACTAAATGGGAAAGAAATCCAAGAGGGGATGTAAGTATACATGTGGCTGATTCTCTTTACTGTACAGCAGAAACGAACACAACACTATAAAGCGACTATACTCTTATTGAAAAAAAAAAACCACCATGCCAAGTGAAAGAGGAAAAAGAGTACACATTGTATTTTCTGTCTGTAAGAAATTCTGGAAGACGCAAAACTCATTTGTCATGAGTAAAGCAGATCAGGGGTTGTCTGGGGCCAGCAGTGTCGACAGCACAGCGGCACAGGGGAACTTTTACAGATGACGGGAAGGCTCTTTTCAGAATCACACCTTGATTGGACTGGTGGTTTCCCAACTGATGTATCTGTCAAAACAAAACCTTAAGTAAACAGTACACTTAACTGGTGCAAATAGGTATTCTTGCTAAAAAAGCATCACTTCAAACAAAAGAAAATACTGGACGAAACCAAACCGAAGAACACTGTACAAAAGAACCATCCTACTCAAAGTTTCAAGGCCACGGATTTTAAGGAAAGACTGAGAAGCTGTCACAGACTACAAGAATCAAGGGGTCGTGAAAAGTGAATGTAATATGAGATCTGGGAACAGAAAAGGGGCAAAATCCAAATAAATTCTGCAGTTTAGAGAGGAGTGTCATACCAACGCTAATGTCTTTGATTTTCTTAGTTGTACTATAGTTATGTTTTTAACATTGGGGGAAGTTGAAAGAAAGAGTATACAGAAACTCGTCACTATTTTTACAAGTTTTTAAACATCTAAAATTATCTAGAAATAAGTTTTTTAAATTGGCACATTTTACTGTGTATAAATTTTAAGTCATTAAACTTCATATAAAATTAAAACAAAAATAAAAAAGGCAGTTTTTACAAAATAACCCTATCCCCGGGCTGATTTTCCGTTCAAGCCCATTAAATATATTTAAATCAAGAATAACTAGAAGGATCTAAATATTTCTCAATATTTGAACCAATAAATCTAGCAGATAAAACATACACCAAATCACTAAATTTATAAGATTACTAATTGCATTAAAAAAAACCTCAGAATTAACTTTCGTTAGAACCATGATACGTTCACCTACATAACACTAATATATAATTGACAATAAAATCATCACACATTCAGATCATGGTGACAAAAGGGAATCCATACAATTTTGAAGACTACAGTAAAAATGTTTAATTTCTATGACTCTCACATCTAGAGACTCTTTTACACACGGACTCCAAAAACTGTATCATCTCATTGAATGTTACTTAAAGAATGGTAGGACATGAGCAGAAAAACTATCAGAGAAAAATTAAAACTTTTATAAACATACCTCCTCTGTTGCCATTTTCTTCATCCTGCAAAACAAAAAGTATAAATTCATGTGAATACATGTTTAAAACTGGTAAACTCACAGCAAGGCTCAACTAAATTCAAATTGCTCTCCTGAAAATGCGCCAATTACAATCTCACTAACAATGCCTTTTGCCAGAAGGATGAAGCTGTCATGCATGGAGATGGAAAAGCTTCAGGTAAAGCCAATTTAAGGAGGACAACAGAAGTTCAGTTTCTGACATACTGAGTGTAAGCTGTCTAAAACAGACATCCAAGGAGAGCTGTCAGAAGCAGGCAACTGTATGGATGAAGCTAGTACCTGGAAGAGAAGGCCAGGTTGGTTCATTACTTATGTATTAAACCTTAAAAAATGTACCTTTTAAGGCTATTACAGCACTCAGAACTATCTTTGGATAAATTGGTTCCAAATTGCTATATCTTGAGAACTTTGAGGTTTACCTACTTGGTTGTGTTCATTGCTACCATGCTGTCTTGCTGCCATGTTGTCTACCTCTAGCTGGAAAACTAGAAAAGCAATTTTGAAAACCTAGCATAAAAATGCATTTATTCAAATATTTGTTGAGTATTATTTGAAAAGCAATGTACTAGGTACACTACTATGGAAAGAAAAACAGACATTTAGTGAAGGGCTGATAATTTGTTACGCAATTTTTGACCTTTATTTTGGCTGCCCAAATACGTAATTTTTTTTCCTGGTTACAAGCTCTGTTCTGAGATTGTCTGGCAACAAGGTTGCCAGCTACGTAACATAATAAAGACACTGTTGTATTAATGGTACATTTTCTGAAAGCTCTACAATATTAATTTTTAGACACTCCTTTGAGGTGGATGAACAAGTTTTCAAATTGAAAAGATTTCAATAAATATTTTCCATGTAAAAGTTATAAGACTGAGACCTACTTGCAAGAACATCTGTGTTAAATGACAGCATTAATCGCTCAGGTTTAATGAGCAATTACTGTCTGCCAATTTCTGTGCTGTTTTACATGTATTATATCACTTAATCAACCCAGCCACCCACGAGGAAGGTGCTGTCACTGTCTGTTAAGAGACTCATTCAAGGATACAAAGCTGACAAAGAACAGAGATAGGACACAAACCCAGACTCTTTTGACTCCAAAGACTGTGCTGCTAACAGTTACACTGCGCCACTGAAATTTCTAGAAATATTTTCCAACAATAACATTGCATTTTAAACTTATGTTTGGTAAAATTATCTTTTTAAAATCTGTACTCTCTATATCATCACGATCCAACGCTCTTCAAAACAAAACCAAAAGACAAAAAACAAAATTCAGTCTTAATATGTAATTAAAGCAAGGGACTCTATTACTCTCTTATGTGACCTAGTATCTAAGTTATACAACTTAAGGCATTTTTTAAGGTAAAGCAGATGTTTAGGGAATCCAGTTCAACTGTTTTATACATTTTAGGAACTCCAATCTGGCCAGTTTAAATTCCAAAAGTGGCAATAATTCATAATTTTTAAAAATTCTTTAGTAGTTTTAAAAGTTTATCATATATTTTCCAAGAAAAATATAGTTTAAAAAGTGTGTTGTCTTCAGAAGCAATATGACACTACGTTATAAAAGACCGTCCTAGATTCATAGATATTTAGATTTAGAAGAGACTTTCAAATCTTCTAGGACAATTCCCTTGAATTAGAATGGAAATCTAGAGCGCAAAAGAAGTTAAGTGTCTTGGTCAAAGTCCCCTAAGTCTTCTGAATGTCATTATTTCCATTACACTGTTGTACAATAGCTAAGCAGCAGGCATTCACATTGGCCAAACTCCTAGGTCCACCACTTACTCATTACATGACTCAGATCAGTCTCCACATCTGTTATATGGGGCTAATAATAAAGTGAGATAACGCTCATAAAGAATAATAAAGAATACAGAAGAAGTATTCAGCATGTCAGCTGCCATTACAGTGATTCCATTTGCCTTTTATTAGATCGTGTTCCTATATGTTGAAGCCTATGAGTGTAATTCACTTTAGTGAGAAGTTATGTTTTTAAATTCTGACTTTCCATCATATTACATACCTGAAAGTTAAGTATGAATCTAATTCCAATAACTCTACAACTATCCAAATATTTTAATGAACTATTTCCTCTGCATGCTCTGCCCAGAAAACTTACCCCCTTTCTAGATATTAGAAAAAGCAGAATGAAGTTTAGAATTAAAAGTGCTAGTTAAAAAAAAATATGTAGTTCAAAATTAGTATGATCTTTCAGAGGAGATTAAAGTTTTGTTCTAGGAGATAGGAATATATCTAAAAGACGGGAAAGAATATAATAAAAACACAAACAGACTGGGTTGGTCAAAAAGTTCATTTGGGTTTTTCCATAAGATGTTATGGAAAAACTCAAACAGACTTTTTGGCCAACCCAATAACACTTAATCCTTAAAAGACAGAAGGTAGGATGAGAGGAAGACAAGGAGACAGCGATTGCCTTGTGTTCTACTTTAATTACTTCTCTTACCTTAAATGAAAATTGAATTGCAGACTCTGGGGGATAAACAATAAAATGCCTCAATGTAAAACCAAAGCCTTGAGATGTTCTTTTCAACATAACTGTTTTGGGACCTGGCCAGGAAAACATTTCATCTTCGGATGGTGATACAGTTTCACTTTGTTCTTTTCCATCTTTACTTTTTGATACCTAAAAGGAAAAGACATTTAAATGTTAACTAGATAGCACAATATATTTCATCATTTGGAGGAAATGTTATGTGTAAAAATATAACAACTGAGTGCAGAGGGGAACTGACTGGAGAAAAAACTCTGTATTCTGATGCACGAACTAGATGTGACATAAAAAAATCACACAGATGATCAAAAACTCAATTTTTTCTGAGAAAGGGATGCTATGAAAAGTTAATCAGAAGCAAGAAAGAACTCTTTAAAGTGAGACATATATACTGACGGGTTAAAATTTTAAATGCAGTACCTAAGTCTAGATAAGTAGCATGGTTTGTGGAGACAGAAATGACACAACCAGAATAACCTCAGCAGGAGAACTGAATAAATGATAAAAATTCATACTATGGACTCTTAGGGTCATTAAAAATTATGATAATAATAAGAAAAATGAGTTATGGGTGGGAATATTATACAAAGAATTTTATAAAGAAGTCACCAAAAAAATTTAAATGCAATAGAAAAAATGAAAGACAACACAAAGAAAATCTCTGAGCATTAAAGATTAAGAAATAGAAACCATGAAAAAAACATGAAACTGTTGCCGAGTAAGAACCCTAAACATGTTGTCAGTCCAATGGCAGCAAAGGACATTAGAAAATAAGAGACCAGGCTTCAGGTTCTAAGCGTAAATTCAGTATCCACATAAATAATCCTTCCCAAACCCTGGCTTTCAGGCTGTGTGCTTTCGTCTCCCCCAACTTGTGGCTTTTATCTGGTCAGGAGAAAAAAGGTCCTCTGCAGTCTCAAACCAAGGAGCCCACCCCTTCATCCCTCTCATACGTCAACCCTTACAAATTCTTCCAACTGAGGCTGACCCTCCTGCCCCTTCCTAGCCCCTCACCGCCCCATGGCCTCACCTCCCCCTTAAACCAGCTTCAGTTCACTCTTCTGCCTTCTCTCACCTCCTCAGGGTCATCTGAGAAAACCTAACCCTGGATAAATCAACACTGCCTGCTCTGCACCTCACCCGCACAGTTGAACACGGGTAGACAAAAACAGAAAATTAAGCCGACTGCTTTCCCTCTAAGTTCAGGATCACTGAGCTCAAGCGAGCCTTCAGTGTTGGCCTCCATTTCCAGTTCATTCATCCAACGACTATTCCATACCTTCTCCCCTGCCCTCACTTGGCGTTGACGACCCTGCTTTTAGATGAGTCCTTTGTCGCCTTCCACATCTCCCCGCCTATTTACCCACATTCTCCTGTCTCCCTCCTGTGACAATAGCTGCACTCCCCATTGCTCTAAGGTTCCACCACTTAATGTAGTAGATCCCAGTCCCTCTTCCCAGACAAAGACACGGTCCCACCCATTCTTCCCTCCCTCTCTTTACATTATGCTTTTTCCTTATGACCTCATTCCCATGGCACGTGTACATTTTTGTAAGTTCTTTTATCTTAAAAGGACAACAAAAGTCCTCTCGGACCACAGTCTTCTCCAGCTTCCACTTCGTTTTTCTACCTTTAGAGCAAGACCCCTTGGAAGTTATCTATGAATGTTATCTCCAATACTTTTTCTCCCATTTGTCTATTAAGTCCCCTTAAATCAGGCTGTGGCCTCCCTATATCCCTGAAACTGCTCTTTCGTCCAGGCCCTGAAGGCTTCTACATCATTATACTGAACAGTCAATTCTTAGCTCTCGTCTTTGGTGACCCATAGTTGGCACAGGGATTACTTCCTGCTGGAAAAATTTCTCCACGTGACTTTCCACACTGAATTTCCTCCTAATTCCCAGGCTCCCTCTGCTCAGTCTCCTTTGCTATCTCTTCAATGGCTCAACTTCTGAATTAAGGAATATAAGAAATCAACCCTGAATATTCATTGGAAGGACTGATGCTGAAGCTGAAATTCCAATACTTTGGCCACCTGATGGGAAGAACTGACTCACTGAAAAAGACCCTGATGCTGGGAAAGATTGAAGGCAGGAGGAGGAGGGCATGACAGAGGATGAGATGGTTGGATGGCATCACCAACTCAATTGAGCAAGCTCCGGGAGGTAGTGAAGGACAGGGAAGCCTGGTGTGCTGCAGTCCATTGGGTTGCAAAGAGTCAGACATGACTTAGCAACTGAACAACAAAAGGGCTCAGCCCATGGACCTTTCTACCTCTACTCTGGCTTTTGGTGATATCCTCAATTTTTATCTCTTGCCCAGACATCTCCCAATCTAATAGGTATCTCAAACCTAATATGTCTACCTGGCTGTCAAGATTTTGTATGAAATTACTAGTTCATCACAGCAGTTATGAAATGTCACCTTTATCAAGTGACAAATACTTGAATATGCTTGATTCTACTACATTTTTAAATTCATTTCACTGGTGAATCTTATCTATTCCTCTACAACAATACACCTTACATGAAGGTATTCAAATTAAAAGAAAAAAGTTCCTGGAAGCCAGTTTTAAAGAGACTTCTAAATCCTAAATATCCTCATCATAAATCAGTATTTTGGCTGTTACTAGTTAGAAAGAAAGTGAAGTCGCTCGGTTGTGTCCGACTTCTTGTGACCCCATGGAGTGTAGCCTACCAGGCTCCTCCATCCACGGGATTTTCCAGGCAAGAGTACTGGAGCGGGTTGCCATTTCCTTCTCCAGGAGATCTTCCCAACCCAGGGATCAAACCTGGGTCTCCCGCATTGCAGGCAGATGCTTTACCTTCTGAGCCACCTGGGAAGCCCTATTACTAGTTAGCTATTCATCAATTTCATTTTCTTTTCCATTTGGGAAGACACTAGATAGTAGCATTCCCCAAACCTGCAGTAGGGGAGACTGGACCAAGTCCTATGCAATGGAATGCAAGTATTAAATAATATAAAAATGAACAATATTTCTACACACTGCCTGTGTGCTCTCAGTTGCTTAGTAATGTCCAATTCTTTGCAATTCCATGTACTGTAGCCCGCCAGGCTCCTCTGTCCCTTGAATCTTCCAGGCAAGAATACGGCAGTTGGTGACCATTTCTTTCTCCAGGGGATCTTCCCAGTCCAGGGATCAAACCTGAGTCTCTTGCATTGCTAGGTGGATTCTTTATCACTGAGCCACCTAGGAAGCCCTTTTACACACTGACAATAGGCAACTGGAAATTGAAATTTCAAAAGTAACATTTAAAAAAATTTTTATTTTTAATTGGGGGATAATTGTTTTACAGAGTTGTGTTGGTTTCTGCCATATAACGTAAATCAGCCTAAAAATAACATTTAAAATACAAAATACTTAGGGATAAATATGAGAAAAGATTTGCCAGACCTGTAAACTGTAACTCCAAAACTGACAGATGTAAAGAAGATCTACATAAATGGAGAGATATGCCATGCTCACAATTTAGAAGACTCAGTATTATTATACTGTCAATGCTCCTGAAACTGATCTATAGATTCAATGAAATCCCAATCAAAACCCCAGGAGATTTTTGTGTAGAAGTTGACAAACTAAAATTCACTTTGAAATTAAAAGGACCTAAACAATCAAAACAACTTTGAAGAAGCAGAACAAAACTGGAGGACTTGTACAGTAATCAAGACTCTGAGCCACTGATGGAGACATTTGAAACTCATTTATCACAAATGAATTTTACCTTATCCCCCCTTCTAAGACTTGGAAATTTTGAGGGGGAAGGGGAATAACAGCAAACACCAACATGGGAGACTCAAGCTGAATCTCAGTTGCAAAAGTGATCACATAAACAGGTAGAATTTGTAGCAGGAAAGCTTTTATTCTAGGGTTAATTAAGAGTTTAGTTAAGCTTTAGGCTGTGACTGAATCCTCCTTTTGAGATCCAAAGAAGAAAATTATTTTATCTGTGTATTTAAGTTCATTCCCTCCATATCTGTCTCTTTCTCTCTCAAGTTTGTATTCTCAAGAGTATTTGGTATTGTTATTTTTTCTTTTAGTCACTGTGGTAGGTGTGCAGTGGCATCTTGGTGCGGTAATATTTGCATTTCCCTAATGACCCACGATGAACACCTTTTCAAGCGCTCAGTTGCCATCTCCTTATGTGATTTTAAAGCCCAAAAGAATCTCAGATATGATAGACACAAGTGAATCGTTTCCTGTTACATGAGGAAACTGAGGCCCAGTTTAGTTAAGTGATGTATGTAAGATTTTTGTAGGCTAATTCAGAGTAAGAATTAAAACCATAGTTCCTAAATCTGAGGCTAGAGTGTTTCTCCTATGTCACACTGTGTGTGTAGGTACTTAGTCGCTCAATCGTGTCCGATTCTTTGCAACCCCATGGACTGCAGCCTGCCAGGCTCCTCTGTCCATGGGGATTATCCAGGCAGGAATACTGGAGTGGGTCGCCATGCCCTCCTCCAGGGGAATCTTCCCAAACCAGGGATCGAGCCCAGGTCTCATTACAGGCGGATTCTTTACCATCTGAACCACCAAGGAATTTTTCATCATCTTTTCCATTGTGTAATAATCTGCATAGATTTTCTCCCCCAGTAGTGCTTTGATCTAATTTATTGCTTTCATTTTTCTGTAGGACTCTAACTTTACAACTTTAAACAGTTTACATGCATTAAATTTATTTCTAGTATATTATTATGACCTGGGCCTCAAAGCTCCCAAACCTTCCTTTTTCCTCTGAACCATATAGATAAGGCTCTAGGATCCTGGTGTCATACTTCAACTTGCTGCATTGAGCCTGCTGTGTCTTGTTCTACTGAGTTCTTTACAAAATGGAGAAAATGGGATAAAGAGAAAGCAACTTCGTTTTTGCTCTCTGCAGATGAAATTTTTTTTTTTAATGTCACAAAGCTCTGTTGTCTCAATTATTTCACCCTCCCAAGAACATCACATTGAATCCTCTGCAGTCTCCTTACCTTTTCCCTACAAGGGAGAGGGGAGGGTTACCATTCTTCCTATATAAAGAGAGAAGATGAAAAGAAACACGCGTGTGCCTTCCTCACCCCTTCTCCTCACCCGCAGAGCCTTTTGATCTGCTGGATTTTATAACAAGAGCAAACTGCAGGCACGCAGTGAAGGACACAGCAGTCAGATTCCTCCACTTGAGAGGACCCTTCAGACGCTATCTCTCTACACATGTCACAGCTCCCCACCATGAGCACCAATTCGTGTACTAACAGCCTCAGAGTGTAAGAAGCCTGGAAGTGGATGGAATCATAGTGGTCACATGCCTGTGAACGAACTGGCATCTGATTCCCTTAGAAGACTTCATAACAAGGTCACTTGATTGAATAATAACTCAAGGTTGAAAGAAACCAAAATAGAACATAAAAACTAGATATAACAACTAGACAAAGCAAAGGGGAGTGAGAGAGAAAGGACTGGGGGACACATTAATCATATAACAATAAAGGTAATAAAAATCTCACAGAAGGGAATGCACACAGGTATGACAGCACCTTTGGGGATAATGGAAATGTTCTCAAAGTAGATCATAAAGAAAGTTTCACTACTGTATAAATTTACTACAAGCCACTGAGATGTACACTTCTCACGGTAGTATACTTCTTAGTGACTTTTTATGGTATGTAAACTACACTTCAACAAAGATGCTTCAAAAGAAAAACTGGCATAGGTAAAAAGTATAAAGTCTAAATGTGTGCCGGAGGTGAAAGGCGCAGGGGCTGTCATGAAAGCAAACAGAAGTGAGTTAAGAAAGAAGCCCTGTATACACAGCAACTATAGAAGCCCTCAGCTATCTTTTGCAATTACTTGTAATTTAAATAGAATGGGGATAGCTTCCTAGTATACTCCGGGAATCATTCACAATAAAGCCTAAGAAAATATTATATTATGTTTATTCTGTAAGATCCTAATACTGATTCCATCATATACCTAAGATTATAAGCCCTACTCCTATGGATTATTGGAAATGCTTTGCTATTTTTAAAAAAAATTTTACCACTGATACTATTAGTAGTACCGGTTACTTAAAGTAAAATTTTTCTTCCTTATCTTAGGGCCAGACTTATTTACAGTGATACAAAAACCCCTTTATATGATGACACCTGCTTCCATGTTGCTGTAAATGGCATTATTTTGTTCTTATTATACCTGAGGAGTATTCCATTGTATATATGTATTGCATCTTCAGGGGCTTCCCAGATATCTCAGTGGTAAAGAATGCGCCTGCAGTGCAGGAGACCTGGGTTCAACTCCTGAGTCAGGAAGATCCCCTGGAGAATGGAATGGCTACCCACTCCAGTATTCTTGCCTGGAGAATTCCAAGGATAGAGGAGCCTGGTGGGCTACAGTCCAAGGGGTCATTGTTTGTTTGGTTTTTTTTTTTGGAATGGACAGAGGACCCTGGCAGGCTATAGTCTACAGCATCACACAGAGTTGGACATAACTCAAGTGACTTGGCCTGCACACATATGCTAAGTATACCTGACAACTCTGGGCTTAGAGCTTCTCTTGACGGAGGAAGTCTCTTGCTTAGCCAGGTTGATAACAATTGAAACCACTTTGATGTTTATTATCTAGATGCATCCAGATATACTTTTCCAATAATTAATTCTAGTTTTCAATAGATATTTTAATATTTAAGTGATAAAAGATGACGACCAAAGAAATTTTAACACTCTCTGAAGTTGATAAATCTAGAGAATTCGCTTTCACTGCTAAGGGCCTGGGTTCAGTCCCTGGTCAGGGCCCTAAGATCCCATAAGCCATGCAGAGCAGCCAAAAAACAGAAAAAGAAAAAAAGAGAAAAATCTAGATGCTTGGATTTAAGTTTTAAAATACTACTCAATTTTTTTTTACAACTTAATTTTTAAGTTCATTATTGGACATTCATTTATAATATCTTTCATCTCGGTTGACTGTCATTACGGGTCCTTTCTCCTGCTTTTCTGTATGGTTTCATTATAGATTGTTTTGAATCGGCTGGTATTTTCCTATGTGATTTCCTCCTCTATTCAGCATTCTGGTTTTCAATATAATTTTTATCTAGACAGTACTCTTCTTTCTTCTCTTTCTACGATTTACTTTCAGATCCCATCATGTTGAAGACACGAGTTCTTAATTCCACAATTTTAGAACTTCACTCTCACAGAAGATGGCTATGTTAAAACCTGAAGTAAACGAAAAAAAGAATGGTATGAACTGTTTATAAATAGCTTAGTTTTGACTACCACTATGACTTTGAAACGTTATTTCTAATTTACTTCTGACACGTTATGTGAATAAAAGTTGCTCAGTCGTGTCTGACTCTTTGCTACCTCTTGGACTATACAGTCCATGGAATTCTCCAGGCCAGAATACTGGAGTGGGTAGCTGTTCCCTTCTCCAGGGGATCTTCCCAACCAAGGATAGAACCCAGGTCTGTCGCATTGCAGGAAGATTCTTTACTGTCTGAGCCACCAGGGAAGTTCAAGAATACTGAAGTGGGTAAGTCTATCCTTTCTCCAGGAGATCTTCCCGACCCAGGAATTGAAACATGGTCTCCTGCACTGCAGGCGATTCTTGACTAGCTGAGCTACCAGGGAATCTGTCAATATTATCAGTCTCACAGAATGGTAAAAATCAGAATGTACTTCTCTTCACAAATTACCCACCTCCTGGGCATTTTCTCATACTTGTCTTACCCGTAGTGATAGTGGGATCAGATTACACTTTTGTCCCTTGGACCTTCTGTGACCAACAATAAACGTTTTTGTGGTATTAAAGGAAAGTCTGAGCTTGTTTTCTAAAACAGAGAAAGCATTTTCAAGATGATACCTTAATGGTATCATCATGTGTCATCTGGCATTTGTATAACTTTCCATATCATCTGAAAGAATTCCTCTTTATTACTGATTACAGAAGCAAAGATGACTGAATCTAACTGGCATGCTTGCTGCATTCATCCTTTCATCTTTAATAGCTTCTGACATTACTTCCTAATTCTGTTATCAAAAATATTCACTAAAGTAAAGGAGGCTGGGGAACATGATTTAGCTATTTACCAGGAAGAAGAAAAGGGTTGATGAACAGCTAGCCAATCTCTGCTGTGGTTCATTGATTTTCACTGATACATAAAATTTCATCGTGAATGTACCACTTTTTATCTGTTATCCTCTAAATGGAAATAGGGTTTTCCCATTTTGCTACTAGCAAAAAAAAAAGAAAAGAAAAAACCAAGTTGCTAAGAACATCTCCTGCTCGTAAAAATATCTTTTACACCATAGTTTCTTAAGGTATTTACATAGTAGTTACATGGTTTATTTTTTATGGTATTTACCTATGCTTACATAGTATTTAGATGGTTTCTTTAAGGTATTTACCTGGTATTGGATAGGTGTTTATAGTTTAATGACAGATGGTAGCTTAACACAGTAAATTTCAAACATGTAATTCAGAAACCTGACCTAGACCATGACCACCATCAGTCACTACCTGCCATCTAGCCCATCACTCTTCTCTATCAAAGGGGCAAGTGGACTAGGAGAACTACCTGCCCTTTGCACGTGCACGGACTGTCAACACACCACCCTCAAAGTCTCACATAGATTCCTCTAGTGCTATCCTAAGGAGAAAAAAAAAAAAAAATCTCTCATTTATTTAAAAATGTTTATATACTGCAGGGCTGTTTCCTAAAGAAGAGAAAGCCTGCACTCTATGTAGGGGGAATTTTTCCACTTTAAGATACATCACCAGCCCTATACCAAACCCTCTCTAATTATTAACTAGCATTAACTGTGAAGATGAAAGTTCAACTGTCACCCAGCAAGAAGGTATGCTCCACGTGTTACATCAGTATTGCCATATTGAACTAGCATGATGGCGATGACTGGCATGTATTTACATCTTTTTAAAATGAGGCTCAAAAAAAATTAAGCAACTTCCCCATAGTTGTAAAACATATAACTCCAATTCTAGAGCTCTCTAAAAAAATAACCCTCTACTCAAAAAGGTACAAGAACTCAACTCAATCTGATTCCAATAAAATTTTTACTTTTCCAGGACTATGTTTTTCAGAAAAAGAGTGTTTGCTGAACCTTACAACTTTAGTGACTTCTAAACAATATTTTATTTTGAAAAACAAAAGTTCATCAGTCCACTTGTTAGCAAATAAAACTAAGCACAAACTAAACTAACTCTACTATTTATTTCAATACATTAATCTCTTTATATTACATGGTGAACTTTAATCCACATAGGAGAACCCATACAGAAGAATGACCTACTGTATACGTCAAGTATTTTTTTTAAATGAAGCCTTAGATAACTTAAATTTTTTTTAGAAACAACAATTCCAAACTAAATTCCTATCAAAAACAAAACTTCCAGAAGTTTATCAGTTTGATTGCTGAACATCTTCTAAACATATTAGAAACGGGTCTTAACAAATGATGACTGCTATTTGGATGGCGAAAACTATTTAAATCTGCTTTACATATACCTTTTTCTCTTTCCTTTGGTAAAGGAGCATAGAATAGAATGACTAAATGGAATACACATCTAAAATGAAAAAAAAAATCTAAAAATGTAATTTTAGCTGCTCAAGTACTTCCCCAAAAAACTATGTAGTGGCACTATATTAATATTTAATGTTTCTGCTTAATTTCTTCTTCCTTGCCTATATTTTAATAAACATGAAACTTCTACAGGCAAGAAGAGAGCCAATTATATAATACAAAGAAATAAAAAAGCTATTAAATACATATTTAAAAGTACAGTGGTGGTCAACCACATTCAGGACACACCCAAAATAACAACTGAGCATTATATGACTATAGATATTTACAGCCTCATACAATTTACACTAGTACAAGCGCCTCGCTCCTGCTCTCAAAGCCTAACTAGCTATACGGAACATTATAACCTATTTCTAAGCATGTCTACCAGAATCGGGGGACACAATTTTATCTACTTTCCTCATCTGCTACTAACTCACCAGAAAGTTATTTGCTAATCACAAAAATGGAATGACAGAATGACCATTTAGTACAACAACACAACAAAACCTTTTTCAAATTTAATACCATACTGATAGAAGTCTTCTTAAACTATTAAGCCTAAAATCTCATTCCATGCCAAAAGATTTTCAAATTATAAAGGAAAGGTATTAAATTTCCAAAATATTTTTCTGCAAAGGACTTCCGAAGGAATTACTTTACTAACCTAAAGTTTAGTTAAGTCTCTCATTAACAATATTCTCTACTAACAGGAAAGGACACTGAAGATACTATTCTAAACTCAATTAGGAAAAACCGTGAGAATTCTCATACCCTTATACTGGGAGTACAATCTTTCTGTAAACCCTCTTGGCAACACTTATCAAGAGACTTGAATTTTAAACCTTTTAACCTAATAACTAATGAAATAATAAGAGGGTGATGATTCATTTTACAAAATGTTCAGCCTAAGGTATAATAAACTCAACTCGGAAATTATTTTAAAGTTCAATAACAGCAAAAAAAAGTTATGTAGATTATGATATGAAATATGAAAAAAATTAATGACATGGGGAAATGTCCAAAATATAATATTGAGGGGGAAAGTAAGGTTAAAATGTCACAGTTTGACAAAGTGTTTTAGTCTCTCTCTTTCTCATACACACACACACACACACACACACACACACACACACACACACACACAAAATGTTTGGAATAGGGGGCCAGGGTCCTTTTTTTTAGACAATTTATCAATTTTTATAAGGAACTCGTGTGAATGGTAACTTCACATCAGCCTCCATCGCTGTGCATCATTGTGTATCACACAAGCTGCATTTTGAACACTTTGTCTGTGTTAATGGAATAATCCACTCTTTTCTTGGTACCAAAGAGCCTTACAGCAGAAATCCCCAGCCAATGCCTTGCAATACTCAGAGGCGGTTTCCCAGAGCCTGTATCTCATAGAGCCCCTGTAGCGAAGGGTATACCCTACCATCTTATAATTACTTGTTTATACATCTATATTTTCCATCTTAGAGTAGTTTCCTGGGGACACAGGAGAATAACGTCTTAATTCAGTGCCCATCACAAATTCTAACAAAAAATAGGACTCAAAAAAAGAGAAATGAAATTTACATGCATTAAATGAGTAAAGTTGACATAAAACAAGGACAATGAAAAACACAACGACTGCTTTAAAACTCTAATGGGGAATTACTCCTGTTTAAGTACTTCCCCATTTTTCTCATTAGAGACAGTAAGGGCATATAGCTCTATTTCACATCAAATAGACAGAGAGTGAAACAGACAGAAGCTCAAATATAGATGTCTATTTTTACACATATTTTCTTGTAAAGAGTCTCTATGACCAGATAATAGGGTTATTTTCAGAAGCTGCTTTTTTTCTGATATGAATAAAATTTTGTTTACTCTGAATCAGAGAACAGACTGTATTTTTAGGGGAAAAACAATCACCTCCCTATCCTTTGGGCAGACAGGGATCTCCGAATTAAGAAGCAAGCTTAAATTTCAGTTCATCTTAGCTACTAATGAAATACTGCAGCCCCCTCTGAGCAGACACAGTGATACTGACCATGTATAGAGCTAGTGAAGATATGGGTACAGAAGGTCAGACCCATATCATGTGGTTTCCCTATTTTGCTTGAAGCACTGTAATGACCTAGAGTACCAGGGATTCATCTTGCTAAAAGTCCATACAAAAAGGCTTTCTGAATCTATATTGATTTTAGATGATCAAAGATACTATGCTGGCAACCAATGTTAACAGTTGCCTCAATTTCCTCAGCCTGAACTATGGAAAAGTTTCACAGACTTTTATATAGCTAGAAGAAAACATGGAGATAATATAATCCAACTTGGCCATTCACCATTTTATTAAGCACCGAGTCCCCAAAAGGTTGAGTAACTTGCCAAAAGTTACACGCTGATCTGTGACCCAAACTATTCACTAGGGTCCAACTGAAGTAGGACAGACTGGGCAGAGAGTATTACTCCAATGGATCAGGAGCAAATGGGAAAATAATTCATAAAAGATGTTGAAATGATTTTGAAATGTGTAAAAATATAGGTCTCTCTATGTTAGCTAGGATGAAGGCACCCCATATCATGTGAATTATTCTTTTACTCACTAGCTCTCAAAGAATGTAGATCATCACAGTCTGTTATTTCCAGGAGAACAAGCGCATCCCGATACATAAGGTAAGCTATGTCCTACAACAAACTTGACCCCATGAATGGGAAGAGATGTAAACCTTAAAGGGAGTCACATAAAACTACATCTTCGAAAGACAATTCTCTCTGCCCTCACCTTTTGCTTACTTTTTGTTGAAAGAAAGCTTCAACTAGAAGCTCTATATACCAAATATCAAATATACAGGGCTGCTCTGTCTGGGACAGGGGCAGGAGAGTTTGTACAGAAACCCCGCTCCCTTTTGCTAGTTCCTCAGAAACCTAAACAGCCTGTTAGGGAGTTTAAAGATCAGAGAGGTAGCTCAACCAACTTAAATTTACTAAACACAAAAACAGAGACCCAGAGAGACTTGCTAATGGTCTCATGGCTAATCAGTGACACAGTTTAGGCTAGAACCTAACTTTCCAATCTCCTGATCCTGGAATGTCCTCATTGTATTATACCACGAACAGATGGGTTTAGCAATTCAAGGATACCAGCTGCTGGGTCAGGCACCCTTTGCTTTTTCCATTATAAGTGATATTCATCAGATGCATATATTCATTCAAGACAAATTAGAAAATAAAGCTAAGCAAAAAAAAAAAAAAGTAATAACTTACATACCATTACCCCTCTAGAGAAAACTGATGCCAGTATTTCAGGATATATTCTACATATATACATATATATATTAGATCTTTTCACATGAAAATATATACAAAGACACACAAGAAAAACGCTCTTCTAATCTTCTTTTTACTTAATATGTTATGAAAGTCTTTCTGAGTTAGTATAATGTGTGTGGGCGCACTAAATTGTTGTCTGAGTCTTGGCAACATCATGGACTACAGCCCACCAGTCTCCTCTTCCATGGAATTTTCCAGGCAGCAATACTGGAGTGGGTTGCCATTTTCTGCTCCAGGGGATCTTCTTGACCCAGGGATCAAACCTGCGTCTTTGGCATCTCCTGCACTGGTAGGCAGATTCTTTACCAGCAGTGCTACCTGAGAAGCCCAATATAACATATCTCTATACATCAGTTTTAAAGGCTGCATGACATTTCACCATACGGGTAAACAAAACTTCAGTTCTTCACTTTTTTTCGCTACTTGGAATGCGCAGTTTACTAAGCCTTTTTATACTGCTACCACTAGTACTGCTTGTTACTACCGCTACTACAACCGCCTGTGGACCAACTTCTGTGAGAAACCAGGAACAGGTCATTAGGATAAGCTCCAAAGAATGGAGTTCCTGTAACATCATTATGATGGTCTTTGTTTTATGGTTTTAGATTCAAAGTGTCAAAGGGCCATCTATAAAACAGGGACCGAGTCACACACCTACTGACAGTGTGTCAGACTACTATATCCACATACTTGCTAACGTTGGGTAGTCATTCTGTGCTAATAAGCTAAGATGAAAACTGATTCTTATTGTTTTAATTTTTTGTTTCTTTCCTTTGTAGGGAAACTAAACATCTTTTCAGGTAACACCCAATTCTTAAAGACCTATAATATAAATAACACAGAAGGGACTTCCCAGGTGGTCTAGTGGCTAAGACTCCATGCTCCTGATACAGGGAGCTCAGGTTAGATCTCTAGTCAGGGAACTAGATCTCAGCTGCCGCAACTAAGGATCCCACGTGCTACATCTTAAAGATCCCACATGCTACATCTTAAAGATCCCACGTGCAACAACTAAGACCCAGGGCAGCCAAATAAACAAATCAATTTAAAAAAAAAAACATAGAAAAGAATACACAGATATGTCTCAACTTGTTTGAGACTGAATTGCAAAAAAGCATTGTCAGAACTCAGATCTCAGACAAAATGAGAAGTTGACAGCAATGTCTTAAAACACAGTAATAGAAACCAAAGCAAAATTCCTGAACTGGAAAGGGAACTTAAAGTGCACAGGGACCCAGAGGTGACAACCAGGGGAAGCAGACCCCAGATCGCAGAGAGGAAACAAGCTCCCCGAGGAAAGAGGGTTAAACCAGCTCATGCTCAAAATAATCTGAGCACTGAGATGCACCCTAACTTCAGAACACCAGACGCCAGGGCAGATCCAGCCAAGGCAGATGACGTGACGCTCGCTAACTGCATCCACGATCCCCCAGGGGAAGACTGACCTTGGAAATGGAGCAACCCGGCTCTCCTCCGACTTCTAATGTGGTAATAGACTGTCTGCTTACAGCCTTTCAGATGCACCACTGTTTCTAGTCGAACCCAATAGTGTCTTGTTTATTTCAAAAACCCAGCTAAAGAAAAAACATTCCAAAGGCAGGAGGTCCTTGTTTTATAATTTGTTCATGAAAAGTAATGATTAAATACCAAGAAGTATTTTGAACATGTTTTACAGGCCCTGGTGGAGCTTACTATTTAAAAGAACCCAGGGAGAAAGCCTTTGGGAAGGCAATAAATTATTTTAATCACTCCATAATTTATGTCCCATAAATACAATTGCTTTTCAACATAACGTTTTTTCTGGAAATGACATTATAAATGAATTGCTTGAATAGATAATATTTTTACATAGAAAAGAATGCTTTAATTGGCTAAAACACAGAAATGATTCAACAACACATCCAGAAAGTAAATATATAGCAATTAGAAATCTCTAAAATCATTTCCAAGTGCAGTCACAATTTTTAAATAAGCATAATTAAACCAGCTGGATAATATAGAAGGAGGAGCTTAAAGTATTATAAAGTACATACAGCACTCATAAAAATACAAATCCAATCTATTTTAAATTTTACTGAAAATTTATAAGGCAGAAATAAGAACCATTAATCATTCAGATCAACCTGAACAGCCCAAAGAAAATTTTGTATTAAAAGAAGGGCTTTTTACGCTCCTTTACATTGCTTTGCTTTGGCTATAGTGCAAGCAGTTTATGATTCAGTTGGATGCCACAGAGCACTTCTTTAAATACTAGCTGGTTGGACCATCTCCTAAATCAATTTCCAGATCTTTGTTAGTGATATTGATATTCTTGTGATTGTTGCTGCTATTGCATTAATTCAAATTTAATTAAGTAATTATAATTTCCATAGGAAGAAACAAGAGTCTGCCTATAAAATATCTTTGGAAAATTGCTTTTCCAACATCCATTTTAGCAAGGCTAAAAGGACAATCCCATTCTCTGTGGATCTTTATTTTTTAAGATTTTTTTTTAATGTGGGCCATTTTTAAAGCCTTTATTGAACTTGTAACAATATTACTTCTAATGTTTATGTTCTGGTTTTTTGGGAGGAAGCATGTGGGATCTTTGCTCCCTGACCAGGGATTGAACCTGCAACCCCCTGCACTAAAAGGCGAAGTCTTAACCACTTGACCCCCAGGAAAGTCCTTGTTCCTTCTATTATTAAAAATTTACATTCAAGTAGATAGAGTCAATGCAGAATATATTTAATACGCAGTTCCTAAGAACATCTGGAAGATAAAAGTGGCTTAAAGGAGACTAACTTGCTTTGGTTACTCAAACGTGCTTAGTCGCTCAGTTGTTCAACCCCATGGACTGTAGCCCACCAGGCTCCTCTGTCCATGGGGATTCTCTAAGCAAGACACTCGAGTGGATTGCCATGCCCTCCTCCAGAAGATCTTCTCAACCAGGGACCAAATCCACGTCTCCCACACTGCAGGCAGATTCTTTACCATCTGAGCCGCCAGGGAAGCCCAAGAATACTGGAGTGGGTAGCCTATACCTTCTCCAGGGGATCTTCCCAACCCAGGGATTGAACCAGGCTCTCCTGCATTGCAGGTGGACTCTTTACCAGCTAAGTTACCAGGGAAGCCCCAAGACTTGTCTATATTATTATATCAACTAACTTAAACATTAATACCAGGTACTAGTTTAATATTAAATATTTCCCAATTCATGTGAACCTGAAACTCAACCATAGCAATATGATTTTAAAAAAAGAGAGAGAGAGACATACAGACCCACGGTGAGGCCTCAGTTCTTACTTTTGTTTCAGTCCCGAGTCAGGTAAAGGCAGTAGAAAACCCATTAGTTTACAAATTCAAATAGACTACCCAAAGAAACCAAAAATTCGATGACATTATTCCTCTTTTGTGTATTTTTAACACTGTACTCAAAGATATTGGGTGACTTATCCAAGTTCTTACAACTAGTGAATAATGGGCAAAGAAATCCAAGTGGCCAATAAAAGATGCTCAAGCTCATTAGTCACCAGGCAAGTGCAAATCAAAACCATCATAAGACACTATGACATGGAGACCAAAATGGCTAAAAAAATATTTTTTAACTGGCAAACAATTATTGGCAAGGACATAGCATAACAAGAATTCTCAAATACTGTTGATGAGAGTATAAACTGGTACAACCACTTTGAAAGCTGCTTGGTAGCATCTGTCAATGTTGGGCCATAAAATGTGAACATCCCATGTCCCGGGAACTCCACTCCCAGATCAACACTCAACAGAAATCCATACATGCAAAGCCATGTGCAAACATGTCCACAGCAGCATTATTGAGGATGGCTGAAACGAAATGAGCCCAATGCTATCAAAAGTAAAATGAATGGATAAATTGTGGTGTATTCATAAAACTACTATTCATAACTTTTTTTTAAAGTTTACAGCTAAGGCAACAACCTGGATGAATTGAAAGCTAATCCTAAGTGAACAAAGTCAAACACAAATGGAATAACATTCATAATAAAATTGAAAACAGACGAACCAATACATGGTGATGGATGCCTAGAGAGTTAAAATCTTTGGAGGAGAGGATAATATGCAGGGGGGTGGGTACAAGAGGCCAAAGGGCTGCACCTATAGCTTTAATAGGGTAATGATGCCACAGGTGCATTCACTTTGTAAAATTCATAGACCTATGTATTTATAGTTTAAAGGTATTTTAGGTATTGCTATATTTCTAGTTACAATGCTTACATGTTTGTTTAAACACAAATCTGGATCAGTCAGTTTCATGCTGAAAACCCTACAACTGGCTTCTCACCACACTGGAAAGAAACTCCAAAACCCTTCTCTTATAGACCCTTCCTGACCCAATCCTGGATATGTCTGATTCCCTCCTCTCCCTCTGTTCACAGATTCCTACCACACACATCTCCCAGCTGCCTCAAACACATCAAGCTCTTTCCCATCTCAAGGATTTTCACCTTTGCAATTCCCACTGTCTGGCATGCTGATATTTGTATGGCTTGCTTCCCTAATTCAGAATTCTGCTTAAGCATCATCGACACAGAGAAGTGACTTTGAAATAGGAAGAAAGGAGACTCTTCCACCATCTTGGACCTATCTGGTTCTAACCAGGCTTTGTCATGTCCTATGGCTATGTCAATCCTAAAGGAAATCAACCCTGAATATTCATTGGAAGGACTGATGCTGAAGCTCTAATACTTTGGTCACCTGATGCAAAGAGCCAACTCACTGGAAAAGATGCTGATACTGGGAAAGATTGAGGAGAGGATGAGAAGGGGTGACAGAGGATGAGATGGTTAGATGGCATCACCAACTCAATGGACATGAGTTTAAGCAAGCTCTGGGAAATAGTGAAGGACAAGGAAACCTGGTGTCTTGCAGTCCACGGGGTCGCAAAGAGTCGGACATGACTTGGAAATTTGCTATGTCATTCTTGCTATGTCAAGTTGCACCCTGCTCCCTCCCCTCCTGTCTCAACTTCAGAGGGGCTTTTCCTGACCACCTTTATCTAAATTAGTCTCCCCATTGGGGCTTCCCTGATAGCTCAGTTGGTAAAGAATCCGCCTGGTTTGCGGGAGACCTGGGTTCAATGCCTGGGTTGGAAAGAGCCCCTAGAGAATGGAAAGGCTACCCACTCCAGTATTCTGGCCTGGAGAATTTCATGGGCTGTATAGTCCATGGGGTTGCAAAGAGTCAGACACAACTGGGAGACTTTCACTTTCAGTCTCTCCATTGCTCCATCCTGTTTTAGCTTTTCCTCAGAGAGCTTGTCACAATCTGAGACAATATTGTACGTTTGATTATGTATTGACTCCCATTAAAATGTAAGGCCCATAAGAGCAGGCACTTTTGTTTTGTTCCTGTCAGAATAGTAGCACAAAGAAGGTGCATTAAAAAAAATGTAGCAAATGAATAGAAATTGGGCATTTCCTTCTCCTGTAAGGGAAAGCTTTTATTTGCAACTATATGTTTATTTCTGCTTACGGGTTTAATACCTATCTTCCCCACTTGATTACAATCTCCAGGAACACAGACTTACATGTTCAGCATCTTATAGGGAATGCCTAACATAGCAGCCAGGCAAAAACCAGGCACTGAGTCAGGATGCCTGGAAGCAAAAGATACAGCACATCAATGCACCACCAACGGACTTCCCTGATGGCCAGGGGCTAAGACTCTGTACTATCAATGCAGGGGGCCCAGGTTCAGTCCCACATGGGACTAGTCAAGGAACTAGACCCCACATGCCACCACTAAAGATTCTCCAAGCCACAACGGAGACCTGCTGCAGCCAAAAAAATAAATAAAACTATATTTTTAAGAAATACACCACTGAAATTTTTGTTTTACCTAAGGTCACTGCAAATATGCATCGTCACAGGCCAGTCAGGATCTAAACACTGGGATTATTGCCTGAGGTAAACGTCTTTAATCTCCAGGCGGTAAAAAGCACCATCCCCACCTCCCCACCAAACACAGGCCCAGAATTATCAATGTAAGAGAGTATTTTGACTGCTCACCATTATTTATAGTAAACTTAACTTGTTCTCATCCGTGCAGAGCAGAGTTCCCACAGCCAGCCAGAGACTGCTGTCCTCAGAGAGGCCTGCTTATGAGGTTGGCCATGGTTGGCATCTGGGAACATGGACTTCAGGGGGGCTCCCCTCATTCCCTCACAGATCAGACCGGCCCTCCGGACCTCAGCTGTTAGTGCAAACAATGCGGTTTATACTGACCCCCTGCCTTCCTTCTGGGAGCCTGGAATTTTGGCACTTGCTAGTCACACAGTGCTGCTGCTGCTGCTCAGTCGCTTCAGTCGTGTCCAACTCTGTGTGACCCCATACACGGCAGCCCACCAGGCTCCTCCGTCCCTGGGATTCTCCAGGCAAGAACACTGCAGTGGGTTGCCATTTCCTTCTCCAGTGCATGCATGCTAAGTCACTTCAGTCATGTCCGACTCTGTGCAAGGACCCTGTGGATAGCAGCCCACCAGGCTCCTCTGTCCACGGGATTCTCCAGGCAAGAATACTGGAGTGGGTTGCCATTTCTTTCTCCAACTGGCCCCCAGTGAAAGCTTTGTCTTAAATGAGCCTCCGTTAGAGGAGCCTTTGTCTCAGAAGGTAAAGCGTCTGTCCACAGTGCTGGAGACTGGGGTTCAATCCCTGGGTTGGGAAGATCCCCTGGAGAAGGAAATGGCAATCCACTCCAGTTCTCTTGCCTGGAAAATCCCATGGACGGAGGAGCCTAGTAGGCTACACCCATGGGGTCGCAAAGAGTTGGCCACGATTAAGCGACTTCACTTTCACTTTTCGTGGACAGACGTGTCACACGTGTTGTCACAGTTTGTGCTGGAGGAACTGAGTGTATCCTGTGTGACTGCTGGGAGAGGACCCTGGAAAGCTTGTGCATGGCCTCCTCCGAGCTTTACCTCACACGTCTTTGCCCTTTGCTGACTTTGCTTTGAAACCTCCTGCGGTTCTGGGTACCACTGCCTCAGGAATTCTCTAAGTCACTGAACCAAGAGGTGATCTGGGGGCCCCCTTTCTCAAATCTCCCAGTTCTTAAACAGATGATGATCAATCACATCTGTAGAAAAGCAGAGGAAGAAAAGAGAATGGTGACCCCCGCCTTCTGGCATTCCTGCCTCTGAACAGCCCCCTCCTCTTCAGTGTGGGCTGGGCCTGATGATTCGCTTGTAATGTTTGGAATTCAGCCAACGTGATGGATGTCACTTCCGAGATTAGATTACCAAAGACTGCAACCTCTGCCTTGCCCACTCACTCTGTCTGGCTCTCCTCCTTGGCTTTGTATGACGTAAAGAATTACTTATTGTTACAACTGGAAAAAGGAAGCCCTGAAAATCCTCTAATCAGATTATAGATAAGAACACTAAAATCCAGAGAAATGACAGAATTGTTCAGAATCACATAACCAAGAGATGGCAGAGCAGACAGATATGCAGGAACCTCTACTCACAGTCCAAGGCTCACTCTTTCTACCAGACCATCCGACTTGCCAAGCAGTTTGCCCCAAGGCTGGGGAGGAGGAACACAAAAAGCTAATGTTTGTAAGTGCTTTTCTCCTTGCAGTCAATTTCAGCTATCATCAAAACAGGCGACTCTGTCATCCTATTTATCCGCAGACCATTTGCTCTGTCCTGAAATCTGCCTTTTCCTTGAGAGATTTCCATTTCGTCTTTCTCATTCACTTAAACCTGATTTCACTCATCAAAAGCTCCCAGGAAGAATACTAGGCCTAGACAGAGTCAGCCTCTGGGCCCTCTAAGCGACAAGTCCAGAGGCAGCCGGCTTGATGCTCAACATCAATATAAACTAGATATTTAAACTACCTAAACTAAGCTCAACATTCTAACTTCCCCAGTTTTCAGCCCAAAAGCAATTATGAATATCGCTAAAGACATTAATGGCATTACTTCTTGAATTTTTTTTTTAATGTGGACCATTTAAATCTTTATTGAATTTGTTACACTATTGCTTGGTTTAGCAGTGAAGAATCTGCTTGCCAATGCAGGAGATCCTGGAGGCACAGGTTCAATCCCTGGGTCAGAAGGATCCCCAGAAGGAAACAGCAACCCATTCCAGTATCTTGCCTGGAAAATTCCATGGAGGAGCCTGGAGGGCTACAGTCCACGGGCTCACAAACAGTCAGATGTGACTTAGTAACTAAACAACAACAAACAACAATATTGCTTCTGTTTTATGTTTTGGTTTTGTTCAGCTGTGAGGCATGTGGTATCTTCACTCCCTGACCAGGGATCCAACCTGAGCCCCTCGCACAGGAAGGTGAAGTCTTAACCACTGAACTGCCAGGGAAGTACAATGCTACTTTTTAAAACTTTATTTCAACATTTTTCTCTGTTCATGCAGACTCAATGTTTATCATGAATTGCTTATATTAACATGGTCACTGACTCATATTTGTTTATATTTTTATATATTAACAAAAGCTAAAGTTTACAAAGAAGGCTGAGCACCAAAGAATTGATGCTTTTGAACCGTGGTGCTGGAGAAGACTCTTGAGAGTCCCTTGGATGGCAAGGAGATCAAACTAGTCAATCCTAAAGAAAATCAACCTTGATTATTCATTGGAAGGACTGATGCTGAAGCTCCAATAGTTTGGTCACCTGATGTGAAGGGCCAACTCACTGGAAAAGACCTTGATGCTGGGAAAGATTGCAGACAGGAGGAGAAGCAGGCAACAGAGTATGAGATGGTTGGATGGCATCACCAACTCAATGGACATGAGTTTGAGCAAACTCTAGGAGATAATAAAAGACAGGGAAGCCTGGTATGCTGCAATCCATGAGGTCAAAAAGAGTCAGACACGACTTAGTGACTGAACAATGAACAACAAAGTCTCCGTATCAGAAGGACTAAAAAAGTGACATCAACTAACCAACATTACAAGGCACTTAAATCTCACAGCTACCACTATTTACGGCAAAATCAAATTCTCTGTTTGTTTCCTTTACCTTTCTTAGCCAGCTCTTCAACCTTTTATCTCTTCTTCAATCCTGTATAGTCATCATTCCAGACATTCCTATCCTTTCCTCCCCCTTTCCTCCTCCTTTTTCCTTCCATTTTTCTCTGTTGCTCCCTACAGTGGCCATTAATTGGAAATATATACATTATATTCCAATATACATACAAATTTTTTTTCATTTACTCCACATGCTTAATTGCAATGGTTGGATGGCATCACCGACTCTATGGACATGAGTTTGAGAAAGCTCCAGGAGTTGGTGATGGGCAGGGAAGCCTGGCATGCTGCGGTCCATGGGGTCACAAAGAGTCAGACACAACTGGGCAACTGAACTGACATTCTTAATATAGCTTTAGAATGACTAGTTTTAAAAGCTGATGCATTGAATGTTGTATCAAATCCCTCAGCACAGTGTGCGTGGTAAGGGCAGAGACTTCAGAGTATGACCCACCCCCGTCCCTCTCCCCATGCTTACATCCCATCCTGCTTGGCAGCTTCTAGGCTGTGTGGCTGGCCACTTAACCCCTACTTCATCTGTTTCCTCACCTGTAAAATGGGAATATGAAAATAATATCTCTGAAGTCAGACCCCAAAGACTATACACTATAGGATTCCGTTATATAGGGACAGAAATTAGATCAGTGGTTTCCAGAGAATGTAGGCTGCAGTAGGGAACTGACCCCAGAGGGACATGAATGAGTTTTTAGGATGAGGGACGTGTTCCATATCTGGATTGTCATGACGGTTACATGACCAGATGAATTTGTCAAAATCCATTAAATTGTATGCTTTATGAAGTGAATTTCTGTAGACAAATTATACTTCCATAAGCCTTTAAATTTTTTAAAATAAATTTTAAAAAGAAAATAATATCATCTCTGTAGAAGAATTAAAGGAGGTTAACAACATAAAGAGCCTGACACCTACTAAGTGTTCGCTAAATGTTATCTATTTTTATCTCTTACAAAATATCGAGCTCTTGGAATGTTTTTTTCAGCATTTTGTAGCCCTGGTGTTGCAAGTCTGGTCACAGGGGCACATGGGATATTTTTTTTATCTCTTCTGCCTTCTGCCAATAATTCCGAGAGTTCCAATTTTAGGTCAGCAGTTCTCAGACACTGCTGGTGAAATACAGAAATGATCTGCTTGGAACAGTTAAGAGGCCTCTGTAAGTGAATTCTCAGCTCCCTTGGTTTCACCTGTAAGCTCTACCTGTGGAGAATCAGCCATTGGTGCCTCTTGGCAATGTCACTCATATCCCCTGAACACCGACGTGTTTCTGCTAATCCTATATCCACCCTGCCCGACAGCTAGCTTCTTCCAGCTGGAATCTCCTAAACATCTCCAGGCCCAGGCCATCTGCAGAGAAGTGGGCAGTCAGCACACCACAGGCTACCCAGAGGGCTGAACTGGAGGCCACGCCAAGAGAAAAGGCCACTGACACTATTATGCCTTGCAAGGCAAAATCCTCAGGGTCCTTAACCTGAAGTCCTCGTTTTGAGGCTACCTGAATTAAAATAATAAAAGTTAAAGATGTTTCCGGTTTTTCCTTCTATGTTAATAATGAAGCATAAAACAAGGAAAGTTGAGCTCTTGTTCTTTAGGTTCAGGTATTCTGGATTAATTGGTCTTTTACCAAGTGATTAAAAGGAAGCACTTAATCCATTAGAATTTTACTAGAAATGTAAGTATTTAAATGGGGTTCCCCTAGTGGCTCAGTAGTAAAGAAACCACTTGCCAATGCAAAAGATATGGGTTCAATCCCTGGTCAGGGAAGATCACCTGGTAACCCACTCCAGTATTCTTGCCTAGAGAACCCCAAGGACAAAGCAGCCTGGCAGGCTACAGTCCATGTAGTCGCAAGGAGTCAGACACGACTGAGCGACTAACATATACACACACAATGTAAATAATATTTAAAGAAAAGCATCTCTTTAAAAAACAAGCAAACAAAAACCAGCTTTAGGGCTTCCCTGGGGGCTCAATGGTAAAGAGTCCACTTGCCAATACAGGAAACGTGAGTTCAACCCCTGATCCAGGAAGACCCTGCGTGCCACAACCACTGAGCCTGTGCCCTAGAGCTCGTGCTGCACAAAAGCCCGCTCGCTGCAACTGGACAAAACCCATGCAGCAATGAAGACCCAGGGCAGTCGAAAATTAATAATGATAATAATAATAAAAACAGCTTTAACTCTTTCCAGGTGGAGCTTTAAAGTGCAGAAGAATCACTGGAGGGTCTCATTAAAATGAAATTCTTAAGTCTGGGCGGGGCCCTGAAAGTCTGAAAGTTTCTTACAAGCTTCCTGGGATCACAGGCACCGTGGGCCTGTGGACCATACAGAGTAGCTTAAGCGTCAAAAGGCCTATTTCCCAATTCCCTCGGTTACCTAAGGAAAGCCTCCTTGGAGTGGTGTGAGAAGCAGCAGCTGGTTCTAACAGCTCTAAGGAACAAAGTGAACCTTAGGCTACCAACTACTTCTTAGTAATGAAGGAGAGAAGCTCAAGGGAGAAGCAATAAATTTTTTAAGAAATTTTTGAAGTTCTCCACCAGCCTCTCTTTCTGTCTCCCATTTGGTTTCCTCATAGAAGGGAGGAAAACCTTAAGCCTTAGTATGACTCTGTCCTGGTTTCCAATTCAAGGAAACAACCCAGGATTCCTCTCTGGCTCTTCTTCCTTGAAATAGATTATATATATATATATCTCAACAGAATGACTATTCTGTGAAATAAACTTTCTAATCATTAGTCTAATTTTCTTTCCAAGGGAAAAAAATATATCTTCTTGAATGATATGGTTATTTTCCCCTTCATAACACTTATAACAAATTTGAATGGAACACTTCAGTGAGAAAGGGACAGGTGAGTAAAAACCTAAAGACAGGGAAGCAGCAAACTAGGCACAGATCTTTGAGAAAAGCATTTCTGGAAGAGGGAACAGCCAGCCAGGGCAAAGGTCGTGGGGTTGAAGAGCAAGGAGCCCACGGTGAGAAGGGAAACATCTAAGTAGAAACAGGGTCATGGTGATGATGGAGGGAGAGGCACACCACATAAGGCCCCAGGATAGAATAGAATAACTATAAAGTTAGAACGTTATGAATAGAGTAACAACGTTCAGATGTTTAACGGGATCAGACTGGCTGCTGAGCTAGAAACTGACTGTGAGCTCCATACGGATACACACAAAGAAGAGGGAAGCCAGGCTCTCCCATGCCTGGCGCTTCCGAGCTGTCCTTCAGAATGGTGCAATGTTGTCAGTGGACTTGTGGGAAAATCCAGAACTAGGATGACGGGCTGTCATCGACATGAAGCTTTAATACCCAACATCTGACTCTACTGTTCACATTCAGCCCCGAGTTTTAAATGCTGAGAAGAACATCTAAAATTTCTCATGTACCAACATGGAAAAAGAGGAAAAAACACAGGATTCTTCCCTTCCGAATGCTGTTGGCGTTAACAGTACTGCTGTCTATAAAGTTTAAAACGTCACTCATCTCTCACAAAGCCTAAGAATACTAAGATTTTCTTAATCCAAAATGCGTTTTGTTAATGTTATGCATCACTCTGACCCAGTAATTTCACTTCTGAGACTGTATCCACTGAAAACGATCCTAAACAGGAAAACAAATTTTAATCACAGAAATATTCACCATACTTTATTTCCAATGGCAAAAAACCAGAAGCAATTTAAATCTCCAAGAACAGATAAACAATTATATTATTTATATGTATAAAATATTAAATGTTACAAATGCACGTGTGTGTGTATATGTGTGTATATATATGGATATATATATATGTATATGTATATATATATGGATATATATGGATATATATATATATATCCATCCTCTGGCTAGAATATTATAGAGCCATTAAAAATGATATCACACATACACAAAAAATGACATCCCAACAAGACAAAATGTGCATATTAGGATTACAACTTATAAAATGCCCCTCACACACACAGAGGGAGAAAACACTGTGCCCAGGAAAAGGAAATCTGGCAGTAAACATATCAAAATATTAATAGGAATTGTATTGAACTAAGTAAACAACTTATACTTGCCAGTTTTTACACATGACCATGCATTTTATTTACAGGTATTTTTTTTACAACTCTAAACATTAAATCAATGGAGCCCCCTTACTCCCATCTTTTTATTTTCAATATAAATCTCCCAGAGCATTACCTCTAGGTACACTGTATCAAGCCAGAATACATTAATGATAGCAACTATGAATTGAGTGGTTATCCACACACTGTACGAAATACTGCACCCAGGTTACCTCATTTAATCGTCACAACAGTCCGTGATGCAGTTACTATTAGAAAAGGAAGGAGAGGAAAGTGAGTGATGCTGGAGTCACACAGAACCAGCTCCTCCCTCATTCTGCCTTTACATTCACTCCTCTCCTCTCCCACACTCCCTACCAACACCCCAAGCATCCCTGGGCAGCTTAGCTTCATAATAAAACTCAAATAAATCCAGCCATTGCCCTAAGTCTTTCTATAAGTCAGAAGTTACATATCGAAAGCTGAGAGCCACATCTGGCCACAGATGTGTTTTGCATAAGATCTCAGTGTTTTGAAAAATCTGAATCAGTCAACATTTTTTAAATGAGCATGAACTGTGCACAAAAATGCAAACCTGTAGTTTCTCTTGAAAACTCAATGATGTGACAACAATAGGTCCAACAAGGCGTCCACCTTCCTTTTAAGGAAACTGCCTAGACCCCAAGGCATCGAGCTGGCGACTTCCACCCAAAACTTTAAGTGGTGGCGTACAAGCCACAGCAGTGGTCACAAGCTGCGCTGTGCTTCGTCGCTCAGTCGTGTCTGACTCTTTGCAACCCCACGGACTGTAGGCCACCAGACTCCTCTGACCACGGGGATTCTCTGGCAGGAATACTGGAGTGGGCTGTCGTGTCCTTTTCCAGGGGATCTCCCCAACCCAGGGATCGAACCCAGGTTTCCAGGCAGATTCTTTACCATCTGAACTACCAGGGAAGCCCTTACTTCACGCTGAGTTCTGCAAACTCTTCTGAGAGATGCTAGCAACTAAATGGCCTATTATCAGGTCTAAACCACAGGGTAAGTAGCAGCAGGAATCCTGCAAAAGCCCAGGCCAACGCAAGGCCAAAAGCACTTTTGGTTACTGACTTACTGGATCAACGTATCCCGTGATTCTTTTGCAGCCCAAATATTTCTTTAGGATTAACTACAATGAAGACATCCTGGCGAGGTCCTGGATCTCAAACTAGAAAGTTTGCTGATGATGAGACCGATAAGTTTAGTGACAGGGGCAAACTGGTGACTAAACACTCTTTTTTTTTAACTTAAAGTTTCAGCTCTGGTAAGCTCCAGACATTATGAATTTTACATGCTAAGATAATTGCAGTATCTATCTTCTTTTATTCTCTAAGTAGCCATTCGAAATCCATATTTTTACGGTAATGTAAATCCATTAGGGAAAGAACTAGAAAGTGCATTGAGGGATCAATCTCTTGCTAGAAGAAATATAGGCTAAATGACCTCCATCTCTAATTTCTCTGATACATAAGTCTATTGCTCCCAACATAAACCATGAAAATATCTTTCCAGCATTCCGGAACAAAAAGAATAGGACATAAAGAAAGGTACAGAGACCCAAAAGTCCCACTTGGAACTAAGTTCGTGTTTCACACACTTCTGTTAATGCCATGTTTATGGGGGAACTGAGAAACGGCAGAGGGTGTATGTGTGTGGGAGTGGGGGAGGGGGTTGGTACATATCATGTCATTCACTGCTTTCAATATTTTAAATTTAGTTTTGCTTCTATTAATAAATTTGAAACAATGCTAAAGAAATTTTTAAAATAACAAAGACAGAAATCCACAGTGATGAATAATTCTACGAGGTAAATAATTCATAAGATTCATTGATCACTGGAATAGAAGATATCAATAAGGCTTCTATTTTGTAACAGAAGCTATTATGCTAATATGAATATTAGTTATGAATTACAAAAGCAGACTGTACTTCATAATAATGTTGATTGAACATTGAAGGGAGAAACAAGAATTTTTGCTTCCTAGGGGAGAAAACTCAAAAGCATATGATAACTGCCATTAAAAAAAAAATACCTGGCAAAATTTCTCTATCGCAGAATAACTATTTTCTCAAAAGGCTATGTAGTAAACTAGTAACAGAATCCAAAAATAAACTTACATTTAATCCCATGATAAAAGAAATCAAGAACTATTAATTCATTAAAAATGAAAAACTAGTTAAAAAGCAACTCATTCTTGCCTACCTTCTCATAGATATAATATTAAATGTCTCTACACAATCTAACATTCATCGTATCTCAATTCTATTCCTTCAATTTTTCCTAGTTTTATTTTTTCAGTGATTTGTTCTAACTTCCCCTCCCCCACACTGAAAGCTCTCCAAATAAAGTCTCATCAGAGTTAACTCTTTTAGAGAAATTCAGATGATGAGAGTTGAGACACGCCAAGCTGAACCAGTATTTCAAGAAAAAGTCATAGTCTAAAGATTACTTTTTCACTGTTAAAGGAAGACAGTGATTTCATAGCCAGCATTTTCACTGACATTTTTTTAATATATATTACAGCAATTTTGAATTAAAAGGGCAAATATATATATATATATATACGTATCCAACAAACCTGACCACTCCATGCACAATAGAGATTGCACAATAAACTCCAGTTGTGGTTGATCATGCAGTCTAAGATCCTGAACTGGGCCATGACTGCCTAGAGCGCAGCCTGCGCGTCTTCTCTGACTCAGCTCCTGTTCCCAGAGCTCTGCAGTGATGCGACCGGCAAGGAGGATCTTCCCCTCCCTTTCCTGTCCAAGCAGCAATACCTCACGGGCAGAACACCACCATCTTCCGAAAGATACTATATTTCCTCTGTTACATCAAGGACAGTCTCCTCTGAAAGGTCTTATTCTATATTAATGATCACTTGCTTTTTAAAAAGATTACTGTTTTTTCCTTCTTTCTGGATATCACAGGCTCACATTTATACATTCAATGAAATCACAACTTGGGAAAATGGCATAATCAATCATACCGGACTACATCCACGACAAGCCAGCTCCCGACACTAGGCTGAGGCTGCATCAACCTACTTCTCTGACAATCTCTTTCTTGTTTAAAAAAAAAAAAAGCCTAGACTTTTAGTAAAACAGATATCATTTCAACTGCCGCTTACAAATCTACGACGAACAGGAGCTAACAGATTAACTTTTGAGCCTCAACTCATTTGGTTGTAAAATGGAGACAATTTCAACACCTGCTCTCATGGGGTTTTCAGTATGAAATAACATAGTATCTATAACATACTTGAAACAGTATCTAACAGACACCTAATAAATGGGAAAAGGAGTAAGTCAAGGCTGTATATTGTCACCCTGCTTATTTAACTTATATGCAGAGTACATCAAGAGAAACCCTGGGCTGGAAAGCTGGAATCAAGATTGCCGGGAGAAATATCAATAACCTCAGATATGGAGATGACACCATCTTTTATAGCAGAAAGTGAAGAACTAAAGGGCCTCTTGATGAAAGTGAAAGAGAAGAGTGAAAAAGTTGGCTTAAAGCTCAACATTCAGAAAACTAAGACCATGGCATCTTGTCCCATCACTTCATGGCAAATAGACAGGGAAACAGTGGCTGACTTTATTTTTCTGGGCTCAAAAATCACTGCAGATGGTGATTGCAGCCATGAAATCAAAAGACTCCTTGGAAGAAAAGGTATGACCAACCTAGACGGTATATTAAAAAGCAGACACATCACTTTGTCAACAAAGGTCCATCTAGTCAAGGCTATGGTTTTTCCAGTAGTCATGGATGGATGTGAGAGTTGGGACTATAAAAAAAGCTGAGTGCCAAAGAATTGATGCTTTTGTACTGTGGTGTTGGAGAAGACTCTTGAGAGTCCCTTGGACTTCAAGGAGATCCAACCAGTCTACCCTAAAGGAGATCAGTCCTAGGTGTTCATTGAAAGGACTGATGTTGAAACTGAAACTCCAATCCTTTGGCCACCTGATGCAAAGAGCTGACTCATTTGAAAAGACCCTGATGCTGGGAAAAATTGAGGGCAGGAGGAGAAGGGGACAACAGAGGATGAGATGGTTGGATGGCATCACCAACTCAATGGACATGGGTTTGGGTGGACTCCGGGAGTTGGTGATGGACAGGGAGGCCTGGTGTGCTGTGGTTCACAGAGTCGCAAAGAGTTGGACACAACTGAGCTGATCTGAAAAAATGATTGCTGTTGTTCAATTGCTCAGTCATGTCTGACTCTTTGTGACTCTACAGATTGTAGCCCGCCAGGCTCCTCTGTCCGTGGGCTCTCCAGGTAAGAATACTGGAGTAGGATGCCATTTCCTTCTTCATAAACGATCACTACTATTCTTAAGATGGGCTTCCTTCCTGTCTCAATTAGAATTCTACCTCTCATATCTTATACTATCCCTAGATGATGTCACCCTTCATGATTTTCATCATGAATTACTTCCAAACTTCTCTTCAGCCCTACCCTCTCTCCCAAGCTCCAAATAAATGTGGTGTCTGAATTCTCACTAAGTACATGCACCTAGAAACCTTAGACCATGTGTCCAAAATGAAACTGGTCTTCCCTTTCACAACCTGTCCCAGCTCTGTATCACCTCCTTTGCATAAAGGCGCATCATAAGTTCCCCAGGTCAGGCAAACAGGAATCAGAGTCCTCTCAACTCCCTCTTCCTTACTTCTCACATACGGTGACCAACTCCTAGCACTTTGACTAAAATCTATAGTGAATCTGTCGCTTTTCCATTCCCACTGTCACTGCCTATATTGAGACCCTCACCAGCTTGCTCCTGGACTTCCACAAGTGCCTCCAGCTGATCTCCCAAACATTCTTTCTCACTGCCTCGGGGATCTTCTGGGATCTTGCCCACAGAGAACCACCTAAAGAACCTTTGAAAAAGCCCTCAACAGCAAATAAGTTCAAAAAGCCAGGTGAAACAAAGCTGCAAGGCTATTCAGAGTCTAAGTAGGAAGGTCAGATTCAAAGACCTCAAAATCTAAAAAGGGAGACTGTGGGAAGGCTTGTTTTTAACCAGTTCTTTAAAATCTTTAGCTGGTTTGTCTTCTCTCTTTCCTTAATTGGTGGTGCTCCCTAAGGTTTTAACCCTGGCCCTCTTCTCGCTCCTCACCCTTTCTCCTATGAGCTCATCTTATTCCCCAAACTACAGTTATAGTCAATGTTGGTTTAATTGACCTTTGCCTAACACACTTGCTGGACAGACCAGAATTCTCAAGTCCCACTGTATGAAGGCTGGCTGGTCCCATGGCAAGCACACCTGCCATGTTTGGGAAAATTGTTTCTAGCCACCTAATTTCTGCTCCCACCAAATGAGACTCATGCTTAACACAGTTTATTTTTACACAAATCTCTAAATCAGTTTTACTTTTGGTATCATTATGTAGTTTAGACAATACAAAAACTGATAAAATATGAATAAAACTGAGAGTTGATATTTCTATGAAAATGTGAAGGCTTTGAAAAGACCCAGTAAAGGCTAGTGCTCACTTGTATATTTTTCTCTTCCCTGGTCTTGTACAGTTTTCTCCAGTAAGATACCAGAACCTTTTCCTTGCTAGAGTCACGGGGTATATTCAGAAACTAAGGCTGTTCTTTCTGCCAGAACATTCTTCTTTCTATCCAACTAACTCCTACCTGACAGAGCTTGAACACAATCTTGCCAGGAAGATTTTCCCTGATCCCTACACTAGGGGAGGTCTGCCTGCTGTATATACTCATAGCTCTCTCCTCTTCTCTTAGAATACGGTAACTCACAGCACTCTGTTCTAATTTCTTGTTCTCTTGTTCCCACTTCCCACCATCCAAAAACAACCATGAATGCAGCAACCAGATCGTGTCTGTACTTTTTCACTGCTGCATCCCCAGTGCCTGGTATTTAGAAGGTATTAGTTGCTCAGTCGTGTCCAATTCTTTGTGACCCCATGGACTATAGCCTGGCAGGCTCCTCAGTCCATGGAATTCTCCAGGCAAGAATAATGGAGCGGGTAGTCATACCCTTTTCCAGGGGATATTCCAAAACCAGGGATCAAAACCACGGATCAAAACCAGGTCTCCCACATTGCAGGCAGATTCTTTACTGTCTGAGCCACCTAGTAAGCCCATTTAGAAGGTACTCAACAAATATTTGTTGTATGAGTACGGAATATGGAAAGACAGTTCTAAGGGTAACAGGAATCTTTGGCACTAGAAGCAGTAAACTTGAATCACTTTAAGATAGTTTTGTCTTGGAGTCTAAGGGGGTTGTTATCACCACTTGAGGGTCAAACACAAATTGTGCCTTTCCTCAAATGATCTCACTAAGCTGTCAGAGCAGATTTCTAGCTGCTGCTGCTGCTGCTAAGTCACTTCAGTCGTGTTCAACTCTGTGTGACCCCATAGACGGCAGCCCACTAGGCTCCCCCATCCCTGGAATTCTCCAGGCAAGAACACTGGAGTGGGTCGCCATTTCCTTCTCCAATGCATGAAAGTGAAAAGTGAAAGTGAAGTCGCTCAATCGTGTCCAACTCTTCACGACCCCATAGACTGCAGCCTACCAGGCTCCTCCATCCACCGGATTCTCTAGGCAAGAGTACTGGGGTGGGGTGCCATTGCCTTCTCCATGATTTCTAGCAAAACTCCTATATCCCTACACCATATATTGTATCCCCATCTTGAGATTCTAAAAAATTCTGAAAGAGGCTGGGGGCGGGGCAGATGGGCTGTGAGGAAGGGTTTCAAGTACTTGATTTTCCAAAGTTCTCAGGTGATTCTTAATAGTTAAGAACTACTGAAAAAAAGTTCATACTCAAAGAAAAGAACTTGGAAACTAAAGACACAGCTGTAATCAAGCTTTTACAACTCATTCCTAGACACAGTGTGTAATTTAATAATAATAGTGCAGCAATACTAATCGCCTTGTTTTTGATTATTGTACTGTGATTATTTAAGATGTTTACAGTAGGGAAATCTAGAGGAAGGATATAAAGGAATTCTCTACATTTACAACCTTCTGTGAGCCTAAAGTTATTTCAAAATGAAATATTAGTTCAAAAAGGACCATAAACAGTTGCAACCCAGTAGCAACAAACGTCTCTAAAAACGAACATCTCTAATTTCCAGGTTTAATCTTGCATATACCATCTACCGCTAAAAAAAAGCATGGTGGACTTTCCTGGTGGTCCAGTGACTAACAATCTGCCAACGCAGGGGACATGGGCTTGATTCCACATGCCCCAGGACAACTAGGGCCACATTCCACAACTACTTAGCCCTCATTCTGGAACCCATGTTCTGCAACAAGAGAAGCCACCACAATGAGAAGCCTGTGCACAGAAACTAAGCGTAGCCCCCACTCGCCCCAACAAGAGAAAACCCACACTCGGCAACAAAGACCCAGTGCAACCAAAAGTAATTAATTAATTGGTTAATTTTAAAAAGAGCATGGCTTCCTAGAGGAATAGCTGACTCTGTGTCTTGGGCAGGAAATATACTTAAAAGGTATGCTGAAAAATCATACTGCTACCAAAGAAATTTAGGTTCATGTATAAGGGACTCAGAAAGCTTGAAAAGGCTACCACTAGTCAAAACTGGGATAACTGGAGCTACAATAAGAAATGAAACATCTACCAATTAATACTAGATATGCACAGAATACACACACGGGTCACCTCTGAAGGCCGATCAGAGCACTGATTCATTTCCACAAGGGAAAGAATGAAAAAAAACGTAGTATCATATAACCACTAGGTATTTTCCCAATATACAGTTTATGTTGTTGTTCAGTCACTAAGCTGTGTCCGACTCTTTGCAACTCCATGGCCTGCAGCATGCCAGGCTTCCCTGTCCTCAGTTTCCCAGAGTTTGCTTAAATTCTTGCCCACTGAGTCGGTGACGCCATCCAAACATCTAATCCTCTTGTCGCCCCCTTCTCCTCCTTCCATCAATCCTTCCCAGCATGAAGGTCTCTTCCAATATCTTTTCTTCACATCAGGTGGCTAAAGTGTTGGAGTTTCAGCATCAGTCCTTCCAGTGAATATTGACTGGTTTGATCTCCTTGCTGTCCAAGGGACTCTCAAGAGTTTTCTCCAGCACCACAATTAGAAAACATCAATTATTTACCATTCAGTCTTTTTTATGGTCCAACTCTCACATTTATACACAGTTTACACTTCTAAAAAATTAGGCAATCTGAACCTATAATCTTATATTTACACTCCCAAAAGTCAAACAGATTTGAAAGTCAAAACATTTTTGCAACTCATTGATAGTGAAATCTGACCTGCTCTGACCTGACACAAATAATATTCATACATTTTACAGCAGAAATGACTACTCTGATAGCTGTGGGCTGTCTCACAACTTGCATCATCACACATTTCTAAAACCTGAAAACTTCTGAATTCTGAAAAGCTCAAGGATTCTGGATGATGGATTATAGATCTGTACAAACAGCACTGGAAATAAGGGTAACAGGACAGCAAGGAGTTCAGAAGAAAAAAAAGGAACAACGGGGCAAGAAGATTACAGAGCATATGATCATCTCCCAGAACATCTTTTCTACCTACTGCAACAAAAGTGAGAGAAAGCTTTCTAAGCAAGTATTTAAAATGTGAGCCAGATCTGGAAGGAAGTGTGGGGTTAACATAAACGACGAGACATGGGAAAGGCATCTCAGGTAAAATGAACATGAACAAACATGAAAACACTTCAGATTCCATCTATCTTTAGGGGACAAAGGACTTGCCATTTGCCTTGAACAAATGTTTCATGTGGGACAATAAGACATCACATGTGGGAAGCACCTATACCTTAAACCCTCTCACAGCCACTCAGCTCTAAAGGAACCGCAGGTTTTCTTCAGCAAAATATGTCTTATATATGACCAACCTACCACTCTGGAGAAAGGATGAGCAGAAAAGTAAACACTTAGAGAAAGTTCTACAAACCTAAGTCTTAAAAAACCATTCCTGAGACTCAGTAAGTTCAGCACATGGCTTTAGCTCGGGAATTTAACACACTGAAGCAACAGAAGAGGCTAGTCATCTGTGTACCATAAGCTGACACTTTAAAGACATCAAGTCATCGGGTTCTCTTGTTGCCAAGAGGCAAAAGCGAGAGTTGACAAAATTTTCAAGCTGTCTATCAATCTGCCATTGTACTGTTTACCATTTAGCTAATGGAACACAAACTATTTCCATGTAGGTGAAACCAGTAAATCTCAATCAAAGTAGAGACTTTCTCCTTGAAATTTTTTTCTTCCTTCTACTAAAGTTGTTATGGTCATATCGACACACTATCCATTAAATTTCTATCTTCCCCTTTTGGCTGTATAACCTTGGTGAAGTTAATTAAGTTCTCTTACTTCCATTTCCACATGCTTAAAATGGACATAATAATAGTAGACATGTCATGGAGTTGTTTTGAGTAAACAAGGTAAATGATCAGTATCATGGTAATTAGTTGGGGTTCAGTGTTCTCTCTGAAAACCCTAAAACATTTTCTGAAGTCTACTTTGCTTCACTGTATGTGTCTAAGAAACAGACTTTACAGTCTAGCACTTATAAACAGTATATCAAGATGAAATAAATATTAAGGCTAATGTCAAGAGCATAAATATCTAAACTATAACAGGAATAAAAAATATTAAAAGGATGTGACACAAAACTGGAGACAAATAGATACACACTGTATGCTGGAAATCAAAGGACTACTAACTAACTTTTTATTCTGATACATATTTTTAGGCAAAATAAATAAACTATACAACCTCATGGAGCTTCCCAGGTGGCTCAGTGGTGAAGAATCCACCTGCCAATGCAAGAGACAAGGGTTCAATCCCTGGGTTGGGAAGACCCCCTGGAGAAGGAAATGGCAACTCATCCCAGTAGTCTTGCCTGGGAAACACCATGGGCTAAGGAGCCTGGTGGGCTACACTCCATGGGGTCGCAAAAAGGCAGACACAACTGAAAAACTAAACACCAGCAGTAGCCTCAATTCCCTATGAGGAATCTGAGACTACGTCAGCAGACAAACAAATACATGCAGCTAATCTTAAAAAAAAGAAAAAACAAATTCACTTTTCCTGACCTTGCCTGTTCAGGGTATCTATAGAAAAGCAAAACCACACCATAAAACCCCAGCAGTTTTACAGGTCATAAAATAGTATGGGGCGGAAACGCAGCAAAGATTAAATAAATGAAGGCAGCTACAAAACAAGAATACATTAAGATATTTAGCAAGGCGAATTATCTGATTTAACTCTTTTTAAAAGGAAAGCTTAAAAAAAATACTGTCACCAATATCACTGTTTCCCACGGTCCTTGAGTCAATTGCTTGTGAGAATTCACAGATATTACAGGTTGACAAAAATTACTTGCTTACAGCTAGCTAGATCTAGCTTTTCTTGTTACCAAATACACCAGAGGTCCTCTATGGAGAACTTCAATGTCTCAAAAACAGTCAGAACTGGAAAGAAAAGCAGCAAAAATTGGTTCCAAACTCCAAGTTATGTGTTTCATTCATACAATACATACATCCTTATTCAGAAGCAATGGCAGAGGAAAATCTTAAATGGAAATTCATGTACAGACTGTCAAGGGCTTATTTTAGTATGACTTTTTCTTCATCTTTTGGTGGGTTTCCTCTTTTATCATTCTCTCACACTCTGCTTCTGCCATCCTGTTCTCTCCGCCTGCAACATTCTGCCACCACCTGCTTCAGAAAATTCCTGCGTGTCCTTTAAGACTCTACTTAAGGGCCACCATCTTCCCTTCATAAGAACTCGAAAAGATGAGGTTCAGAGAGCTTCCAGGCTGGTGAGCATATGGGAATTTGGGGAGCACACGGAGAGGGGGCGGACCCTCCACACCTTCCCCCACACCCTGCCCTCTATGTCCCTCCTATCTGGCTGTCCTGCGTTACACTCTATTATAAAACCCATGATCTAGTAAGCAGTATGTTTCTCTGAGTTCTGTGAGCCACTCTAGCGAATTAACTGAACCCTAGAAAGGGGTCTTTGGAACCAACAGTCTGAGTCAGTAGGTTAGAAGCTCAGGCGGCAACCTAGACTTGCAATTGGATGCTGAAGTTGTAGAAGGTAGGGAGGCGGTGGGTGGGAAGGCGGCAGTCTTGCGAGACTGAGCCCTTAACCTGGAGGATCTGATTCAATATCTGGGTAGACAGCATCCAAATTAAGTTGAATTGTAGGACACTCAATTCTCTGATGTCAGAGAACTGCTTGGTGAGGAAAACCCCACCATCACTACCCCCAACACACACACACACACACCCTCTGAATTTGGTATCAAAATTTTACACAGAATTTGCCCATTTCATCTAAACTGTCAAATTCACTGGCATAAAGTTATTCAAATATTCCCTTTTTATCTTTTTAATGTCTGTGGACTCTGAATGGTGCCCCCCTTTTAATCCTGACGTGGCCACTTCATGTTTTTTAATAAAAGAAATGAAGACATTTGAAATATTTAAACTCTGAAGTGTTTGTACATCTAAAAATATAACCACAGGACTTTTTAAGATGCTACTCCTGGACCTCTGTGTAAACAGCTTTATCTCTAAGTCAACTAGAGAAGATAAGATTTTCTATTCACTCTTAGTGGCACTGTCTCTACTTAGAAAGAACAGAGAAATCTGTTCACCACTGCTATCCCTTCTTCTAGATTCACACCCACTTTTTTAGGTCCCTTGGTAAACAGAGCTTAAGACATGGGGTCCAAACTAAGCATCACTTCCCAGAAGAAAATGTCACTTCCCCATACTTGTAAATGCCCTCAAGGGCATCAGTGTTCTTAAAGCTTCCCTTAATCCTTTGAATTCAAATCAGTCTCTCTTGAGAAGCCTATCAACCTTGATGATGCTCTCTGCATCTCTTCATTGGTCTCAGTCTGACTCTATGAGTAGCTTTTTGCTCCTAGTGCAATATCACTTTCACTGACTTCAAGAAGTCTTGCTTCTTTTGCATTATTGGCAGTTGGACTCTGTTATCAGATTGTCTTTGTAGCATACTATCCAAAGGATCTCACAGATCAGTGACACCAAAAGACAAGATGGATTCAGTGGACAGACAGAACAGCTATTGGTATTAAATGAGAAGGGTGTCTAAAGAAAAATATCTGTTTAATGATTAGCTTATTATGATTTATGTTAGAATGATTTCTTAAACCCTTCACAACGTATACTTTGGTAAACAAAGACTTTTTTTTTTCTTTCACTGTTAATTTTTCCTATTCCTGATGAAGAGTTAAGATGAACAAATGATTATAAGATACAAATGAAATCATTTTAACAGCTATCTGCTTAAAGAAAATATGCCTTCCAGGAACTGACATCAAACAAATGATTTTTATAATAAACCTAAAAAGTAACAACAATAGTTTTGACATAACCAGAGTTCTATCACTTTAAAACATTTAACTTTTGATTAAAATATACATACAAAAAAGTACACCTATTACTGTCAAATTTTAAAGTGCTCTTTTGACATAATGTTTACTTTATTTGAAAAGAATATTATTTTGTTATACTAATGACATGCAGAAATACATTTGATTATACAGAAAGTGATTACAATTTTAAGCTTGAAATATTCACTGATTTACAATCATTTAAATTTTCTCCCCATATTTCTATTATTTTCTTTATGTTGATTTCAGTTTGGTCACAACAATTCTGAAATCAGGCTGCCCTAAGAACCCAGACCTTGAATGTCATTTTGTTTTGTTCTTCTCAAACTCAGAAGATCACCATGGGACTTTTTTAAAAGCGAAAGTTTGGGGGTCTCATCCCCAAAGATTCTGACTCATTAACATAATGATGGGAACAAGAACCTGTAGTTTGAAGGTGGTCCAAGGGATTTTAATGATCATCCAGATTTGTCTGATTTAAACTCCTACCAAAGCAGGAATCCCCTCTGTAATCCTGTAAAATAGAAGGTCATCCCACCTCTGTGAGAAACACATGCAATTTCAGTTAACTTCTAATTTAACAAAAATTTTTCTTCTGAATTCTAGAAATTGGCCCATCTTTCTATCTGCTGATCCTAGTGCTCCTTGTCATAGCCACACAAAACAAATCTAATCTCTCTTGAGTATCTTTGTACAGTGCTTCTTAGAAGTTTCTTTTCCTCCATTTATAAAATTGATTTTATACACACACACACACACACACACACACACATATATACATATATTTCCCTTATGAGCAGAGGATGGTGTCTATAATGTAGTATTAAATGAAAAAATAAGTAAACTAAAAACAGTTTCCTAAAAGCATCATAATAAAGATCTGATTTAAACTGGGTGCCCAGAGTACTTCCTCTCCATCACATTTACTAAATATTTAATGTTTCCAGAAGTCAGTATGTAGAAGCCAAAGGAGAAAGTAGGTCTCACTGATCTAGCTAACACATATTCTTTTTTTCCAATGACTTTTCAAAATTTAATTTCAATAATTTTTTTAAATTTCATTTTATTTTTTTGGCCATGCCACACAACATGTCTTAGTTCCTCAACCAGGGATGGAACCTGAGCCCCCTGCCTTGGAAGCACAGAGTCTTAACCACTAGACCACCAGGGAAGTCCCAACCCAAATTCTTTTAAGTGTGGAATTTTTAGGAAAACGCTGGGAGTTAAAAACATTTAGATATCTCAAGGTTTAAAAAAAAAAAAAAAAAGAGTATTAATCCCCAAGATCATTCTAGCTCTTGATATTTAAGGATACTCTCCATTCTGAGTAAGGAAAAAAACTAAGCGGTTCTTAAGAATATTAGTCCTGTCAAGATCTATTAAAGATTAATGCAGTGAACCAAAGAGTGTAAGTCAAGAGACTACATCTTCATTAGGTTATAAAAAGGAAAACGAATTTGTGAGATTATAAACAGACTACTTACATATCACCACCACTCATAACCATGCCAGGTGTCTATTCAGAACAGAGATAAGGCACCAGGGGGAAAGGCAATAAGTAACCAAGTCTGAATGAAGAACACGCCCAGTATCAAACAAAAGGAAGGCTCAACAGTAGCTGGTCTAAGGAAAACAAGAAATACGCTCTTTAACTCACCATTTTTTGATTACAGTTTTTCTGATCCACCTAAAAACTTTCCCCCAAATAGATGAATATTTCAGAAATATCCAATTTGGGTTCTAAATCCATTCTCTTATTCACAAATCTACACAGTGCAATTCTTTCCATGCTAATAGATAACTAGAAAAAAAGGACTTCTAAAAAGCAATTTCCATCACACTAAACTTCTTAAACCTATAGTACAGAATATCCACTCATCTTCAGATTATCTTAGAGGTACAAAAGGCTATCTTCCAGATTTTTTTGTGAAATTAATTATCTGCATAACTCAATTTTTTTTAAGAATATGACAACTTAAAGTAAAAAATTATATTGGCGGAAGCAATCCAAAACTGAGCTTTTGAGCAAAAACGTCTTCCTGCTTCAAACCAACAGAAAATATAGATGGCTCATTTTTAAGACATTTAATGCCTTATGGTCAATTAAAATTAAATAAACACTAAGTCCAATATCCTTTCATTTTACTAATGTAATCACATCAACCAGAGAGAAAAACAAGTGCCTACCATATGGTCTTTCTGTAACAGAAAATAGCTGCATTTGATAACAGCATCTGTGCATCTCCATCCAGCACTGCCCATACTTAAATCAGCATGTTGTTAAATATAATATGATGAGTCCCTTCACAAAGCAAAGAACAAAAGAAATTGAGTATCATGCTTGTATCAGATTCTGTGACCTAAGGAAATGAGGAAAGGGTTAGAGATTCTGTAAGTGAGGCACAAGGTCTTCATAGAATGTTTCCTTTGGAAGGAATGAACGCTACAAAACACTGTGTGTAGACAGATCTTCTTAGACCTGGGTACCCAGCTCTGAGCCAGACATAACAGCTAAGGGGTCTCACTCTATACCTCCAATTCTAGACTTCTGCTGCTGCCCACACTTCTTAATTCCAACAGGTTATACTTTTCACCCTAACTTGCAGTGTAAAGCTTCTGCTATACAATGGTGTTCGGTCATTTAGATTCAGGTATATGAAGGAACACACATTTCAAGTTAAATAACAGTGTTATGTTATATTGTACTATCACTAGCCTACAATGAATCTAGCCAACATTAAAGAAGACGTATGTTTTCTTAAAAAATGTCTAAGCATCTTTTTGTGTAACGTGTATCCTTTTCAAAAATTGTCTAAGTATTATTTTAAGCAATGTAGCTTTGCTAGAAACCAGATTTTGACAAGACTGATAACATATTACCTATTTAAATCTGTAAATGCTTTTTCATTGCAACTTTGGAATTAAAACAAACAAAAGAAATTCCAAAGATAATACTATTCCAGTATACTACCCATCCAGAATGAACAACTGTTAACATTTTGCCATCGTCAAAGTTGTGATCATTTTTAAACTTGCAATGAAATGTTTATGACATCAAATATTAAAAACATAAGGAGCATTCCTATACTGGCCAGTTGTTTTAAGAAAGAAAACCTCAGACATACAGTTGGCTCATTGTATCTGAAAGTATTCTATCTGTGGATTCAATCAATGAACAAAGATATTCAGAAAAAAATTTTCCAGAAGGTTCTAAAAAGAAAACCTTGAATGCACCACACACTGGCAACTATTTACGTAACACTTACATTGTATGAAGTGCTATAAGTAATTGAGAGAGGATTTAAAGTATAAAGGAGGATGTTAAGGGCATATGCAAATATCACCTCATTTTATATAAGGAACTTGAGCATCCGAGGATTCTGGGGTCCACAGGGTGGGGGGTCCTGGAACAAATGCCCTGTGGATACAGAGGGATGACTATATTTCCTTTTTATAGTTTTGCCACCCATCTGATTCCCCTCCCATTAGTCTGTTAATTACCAGTATCTTACCTTAGCGAACATTACTTCACACATTTATACTACACACTGCCTTGGTTACTGTTACTTGGTTACCAGCTTCCCAAAGGTAAGAAAGATGTGAGCAGCCATCCTAATGGAAATGGAGATCTGAGGAAGAACCTACATCTCACACTACACCTTGCTGTATAATCTAAATTAAGAATTCACTTAATTCTGCATACTGCATACCTACATGTAAACTCAAGAATATTTTGGAAATTTCCCTTAAGTCTTCATTCATTCATTTGAAAAAATATTTGAGGCCTACAATGTGCTAGACTCCTTCCCAGGCACAAGAAAATACCAGGTGAAACAAACAAACTGTACTCTTAACACTTACACACATCATCTGTCCAGACCCATAAGCAAAATCAGATGGATGAGCAGGTCAGATGGAGACTAAGTGATGGGGAGGAAAAGTGAAGCGAGGAAGGAGGCAGGTGGTATCATGGGGATCAGGGAGGGAGAGTCTCCCTGAAGGTGACGTCTGAGCAAATCTGGAGGAGACAAGCAAGCAGGCCCTGCAGACACCAGGAGACAGTGTTCCAAGGAGGTGGTACCCAGTGGGAAGGCTCTGGGGCACACCAGCAAGGCGAGGGTGGGGTGAAGTGGGGAGCATTGGGGAGGTGAGCTCAGGGAAGGCAGGGCAGGGGAGTCTGTCCAGAGCTCTGCAGGTGCTTGAGAACCTTGGCTTTTCATCCTGAAAGCTATGAGAAGCCACTAGAAGAACCAGAACAAATGAGTGCCAGGACTTGACTTCTGAAAGGTCCATCAGATGACTCTGGGGACAGACGGCAGGCAGGCGAGGTGGGCTAGGCTGAGGAGCCGGCGGCAGTCAGATCTGCATGTGAGGCACCAGAGAGAAAAAGAGGGAGCAAAGATTACTCCGGAGCCAGTGGCCTGGTAGGGTGGGGCTCCTATTGCTTAAGATTAGGAAGACTGTGAACAGAGTGAAGGAGCAGTTGGGGAAGCTGGCGGGGGGAGGGGCTGGAGAGGAGGAATTTGGTTTGGGATGTGGCTTCTTAGGACTTGAGTGGGCAGGTCAGTTGGATGGGGGAACATGAATTCAAGGGCAAAGTCGGAGTGGACACACACACACACAAATACCTGTGTATATATATACGTATGTATATGAATGACCAGCTTATACTTGATATTTAAAACTGTGAAACTGAGTCTGGAGAGAAGAAGAGATGGTCAAATTGAGCCTTAAGGTATACGAAGACTTCACAGGTCCAGAGGCCAAGGAAACTTCTGGGACTGAGAAGACAGGAACAGTGAGGCAGGAGAACCATCAAGACAGTATAGTGTGCTGGGGTCTAAGATAACTGTTAATAAAAGCCCTTTCCACACGTTCATTCATTATTTCGACACATTTACTGAGCACCTACTATGCATCACGCACTAGAAACAAACATGATGCCAGGTTTCATGGGACTTGCAATCCAGGGGAATATACATAAACTAGTAAGTGATCTTCCTGATAAAGCTCAGGGTGTTGGAGGATAAGGCACTGGGGCCAACTAACCCAGTTTTGGAAGGTCAGGGAGGGCTTTCCTGAGGAAGTGATGTTGAAGAAAAGACCAGATTGAGAGTAAAAATCAGCCGGGGTTGGGGGTGGTGGTGGCAATGGAGGAGGGGAGAATGGAAGGAAGCCTGGGAAAAAAACAGATTTATAAGGACCTAAAAGGAAAAGAGAGAGATTGTCATGCCCTGGTTGTTGTACAGTAACTCAGTCATGTCCAACTCTTTGTGACCCTATGGACTCTAGCCCTCCAGATTCCTCTGTCCATGGGATTTCCCAAGCAAGAATACTGGAGTAGGCTGCCATTTCCTCCTCCAGGGGATTTTCTCAACCCAGGGATCAAACCCATATCTCCTGCATTAGCAGGCAGGTTCTTTACCACTGAGCTACCAGCCATGGAGGGAATTGAAAATCATTCAGCACAGGAAGCACAGAGAGGTCACAGATGAGTAGGAGAAGGCGAGCCAGAAGCCCTCTAAGACTGTTCTCAGGAGTCTGAGCCTTCTTCCAAAGGCAGTGGGAAGCCAGAAAACCGTTTTAGGTCAGGGAATGCAATGATCAACTTTCTATTTCAGGAGGAGCCCTCTGGCTACAGAGGCAGGTCAGAGCTGGAAGGGGGCAAGGCAGAGAGCCTGGGACACTAGGAAGCCTGGTCAGTGATTCATCACCATCACCGAGATGCCGCTGACCTGAGCTCAGGGAGTGGCAGCAGGACCTGGAATGTAGACTCAACAAGACTTTGACAGGAGGGAGGAGGAGAGAGAGGCGTCAGGGATGGTAGGCTGGGTTTTGAGTTGGACAGATAAGAAGCGGGACTAGTCCTTAAAAGAAGCAAGTCAGGGAGAGGGCAGAATATTGGTAGGAGTAGAATCTGTTGAATCTCAAAAGCATGCAGCCTATCTCCCAAAAAAGCTTTTGGGTAAATAGGCAATTGGCTATCTAGGTCTAGAGAGTAGCCATATAATCTGAGATAGAGTTGTAAATTAGGAATCACGGGCATGTAGATTAATGCCCTGGGAGACTGTAAAATGAAACCCAGAGAGAGAGAAAAGAGAAAAGGAATAGAAAGGCTTGGCTAGAGTAAAAATCAACAGGAAAGAGGCAGCGGAGGAAGAAGCAGCCTAAAGAGAGAGAGAAAGAGAGATGGACATAGGGAGAGCCTGACAAGGAACGAGGAAGCCTGGGATAAAAGTAAAGTGTACAGTGTTTCAGAAGGAAGAGCGAAAGTGTGAATTTTTACATGAATGAATTCCTGCAAAGAAAATGCCTTATTTTATTAGTTAAACACTGTTCCAAAACCAACTAACAAACAGTTTTCATCAGCTTACAGTACCTTTTAGTCACAGAATCATCTTAGCCTAGGTGAAGAAGCAAGACAAAAATTTAAAATGAACTAAGTTAATTTGCATGAGTAAATAAGATTGTTCTAATAATAGACAATGAAAGTGCTACACACATTGACAACCCCGCAGACTAGAGATTAAAAATGAAGTAACTGTTAGAAATGGGAAAACCAATATGACCTAGAGAGCTTTGCCTAAAAAGAAAAGAATGAGAAAGAAAAAGTTGAGCCATAAAGAAGAAACGCTCTATGATATTTAAAAAAAAAAAAAGTAATATCACAGAGGATTCAGGAGTCTATACAAAGTGATTTTGTGAGCAAAGTTATTCAAGGCTAGATATCACAGATCAGCCTACACACGTCTGCACAGCACACACACCCGCAAAGAAACACTTATCTGGCTCAGAGTGAATGAATTTTGAAATACAGATCTTTAGATGTTCAAATACATCTCTCTTGACATCTACGCTATCCTTATTGTATCATATTGGATATATTTTATTAAAGTGTCACAATTCTTTATTGGAAAAGGATTGTTTGTTATTTGTTTGTTCTTTACCCTTCCAATATACTTTTGGAGGGAGGGGGTGATGCCTATACTTATCCACATAGCAACACAAATTCTAAACATTTAAGATAAACAAGAAACTTCTGTTTTTCAACAAAGCAACAGACCTTATTCATAGCAGGTGGAGTTACTCAATAAGATAAGGCATAAGACAGGGACTCCTTTGATTCCTTACTTGATTTCTCCTGTGCTGCAAAGTTAATTTTTGGCTAATACCATTAATATTAAGATATATACTCTCATTTCTTGGTTAGATAAAAACACACACAAATTTATTATTCAAATACACATTTTAGGAGTGTAGCTATTGTTTTTCTCTGTTAGTTTTTTAGCTAGTGATTTTTAAAATTTTAAAAAGAATAACAGTACTACTCCAGAATGTAATTCTTCTAATAAAATTAAAAACAAAAACTAAGTGTGGTATTCAAAAACTTAAATATCTATCAGCCCAAAGTTGAAACCCCAAGTATTTCAATGGCAACTCTCTTTTTATTAAGTATTCACAAGACATAACGTGCATGGGAGTATAAGAGACAACTAACTAAACAGACAGTAATAATACAACTTCCCCCATCCTGAGATTTTAAAATGTTTTCTGACAACACAGAGCCCCTTTATTTCTGCTTCCATATAGAATCTAAACAAACTATCTGCCTATTGTTTAAAAAGCCAAACAACACCTGAGTATAATATCAAACCCAACTATGGTATGCAGTCTCTAAATGAGCAAAATACAGACAATACAGTATTTCCTTGGCTCTCAAACTAGAAATACTATGGTTATATCAGCAGTAAGTTCTAAATGAAAACAAATTTCACTACCCTTAAAAGATATATAACTGTCATTGTTAATAAAAGCCAAGTTTGCAACTGAAAACTGCCTTCTAGCTGAGGACAAGATGTGTCTATTACAAATTCTTGGTTTCCGGGACATCCTTTAAATGACAAAAAAAAAAAATCAAATAACATTAGTTCTTGCAAATATAATGCAAAACAGCATGCTAATTAAAGTCTACAGGAGTCAATGACAAATAAGGCTTCAGGACCACAGTACCTATCATTATGGAGCAACAATACACATTAAGCAATCACTAGGCCTTCCAAAAGGCGTTATTATGGTTCACCATGATCAGAGGATTGTGGTGTTATACTTAATCACATTTTTACCTGGAAGCAGGTGTTTGCAGGTGTCGAAAAGTAAAACGCTGTTTCTAACTATATACCTATACTGTAGTTCTAATCAACTGTATGGTAACGGCACACTGATCTAGCTCACCGTGATTTCTGTATAAACTTTCTAATCCAGTACGAGGTCAGCTGCATGAAGCAAGCTCCTCTGCTGCTTTACCAACAAAAACGTAACTTCTGAGTCATGTTTATTAAAATGCCAAAACTCACACTCTTAGAAGTAGACCCAGTTTCAATGACCAGAAAGTTAAAATGTAACACAAGGCACAAAATAAACCATGAGAGTGATGTCTCACTGGGAGATGTTATTGTTCTAAACATCTAAATAACATCTAAAGTAATTGTCAACCTTTCCAATAAAAACACAGGCATTTCAAAAGCAAAGTCTAAAGGAACCTAATTACAGAAGCCATCAATAACAAAGTACACACAAAGAAGCCATTATAGAAACAAACACCAAAAGTAAGGAGGCAAAAAGACAGGAGAGGCAACAGGGCATAGGGGTGTCACGGATACCTGGCTTTTCTATTTCTGTCCTGCCTACTCAAAAAATTTCAGGAAGCCTGGTGTAAAATCTTCTGGGCCCTTCAAAGATGCTGGTATGAAGGCAGTATGAGCCACCTGACAGCTCAGGCTGACACTCACAGGACTTCTAAGCAGGGAAAGGAAGGGCATAAACAGAAGAACAGGGAAGGCAGGAGATTTTTAAGGCAGTTGGAATGACAGTTCCATTAAGCCGTTTTCCAAAGCTGTGCCTAAACCGTCAGGGGGAAGACTTGGTTTTCTACCCAAAGCAGAGATTCACAGCAACAGTAAACAGGCAGGACACGCATCAGGGTCAAAGAGAGAAAGTGGTCCAAGAGCAACAAGGATTCCAGCTGCCCTCTCTCAATCTCCAGAGGGAACCCTGGATACACACATGGAATATACAAAGCCAACCCCTGTCTAACCCTACTTCAAAACTACCAGAGGATGGGGAATGAAGGAAAACAAGCTGGTGGTATTCCTAGTCACCTAAAAATGGAGAATTCTATGGTCTGAGATGATCAAGATAGGGACACTTCAAAATAAGGAAAATGCCCTTGCAAAAGAATCACTAAAGTGTCTAGAAACAAAACCGGGCAAGGTTTCACCTCCCTACCAATCACGCTGGGAGGCTCCCACCATTCAGCCCAAAGCCCAAAGGCCGATTGATGGATCTTCTTAGACCCCTAAGGCAGCTGACCCCCGCCCTCCATTGGCAGGAAACCTCAGAGACACAAGCCAGACACAGCTGGGCAGAGACGTCAGCTCTGCACTTACCTCACAGGTGGGGGACCCGCAGGCCTTGAGCTTGGTGTCACCATCTCCCTCAGGCAGACCAGTCCGACGTGTGGCCATCATTTCATTTCAATTTACAAAGAAGGGACCAATCCTTGGGAGTCCACATTGGGAGGGAAATGCCACCATGCACCGAAAAGGTAAGAAGAATTCCACACCGGGTTCGGAGAGGGTGCAGAGTTGCTGAGACAAATGGAGGTTTCAATGAAGCGCCTTCCAAATGCCCTGATGATGATTTCTTCCGACTTCAACGGCCTTCACCGTCTTCATCCATTTCTCCAGACGTAAAAAACAAAGACCGGTCTCATGGGCAGCTAGGGAGGCCAACTGCAGAAAGCGGTCCCCTTCGTTCCTAGCGCTTCTCCCAAGTCCGAGGGCGATGCGAGCGCGTCGTGAAGGCTCTCCGAAAGAGATCTTTCCTAAAGAGAGAAAAGTTGAAAGGACATGAACTTTCTCCAGACGCTGACCTTGGCCTTGTCCACGCATCTACTCCAAGCTCGCCCTTCCAACACTTGGAAAGATAATTCGGTCCATGCTGATGAATCAAAAGATGAAATAATCTTCCCAAACAAAATAAGAAAGAAAAGGAGGGGAAATCTTTAAATCAAGGGGGAAATGAGAAACATCAGAACGGCGCGATGGTTACCTCAAACATGCCCGGACTTTGTGCAGCCGTCAAGAAAAAAACATTCCCCTTTCAAGTGCATTTAAATTCATGTATTTTCTGGGCAAATGAGAGGGAGCTTATGTTCTTCTGCATCACCCGGATAAGAAGACTTTAGAGAAGTTTTGTCCCCACGAGGCTAAAATGGGAGAATACTTTTTCAAAAACACGCCTTGCTCCCCGCCACCTCCCCAGCTCCCTAAAATAAAAACAAAAAAGTCAGGATCGGACGCGGCCAGCGGCTCTGCTGGCGTTTCCAGGCGGCCTGGGGGACTTGGGGCGCCCGCCCTCCGCCCCGACCGGCCGGTGTCCCCGAGGAGGCGGCTGTTTTCCTTGGCCCGCGGCGGGGCTGGGCGGGGACGGCGCGGGGACGGGCGGGGAGGTGTGCGCAGCGGCGGGAGGGACTCCCTCTCCGGGGCATTATTCCGGAGCCACAGAAATGAAGCCGCAGCCCCAGCAACTTTTATTTAGTTGCCGCGCCCCAAACTACGCCTCGACACGATCGTCCCGTTTCCCCTGGGCCGCCTAGGGGAAAAAAAAGAAAATTATTTTTTTGGAAAAAGAAAACCACCACCCACCTACCACTATTTCCTCCGCCCCTTCCAGAGGCGGGTCGGGGAGCTCGATCTCCCGGGAAGGGCGGCCCAAATATGTACTTTCAGAAACGAGTGGGGAGACCCGGGGGGAAAGCCAAAAGCGAGGGGGCTCACCCTCCGCGCTCCGCCTGGCCCGGCTTCCAAGGCGCGGCGGCGAGCGGCGGGGACGCGGGCCGGGCGCCGGGCCCAGCCGGGGCGCGCTAGGCCTCAGGCTCGGTTAATATTCATGAGCGCACGGGAGGCGCCCCTCCTCCACGGCCGGCCGGCTGGACCCCGGCGCCCGCCGCCGGCCTTTGTGCCCTTCCCTCCTCCCGCCGGCCCTCCTTCGCTCCGCACACGCGGGCGCTGCCCCTCCGCCCCCTCCGGGCTCCCGCCACCACTCTCTCCGGCCCCGCGCCAGCGCCGGGCGGGGTGGCCCGGGGTGGCGGGAAGGGAGGGAGCCCGCGGCGAGCCCGGCTCTCCGTCTCCACCCGCCCGCCGGCGCTGCGCCCCGTCCGCCGAGGCGGAAAGTCAAGCAGACACGCACCGGAGCAAGCGCGCCGAGTAGATCCGCACCGGGCCCGGCCGGTCCCCCGGACGGCGCGCGCCGCACGCCCGGAGCACAGCGGACCGAGCGGGAGGACTAGCCGGCGCTACCAGCCGCCGCCGCGCTCCGAGGCCGCCGCCCCCGGCCGACCGCTCCCAGACACCGCCGCGACCTGCCCCGGCCGGCCCCGGGCTCTCGGCCGCCGCGGGAGGGCGTGGGGCGGGGCGGCGGCCGCCGGACTCTCCCCTCGCCTCGCCGGGCCGGGCCGGGGCCGCGCTCGGGCGCCCGCGATCGCCAAGTGACAGAACTGCTCCGCTCCGCAGCCGCGCCGAGCTGTTTCCCGGGGGCGGATTTCTCGCTTCTTCCTCCCTGGATCCACCTCCTCCCACTCCACCTCCTTCCCCTCCCCTCCCCAGGGGAGGCTCTGGGGCTGAATATTTTCTGTCTTGAATAATATGGTCCCGGGAACCGACGCTGAAGCAGGGGGATTAGCCTGGGGCGGGGGTTGGGGGGTGCTCGCCAACCCCCTCCCAATGTACCTCGGGACCTACAAGCCCTCACCCGCCCCCAACACCTCCCCAAAAACCAAACACAGAAAACCCTCCCGGCCTTCTCCAATCTCCCGGGTGCTGAGCGGGAGCAGCCAGGAACCTGGGCTTCCACTGGGAAGGGACCCTGTGCTCGGCGTCAGGGCCGGGGAGGGGGCACGACTCTACGGCTAGATTACTCAAAATTGGGGTGGGGGGGTCAGGGATCACGGGTCCCAGACTGCGGGGTACGCGTCCGGGTGAGTTTTTGCCCCTATCTGCAGCGGGAGGAGTGCGATATGGGACTTCAAGATAAGGGAGTGTCCTTTCAACGCCCGACAGCAAAAGAGCTGCTCTTTAGGGAGGCTGGGGGCTCGCAGCGAAGCGTTATTCATTCAATCCTTTGCCCTTTTCATATCTCCAGGGCAGCTGAACAATTCGGCGCGGCTAGCGGAACTGGGAGGGAAGGTGGCGGCGCTTCTCCGCCCCGCAGGTCGCAGCGACTCGGGGCCGGGAGCCCCACCGCCTCCCCTCCCCGCCGGATCCCGGGGCTTCGCCCCAGACCCCTGGCGGCTCGCTCCGCCCCGCCGCGCTTCACAACATCTCCCGCTGCAAATGGCCCAATCGGAGGACGCGATGAGAGAACACCAGCCAATCAGGGGCTGCTGACTCAGACTCCCCTCCACCCTTTGCCCCGCCCCCGGTAGGAGAGTCACCGCCCCTAGGTCTCCCCTTCCCACCCCGCCCAGCTCCGGGGAGGTGGCTCGCAGCTCTGGTGCTCGCCCGGCTGCGGTGGAGGAGCGGGCCGCAGCGTTGGGGATTGTCACCTTGTCACCCTCATCCTCGCCTGCTCCAGACACGCCTCTCCTCCCTTTCCCAGTCCTCCTGCTGATGCTGTTGAGAGGCATTTTATCTTCACGAGGGCGGGGACCTACCAGCTTTTGTGTCTGATCAGCCGCCACCACCCTCCTGAGGGAGGAAAAAAAAAAGAAGAAAAAAACCAAGAAGCTTTGGGGTCTACGTACCCTTTCCTTTTTTTTTTTTTTTAAGTACACTCGCCCCATAAGATTTAGAGACAGTTCCCCGCTCCACCCACCCCGCCATCCACACCCAGCTCGCAGTAGGGAGCCTCCGGTCCTGTTTTTTTTTGTTGTTGAGAGAAAAATCCAAAACCATTCTCAGGAGCCTGAAAACCTGTGCTGTGGTTTTTGAGACCTTCCTAAGAGTGGAAGGTGCCAAACATTAGAATGTGCAGCTGAGTCCTTCGCCTTAATTAGAGGAAGGACTCGTTTTTATATGGCCGTGAAATTTGCATGGTCTGGACAGCCCATGACAAAACTACTCAGCCAATAACAAAGAAAAAAAGAAAAAGAATAAAACAGAAGGGATGCCTGCCAGTCAGCGGGTAATTTACTGAACAGCCCACTGGGCTATAGCAGTATCCAGTTCTGGATACTGTAGAGTAAATGAACTAGAAATGAATAGAAAGACAGGGTTCAAGGAGTGTACCTCTAGTGGGCTTACAGAATATGTCCAGAAAGAAAAAACTATTTTAAGCACTAACCACTTCTTTACAAATGCAAATGGGCATGCGTGGCATAACCTGAGTCTCTCACAGCTGAGGACTTCTAGGGTTAAGGTTTTTGTCATGGAAATTTTTATAAACGTTGATTTTGGAAATAAAGGCTTTCAGTTTGGTAAAGGAGACTAAATGTTGGCCATGGAAGGAGATGTGAAAAGAAGGTAAAACACATTTTGGGAATTGTGGGAAAATAACATAATCTGGGGGGTTTCGTAGGTGGCTCAGTGGTAAAGAATCGTTCTGCCAAATCAGGAGATGCAGGTTCAATCCCTGGGTCGGGAAGACCCCCCCACAGAGGAAGAAATGGCAACCCACCTCAGTATTCTGTTTTGTTTTGTTTTTAAAGATTAGTTATTTATTTAGCTGCGTGGAGTCTTAGTTGCGGCATGTGGGCTCTAGTTCCCTGACCAGGGATCGAACCCTGTCCCCCTACAGTGGAAGCTCGGAGGCTTCCCACCAGGGAAGCCCCCCACCCCAGTATTCTTGCATGGAAAATTCGACGGACAGAGAAGCCAGGTGGGCTGCAGTACGTGGGTGGCAAAGAGCTGGACACAACTGAGCATGCATGCCCACAATGTAATCTAGAAAGTCATTTCTAAAGGAGATAAGGGGAAGGATGGGGATTACAGTCTAGCTTCATCATTTACCATGTGACCTAGGGCACAGTTTTACTTCTGCAAAGTACTAGAGCTAACAAGTAACAGTGACTACTGTTTATGTAGCACTGCCAGCTGAGTATTCCTCCCAGAGCTTTCAGTTCAGTTCAGTCGCTCAGTCATGTCCTCCAGAGCTTTACACAAAGGATAATGAGACAGGTACATTATGGAGCAGGAATTCAAGCCCAGGGCACAGGGGCCAGAGTTCATGTTTTTCTCTATGACAATAACAACAACAGTAGCCAGCATTTACTTAGCTTATCCTGTACTGATCATTGTGTTTTGTGCGTAACTGACTTAACCCTACATCTAGAATCTGTAGGATTCTATTGTTCTTGCTACCATATGTATCTTTTTAAAATTGATTAATTTATTTGGCTGCTCTAGGTCTTAGTTGTGGCATGCAGGGTCTTCCATCTTTGTTGCAGCATGTGGAATCTAGTTCCCTGAAAAGGGATTGAACCCAGGCCCCCTGCATTGGGAGCTCGAAGTTTTAACCACTGAAACACTAGGGAAGTCCCTACCATATGTATCTTATGTGCATTAGGCTATCTGGATGCAGATGGAAAAAGGTACAGAGCTAAGATTTGGGAAACCTGAGTCCTAGTCTCTCCTGGGATCTCCAGTATGATAGGACCTTCCCACTCTTGTTGGGCTGTTGAGAGCATCAAATGAGACAATAGACATAAAGGAGTTTTTAAAAGGTAAAAACATTATTCCAATTAAAATATTACTATTTTATTACTATTATAGTAATAAATATTACTATAATCTGACTCTTTGTGATCCCATGGATTGTAGCCCACCAGGCTCCTCCGTCCATGGGATTCTCCAGGCAAGAATACTGGAGTGGGTTGCCATTTCCTTCTCCAGGGGATCTTCCCAACCCAGGGATCGAACTCAGGTCTCCTGCATTGCAGGCAGACGCTTTAACCTCTGAGCCACCAGGAAAGCCATTACTATTATAAACACATATAAATATGTATTTACATTACATAGTAATATAAAATATTACTATGAAGGAGGGGTTTGTCCTGTTTTCCCAACAGGAGCTCTATACTTTTGTTTCATTGGCATTTATTAGGAGCATATTAACCCAGCTTAATATGGTCTATTCCTTTCTAAGGCATGAACAGTAACAATACTTAAAGAACTGCTTGAGCTTTCATTTAGATGCATTCTGAGTAGACCTTGTGGACGCCCTCTAGGCATCTGGGAAGCAGCAGCCTTCTCCTTTCCAAAGGCTGACAGTATAATTGGTGGAGGATGCAAAAAAGGCTTGGTGCTGTTTTCAGCTGCCCATCTTGGGTGTTTCACTCATTAACACCTCCACCAGAGGGAGGGCAGGAGAACCAGCCAAACCTAAATCCTGTGGCTACTTGTTAACCGTTCCAGTGAGAGATTTGGTGAAACGATAGGTTTGGGGATCTTTGGAACTGAGGAAACTTGGAATTGACCGTGGGTTTTGCACTTGGAACCTTGGTGTCCTTTATCCCAAATATCATGGCTAAGCAAGAACTCATAGTAATTCTAGTTTTGTTTACTGTGAAAGGCTGATATTTTCTTCTTTCGAGCATAACTAATAAATGTGTAAATTTCCTAGAATCTAACTTCTGAGAGTCTCCCTTGAAATGGTCCCAGAAATTCCTCACCCCCGCCCCTGCCTCTCTCATGTCCCAACTCTTTGCAACCCCATGGACTGTAGCCTGCCAGGCTCCTCTGTCCATGCAGTTTTCTAGGGAAGGATGCTGGAGTGAGTTGCCATTTCCTACTCTAGGGGATCTTCCCAACCCAGGGATCGAACCCATGTCTATTCTGTCTGTATTGGCAGACGGGTTTTTTTCTTTTTTTACCACTGGTGCCACCTACAGTTATATTAATAGCAACTCTTAAGACAACCTTGTACACTGTAATTCTTGCAATGTAGGTAAAACATTCTTAAAGATAGGAACTATAACCTCAAAATGTTCAGCTTTGAGTTTGTTAATGGCACGATAATATTGTTTCGGTAAATCATTATCTGTCAAAGCCAAAAACAGAACTATTAATAAACTGTCCTAGCCCCTGGTCTAATGTCATTTGGTGATAATCTATGGATGATTTCTACTCTCAATATGGAAGTTGGCAATTCTAAGAAGCACAAGTGTTTCCCAGCAAATTCCACAGATAAAATCTGTAATTGGGAGGAAGCATTTGCAGAACTATGTGTCTGAGGCAGTTAAGACCAATGGTCCCCAAAGGATTAAGCCTTTTTTTTGGTTTTAAGACTATACTGTCTATTTTATTTATTACTCGTACAACAGAAAAAGACACATTATCTATTAATATTTCTTTGAAAAAAAGACTTTCTTGTTGAATTGAATAACTACAGAAAACTTACCTTTCTGGTAAGGCATTTAACTATTGTAATCAAAGAGAGGCAGTGATTTTCCACAATAAGTAATTTCTAGGGAATTCCCTGGTGGTCCAATGGATAGGAATCACTGCTTTCACTGAGAGCGGCCCAGGTTCAATCTCTGGTGGAGGGAACTAAGATCTCACAAGCCATGCCATAGTCAATAATAAAATAGGAATAATAAATAATAAAATAAAATAGTGAGATAGATCACCAGTCCAGGTTCAATGCATAAGACAGGGTACTCAGGGCTGGTGCACTGGGATGACGCTGAGGGATGGGATGGGGAGGGAGGTGGGAGGGAAGGTCAGGATGGGGAACACATGTACACCCATGGCTGATTCATGTGAATGTATGGCAAAACCCACCACAATACTGTAAAGTAATTAGCCTCCAATTAAAATTTTTAAAAATCAAAAATAATAATTTCTAAGATTTTCCTTCCTTTATCACCTCTTTTAAATAGTGTAAATGTTTACTAATTTAATGCTCTGCATCTGCTAAATATGTGGTTTATTATTTCTGTCTGGAAGATCACTATCTATCTTCAATTATTAGTTTCTAATCTATAAGGTGTTGATGCTGTTTTATTCAAACTTTATAGTGTGTAGCCAGTGCCACACACAATTAGACACGCATGAATAATTTCTCTGCCTTCACCTTAACCTGGTCTTTCCTTTCTTTGGACCAGTACTCTGCTTGAATGCTTCTTTGTGGCTTATATGTTTATTTGTTGCTATTAATAGGTTACTTGATCGTAAACAATCTTATATTATTATTTGGTGGTGGTTTAGTCATTAAGTCATATCCGACTCTTTGCAACCCCACAGACTATAGCCGGCCAGGCTCCTCTGTCGATGGGATTTTCCAGGCAAGAAAACTGGAGTGGGTTGCCATTTTCTTCTCCAGGGAACCTGATTATTATCTCCTTTTCTACCTAGACTATAAACTTCTCTAGAGCCAATTCCTAGAGCATTTGGTTCTTTTTCAGCACATCTCACTACAAAATTATTCAAGAAAGGAATGATGATTGTGTGACTATTATTGATAAATATTTATACCTCAAGAAATTCCTGGCCATCCAACAACGCTCTGGGTTGCTGGAAGATATATATGTGTGTCTGTGTGCACGTGCCTTAAAGGGAAAGTATAAGTTACAAGAGGTGCCCCCAAGGAGAGCACTTGACATGGGCCTCAATTTCCAGAAGTATTACATTTTATCTCTTTACCTGACTCCACCTCTGGTGACCGAACTGATTTTTGACCACACTACCATGCCAAGAACTCACAAGGACTTGCACTTTGGCAGTAATTATAAAGCCCATGCTGCTGCTGCTGCTAAGTTGCTTCAGTCTGTCCGACTCTGTGCGACCCCCTAGACAGCAGCCCACCAGGCTCCCCCGTCCCTGGGATTCTCCAGGCAAGAACACTGGAGTGGGTTGCCATTGCCTTCTCCAATGCACGAAAGTGAAAAGTGAAAGTGAAGTCGCTCAGTTGTGTCCGACTCTTCGAGACCCCATGGACTGCAGCCCACCAGGCTCCTCTGTCCATGGGGTTTTCTAGGCAAGAGTACTGGAGTGGGTTGCCATTGCCTTCTCCTATAAAGCCCATAGTTTAACCATAATCTTGTAGCAGACATTCTCTTCTGAATTCAAACATTTATTTCAGCACCTCCATAATTAAAATTGAGTGGTATGGTATTTATATTCAGCAGCATTATGAAGAGTTTATGTCTGTATTTTGAGGAAAAAGAATAAAAATGTCCATGTTTTTCTTTTACCCTGAGAATCGTGACTTCCATTTATAAGCATTCCAGTTTTCCTTAAAAATATGAGACCAATTTTTTAAAGGTTTCCACCCACCCAACTAAATATGAGCTGGAACATCCTGTGAAAATACTGTGCAATCTGGGTAGCAATCCAGAATCAAACTGGAGAACTGAAATATGTCTTCATCATCTTGGGGGAAAAAAAAACAACAAAATACCAACCATTCCAACTAAGAAACTGTGTTAGCAATTGATTTTGATATTGCAGGCCTGATCCAGAGCAATCAAATCTTTTTCTTCAGAATGAAAACAATATCCTAGCCTTCCTGTTCACCTTCTCAGGGCAGAAGGAGGAGAGACATCTAAAGACCCCACCAATCCTTGACTCAGTGAAACTCACTATCTTTCAAAACTCCCTTGCACTGTAGATCCCACTCCTCTATTCTTCTCACTGCCTGCATTCTCTTCTAATCCCAAGGTCAACTAACCAAGGATTCTACTTTCAGAGAGGAAAGGTTTGCACGATAATACAGGGCAATTCACATTTGGGCTTCAGTAGGATAGCTGCATGCTTGCATCACTTTTCTCCCCAAAGATTTTTCAATTACATTTTAATTTTCTAAAACTGCAACACAGAAAGAAAAAAAAATAGATACTGCAACTAAGAGAGAGCCCAATCTTGTGCCACTTTCAATGAACCCACCCTCTTGGCTTCTTCCAACCTCCTGCTGTGGCTCTTCATTGGCTGAATCCACTCAAAAATAATTCAGCCACTGTCTCTCTCTTTCTGTCTCTCCATATGTGTGTGTATAATAACTGAATTATAAGGAATAAGAAGAAACATTTGGGGAATTCCCTGGGGGTCTAGTGGTTAGGACTCCATACTTCCAGGGGAAGCAGGGGGCATAGGTTGAATCCCTGGTTGGGAGAACTAAGATCTCACATGGGTACAGCAGGAACAAAAAAAAGAGAAAAATCATCTGGCAGAAAATAATGGGAAGGATGACAGGCTTTTAAAAAACACTTCAAATATATAAGAAAAAGACAAAAAGGTTAAAATGATTATATAGGATACGAAAAATATGGAGGACAAGTAACCAAAATCCAATTTGGAGAAACTGGTGCATCTAACAAAGAGTTTAGAAGTAACGGAACTAAGAAAATTATTAAAAGATGTAATATACCCTCCTATATCTGTTCTCTCCTTTCATAAAACTAGCACTTTGGCTGGCCACGTGGTCCGTAAGCTAGACCTGGTTTCTCAGCCTTCCTTCTAACTAGGTGTGGCCCTAAGACTAAATTCAAGCCAGTGAATGGTGTGCAGGAATGAGGGTCTGCCACTCTGGAGATTTTCCTTAAAAGATTGAACCTGTGCCTTTCTAGCCCCTGTCCTCTTCATGATGGCTGAGAAAAGGGATTCCCAGATTTAGCAAATAAAGAATACCTAGTTCAATTTGAATTTCAGGTAAAGGAACACATTTCCAGTATATCTCAATTATTGCATGAGACATACTTGTACTAAAGCATTATTTGTTGTTTTATCTACAATGCAAATTAAACAGGTGACCTATGCTTTATCTGGGAATCGTACAGTAGGTACTGAGAATGGCAGCATCTCCTTTGACCCACAGGTGGAAGTCACCTGTGAAAGATTCCAGAGACGTTGCAGCAGGCCTGAATTGACTACTTCTGGATTGCTATTAATACCAGAAACACAGCCTTCCATCTCACCACTTCTATATATAAGGACCATCATATTTCTAAGATATTTTGGTATAGGAGCTTGGCTTTTGTCTAAACTATACGTGAACTTTTTTGTAATGTCAAAGATTAGAAGGACTTACCATGTTTCAGGAATTACTAAAGGAATTATTAAAAGAGACTATTTACTTGTGGGGAAGTTGTTAAACTTAGTGTATTAAAAAAAATCTTAAAAGTGAATTGGCTAAAGCAGGGAGTGATAAACTATAGCCTGAATCCAGTCTGCTGCCTGTTTTTTGGATAAATAAATAAATAAATAAATAAAGCTTTATGGGAATACAACCATGGTTGTTTACTTGTCTGTGGCTGCTTCAGCACTTTAATTGCAAGAGACCATAATGCCTGCAAAGCCTAAAATATTTTCTATCTGGGTCTTTCCAGAAAAAGTTTGCTGACCTCTGATCCAAAGGAAAAACATTACTGACCTCAGAACTCTTCTCAGTATGAATTGATAGGAACAGAGTTTTGAAGGAAAAAAGACTGTGACAAAGATAACAATCATGTAGCCATCCACCTGTAAAAGCAGCAGATGACCTCCCTGGTGATCCAGTGAAGTGAACCCACTCCACTGGAAGTGAAGACTCCCCATTCCCAAGGCAGGGGAATAGATTTGATCCCTGGTTGGGAAAGATTCCACATGCCACATGGGTAGCACCACAGCCCAAAAAAAAGCTGCAGAAAGACGCTCTCAACTATACAAAGATTTGGGAAATACATCACCTTCCCTTAAAACAATTCTCTCATATGATCATGTAATTCACTAAGACAGGACTTGGAGTAAACATAAAAGGAATGAAACAACTGATTATTCTTGTGATTATATAGCATGTACACACTGTAAATCTTGAAAGAAAATTATTAAAATGAAAAGCAATAATGCTGTCAGTATAATATACTAGAATAAGAATGAGGGTACAAAAAATTGAGAGATGAAAGGACAAAGAAAGGTGAAAAAAGTGTTAATGGTAGTAATTTCCTCCATGGTTATAGGGAGTTATGGAAATAGTATTCTTATGGTATTAACATAGAAGTGTTGAGTGACTAAGTAATATAAATAATGTGAAAAGACAAGCCATGAACTAGCAGAAGATGTATGTTGCTGATCTATAACCCACCAAGGATTTATATCTACTGTTTATAAAGAGCCCCTATAAACCAATAAATAAAATGAAAAAAGATAAATAGGCAGTTCACAAAAGAGGAAACACATGTGGCCAGTAACCATAAAAGATGCTCAATATCACTGGAATCAGGATAATGCAAATTCAAATGATAATGAGACCATTTCAAATCCATCAGACTGGCAAAAATAAGTCTGATAACATCAAGTGTTGAAGTGCTGATGAAAACAGAAGCTCTTGTACACTGCAGGTGGGAAATATCAACTCATCAAACCAGCAAATAGCAACTCTGGTTGCTCAGGCCCCACCCCTTGGATTGTCTGCAAAAGCTGTCATGATGGTTATCTCCACCTTGAGATTCAAAAGAGGCCTCAAGTGCAAGATGCCTTCATCTCTTTTTCCCATGTTAACATCATCCTGTTGCTTGAGACCAAAAGTTTTGAGGCAGCCTTGATTGACTTTACACCCCACATCTGACCATCAGTAAACTCTCAGCTCTAACATCAAATCGTATCCAGCTTCTACTCACCTCCATAGTTCTCACTCAAATCCAAGCCAATCCTCTGTCACCTGAGTAATAATGACAGTCTTTAACCAATGGTGGAGCTTCTGCCCACAACTTAGGTCTGCTCTCAATATGGGAACCAGGGTCATCCCTTTTAGGACCTAAGTCAGATCACGTCACTTCTTTGCTTAAAACCATCTACTGGCTTCCCATTTCACTCAGATAAAGAGCCCTAACTTAAAAAAATAAAAAATTGATTTGGTTGTGCTGGATCTTCGCTGTGGAAAGTGAGATCTAGTTCCCTGACCAGGCATGAAACCCAGACCCTCTGCTTTGGGAGCACAGAGTCTTAGCCACTGGACCACCAGGAAAGTCCTCCAAAATCTTACAGTGGTTTACCTTGGTTCTGTTTGACCCACCTCCTGGCTATTGGTTCTAGTGTAGCCACACCCATACCCTTGCTGTTGCTCAAACACACACACACACTCACAGACACACACACACACACACACACACGCATCCTCCTGCAGCTCACCTGCGGTTTGCATTTGCTGTTCCCACTTTACTAGACAGGTCTTCCCTGATCCCCTGCCCCCACTTAAAATAGTATAGTACCCACTTGCCCCACCCCAAGCCAACTGCGCTCTCCCCACCCCTTAGATTTTAATTTTTTAAAGCACTAATTGCCACCTGGTGTTTTATATTTTTATTTATTGCCTCTCTTTCCAGCTTAGAATGTAAACCTCAGAAGAACGGGAAATGTGTCTCTTGTTTATTGCTAAATCCTTGTGCCTTGAACAGACCTGGCTTATACCAGACACCCAATAAAATATGTGTTGAGTAAATGAAAACAATTTTGCCAAGCATATTTAAAAATATAATAGCTAGGAAAATTGAATAGCTACATAATCTATTCTAGAAAAAAATTTACTTCCATATGTCTCCCCCTGAGAAACTGCCCCTTTTGTATCCAAGTAGGAAGTATAAAGTTACCCTTTCTAGAAAATCAGATAAAATATGTTCTTCAGTAGGTGAAAGGTAACATAAGTTTCATGCAAGTCTATTTAGCAGGTAAAATAAACATATCAACAAATATCAATTTATATCAAGAGAATCATGTTGAGTGAGGAGGTAAGTTGTGAAGGAATGAGTGGTCTGAGTAAATATTATATACCTATGTATCCATATGTGCAACATATATTGTTTATGATAAACACATCTGAATGAAAAGCATAAAAATCATAGAATAATACACATCAACTTCAGAAGGGAAGAAGGAAGGACAGAAAAGAGAGGTCGGGCAAGGGTTTAGCTGAAGTATTTTAGTTCTTTAAAATAAGCTCTGGGTTTCCCTGTAGCTCAGCTGATAAAGAATCTGCCTGCAATGCAGGAGATCCCTGTTCAATTCCTGGGTCAGGAAGATCTCCTGGAGAAGGGATAGGCTACCCACTCCGGTATTCTTGGGCTTCCCTGGTGCCTCAGTTGATAAAGAATCCACCTGCAATGCAGGAGACCTGGGTTTGATCCATAGGTTGGAAAGATCCCCTGGAAGAGGGCATGGCAACCCACTCCAGTCCTTGCCTGGAGAATCCTCGTGGACAGAGGAGCCTGGCAGGCTGTAGTCCACGGGGTTGCAAAGAGTCGGACAAGATCCAACTGAATGACTAAACACACAAAATTAGCTCTGAAGACATATCAGAAACACATTCTATATCATATACAATATATTTAGACATAATATAGTATACAATACAATCTATTTAATCTATTTCCACAGCACAACGAAAATCAGAAACTCTTAACAGCATTTGTCTTTAGGGTGTGGAATTGAGAATGGGGAATGATAAGAAGCAGCACCTTGATCACCACTGCCCCTAAAATTATTTATGAGAAGGCATTACTTCCATTTTTAAATGACAAATTTAACATTTGTCTTTGCCAGGGCAAATTGATAGGAGAATAAAAACACTGAGGACCTGAAAAACATCATTAACAAGCTTAAAATAAGTATCTATCAAACTCCTTCTCTGAAAATAAAAGACTACCTGCCATCAGGGCTCCCAGGAAACAGCGATGAGAACTGACCACATACCAAGCCATAAAAAAGGTTTCAGTACATTCACAAGGTATTAACAGAAACAGCATAAGATGATTTTTCCCTTTTCAGTTGGGAGGATTTACACTACGGGGCAAAGAAACGATGAGAGTTCAGTCATAGGAAAAACAGATTGGTGCTAAGGAGGTAGAATTGGGAAAGAAGAGTTACTTGCGACTATTTTGCTAAAATACACTATAGAAATTTAGGGTCTTGAGGGGGCTTCCTTGGTAATTCGGTAGCTAAGACTCTGTGTTCCCAATGCAGGAGGCCCGGGGTTAAATCTCTGATCAGGGAATTAGATCCCATATGCCACTACTAAGACCCAGAGCAGCCAAATAAATAAATAGTTTTCAAAAGTGGCTCTTGAAAATGGTGGAGAAGATGACTGCATATGTTGAGGGTTGGAGCATGGGGTCAGGAAGGTAAATACATGAATTACAGAAACATGGAAATGGTTCGCAGTGGAATGTTTTTGATGGATATCTTCACTCCAAAAGTGACCCGATCCTTTCACTTTCACCAACATTTTCTTTGACCATTTCCAAAGGTGCGCATGAAGATGTCACACAGTGAGCCTAGTCACAACAATACGAAAATTGCAAAATTGAATGGAAAAGTACGTGCCCCAGCTCTCCAGCCTGTGAAGCGTCTCATTCAAATTTGTGCTACAGCCAGATTACAACCTGCTACATGTCAGGGACCTTTGTTCATGGACACCCAAACTGCAAAATCTGATTTACTAAAGTTTTTTACTAGTAAAATTTAGGAGCATTTTATTTTATTGAGGAATAATTGATGAACAGAATTTAAAGAGTCCAACCTGATGATTTTATATACACAGATGTAGAATGATTACCAAGATCAAGGTTACTAATTTACTAATTTAATTAATTTTTAAAATTATTTATTTTGTTTTTATTTATGTATCTTTGGCTGCACTAGGTCTTACTGCTGGGCAGGCTTTTCTCCAGTTGCAGACAGTGGGAGCTACTCTCTACTTGTACTGAGTGGGCTTCTCATTGTGGTGGCCTCTCTTGTTACAGAGCATGGGCTCTAGGGCTCATGAGCCTCAGCAGTTGAGGCATGAGGGCTCAGTAGTTGCAGCTCCTGGGCTCTAGAGCACAGGCTCAACAGTTACGGCTCACAGGCTTAGTAGCTTTGCAAGATATTGGATCTTCCTGCACCAGGGATTGAACCCATGTTTCCTGCATCGACAGGCAGATTCTTTACCACTGAGCCACCAGGGAAGTCCTAATTTACTATTTTTAAAAATTGAGCTAATTACTGAAGAGGGAACTTAGAACCTTGATGTAAAATCTGATTTAGAATTCCAATTCCAATTTTGAAAATTACAGCTTCATCAGGCTAGGAACTGAGTTGATAAAAACAGCAAATTAAATAGCACATGGATTTGATCAAACACATAAAGATTTGTGCTTCTCAATCCAGGCCAATTTCCAGGAGCTCTAAAAACTCCTGAACCCTTCTACACTGTTGGTGGGAATGTGAATTGGTACAACCACTATGAATAAAGTATAGAGGTTCCTTTAAAAACTAAAAATAGAACTATCATATGATCCAGAAATCCCAATCCTGGGCATATACCCTGAGAAAACCATAATTCAAAAAGATACATGCACTCCTATGTTCATAGCAGTAGTAGTCACAATAGCCAAGACATGGAAGCAATCTAAATGTCCATCAACAGAGGGATGGATAAAGAAGATGTGGTACATACATACAATGGAATATTACTTAGCCCTTAAAAAAATGAAATAATGCTATTTGCAGCAAGATGGATGGACTTAGAGATTATCCTACTAAGTAAAGTCAGACAAATATATGAAATCACTTATATGTGGCATCAGAAAAGGTGATACAAATGAACTTATTTACAAAACAGAAAGACTCACAGACTTCAAAAACAAACTTCTGGTTGCTGAAAGGAAAATATGGGGGGAGGGACTAAATTAGGAGCTTGGTATTAACATATATACACTACTATATATAAAATAGATCATCAACAAGGATGTACTGTATAGTATAGGGAATTCTACTCAATATTCTGTAGTGATCTATGTGGGAAAAGAATCTGAAAGAGAATGTATATATGTATATGTATAACTGAACCACTTAACTGTACAGCTGAAACTAATATGACATTGTTAATCAGCTGTAATCCGATATAAAATAAAATTTAAATTTAAAAAACTCCTGAGACTCAGGTCACACTGGAAACCTATCAGTACAGCCCTCTGGGGTTGGGGGACAGGCATCAGTGTTTTTGAAAGCTGCTTAGGTGATTGCATCCTACAGCCGAGAAAACTGGTACCCGCTGCTCTGGGTGCAAGTAGAGGAAAAGAGAATGGTTACATCACAGAAGCCTGCAGAAGCTTGACTCTTCAAAAAGTGTGTAAAGCTTCCCCTCCCTGCGCTCTTTTATTCTAGAGCAGAAGGCATTTCAGGAGTTCTGATTTAGCCCAGAAATGTGAACTGTTCTGTTTAGACTTCATGAAAGCATGTGTGGGCGATGTCACCATGAAACCACTGGCCATCTGGCAATGCAACAGGAAGTTATTCTGGTTTCAAATAAAGTGAGACAAGTAGGGTGAGGTGGCAATTAAAACTTATCAAAATAGCTTTGATTTTCTGAGTGGTACAGAAGAGTATTCATCCTTTCCAAAGGGATTTTTTTCCATTCTTCCTTATTTTCATAGAAAAGATTTTTTAAGCTAAGATGTGAGTCTATTATTTTAAGAAATAAAATAAACCGTAATACTTAAAAGATTTTAATAAAAACATAAAGACTTCTTAGTCTCCTGGAGAACAGTATATAAATCCAATTAATGGGAATTTGAAGTAAACATTGAAGCTTTAAAACTAAAACCACTTTAAAATGTATGAAAGACTTGACAGGTACACAATCAAGGTGGGAACAAGAAGCATTAATGTAGGTAGGTGGGTGAGGGGAAAACGGTCTCTATGTTTTTACCATCACTGGGTGGGGGGAGAATGGTCTCCATAATATGTTTTTATCATCACTTGGGGGGTGTGGTGTCTTGAGGTAATCACCATAACATCAACTGTTCTGCAACCAAGAATTGGCTGTCTTGTTTCGCAATCCACATATCTCTCCTACTCCACACCTCTTAACTCTTGGCAACTATAGTGTCCTCCATTCCTATAATTTTGTCATCTCAGGAATGTTGTATAAATGGAATCACAGTCTGTTACCTATTGGGATCACCTCTCTTCACTCAACATAATTCCCTGGTGATTCATCCATGTTGTAATGTATATCAATAGTTTGTCCCTCTTGATTACTGAGCAGTTCCCCATGATGTGGCCATCTCTCAGTCTGTCTTACTATGCATGTGAGGAAGGACATCTGGGTTCTTTCCAGTTTGGGGCTGTTACACAAATCAAGCAGCAGTAAAAATGTTTGTGTACAGGTTTTCGCATGAATGTAAGTTTTCATTTCTCTGGGATAAATACCCATGGGTGCAATTGCTGAGTCAAATGCTAATTACAGGCTTTTGTTTTTGTCTTTAAGAAACTGCCAAAGTGTTTTCCAGGGTGACTCTACCACTTGGCATTCCCTCCAGCAATGTGTGAGTGATCAAGTTTCTCTACATCCTTGCCAGCATTTGGTGTTATCATTATTTTTTATTGTAGCCATTCTGATAAGTGTGTAGTAAGAGCTCATTGTGGTTTTACTTTGCATTTCCCTAATGTCTACTGACACAGAACATCTTGTCATGTAGTCTTCTTATGTTTGTTTTATATATACTGTTCAGGTTTTCAGTTTTATTTAGCAGCAACAAGAAGGAAAGTACTCCATTATCTTTTATGGTGAGTCAAAATAGAATAGCAGTTAAGGCATCAAGTTCTGCTCTCACATGGCCAAGGTCCAAATCCTAGCTGAACTGATTCCTAGCTTTGCAATCTTGGTCAACCACTCTTGCCTCAGTTTTCCAATCTGCAAAATGGGAATAACACTCATCTTATTTTGAGGATTTAATTAAGGCAAAGCACTTCAAGGAAAATGGTCAATTATTTCTATTACATAGAATTCATATGCCTTTTATGAGCCAACTCATTAGAAAACACCCTGATGCTGGGAAAGATTGAAGGCAGGAGGAGAAGGGGATGACGTAGGACAAGATGGTTGGATGGCATCATTGACTCAATTGACAGGAGTTTGAGCAAGCTCCAGGAAATGGTGAACAACAGGGAAGCCTGGCGTGCTGCAATCCATGGGGTCACAAAGAGTCGGACATGACTGAGTGACTGAACAACAACAAAATGCCCTTTATAAAATTGATTATACGATTTCACAAAATTTTAATATTTGCTTCACATTCATCTGGTTTTTCAATATTATGGAAAACTATTTTGATGACAAACTTTTTCCTTTTTAAAATGACCTCTCCTGGGTATATCAAGATTGTCTGACATGAAGACTAAGGGATAGTAAAATCTTAGTTGAATCGCCTTCATAAATATCTGTTTAATTTATCTTGTTGTCTATACCCATGGAATGAAATGGCTGAATAAGAAAAATTAGGTTTCTTTCTGTTCATTCTGAAAAGTCAAGAAATGAAAAAATTAGAGAAGGTTGAAAATATAAAGAAGGACTGATATTGTAAAAAATAAAAACGTTTCTGAAAAACCACACAATGATCAAAAGCTATTAGTGTTTTCACATTCTATTTCTAGAGTTTCCTGAATGGATAGCTCAGTATATGTCACTCAGTTTAACTAAATCCTTGTGTGTGTTAGTCCCTCGGTCGTGTCCAACTCTTTGAGAACCCATGGACTGTAGCTCGCCAGGCTCCTTGGTCCATGGAATTCTCCAGGCAAGAATACTAGAGTGGGTTGCCGTTCTGTTTTCCAGAGGATTGCCCCAACCCAGGGATCAAATTTGGGCCTCCCACATTACAGACAGATTCTTTACTGTCTCAGTCACCAGGGAAAATGCTTGTTAAGTTTTCAATTATTTGGGTCAACTGTAGGCATGTCCATGAATTAATGACTTCAACATATAAAATGATCATTTACTCTTTGTCAGGCATTGTGATGGAAGCTATGAACACACAGAGATGAATAAGCAATGTCCTGTAAGGAAATTTATATTCTGGTAGAATAGACTAAACCTTTTCTAGAAATAATCATGCTTTGAAGTAGAACACGAGGTACCAAAGGACATACAGGAAAACTGCAAGGTCTAGGAAATCAATTAGAAGTGAAATGAGATTAAAAGGGGTAGAACTGGGACATGCAGAATTGGAAGAAAGGGCATTCTAGAATAAGTACAATCACAAAAATAGCAAAGTAGGATACATACTCAGGGCCCAATGAGCAGTTCAGGTTGACTGGACCATAGTTGGCAGGAAGAAGGTTCAAGAGACAGAAAGCTGAGAAGACAGGTAAGGACTGAAAAGTCCAGAACCTTTAATGAAATTAATCTAAAGAGCAGAGAGTCTACACAGTAGATAAATGAGGGGGTATGTGGAAGTTCATTAAAAGTTTTGAGGCATGGAACTGAATGACATCACAGGAGCTAATCAAGTAGCAACATGGTTGGCAGAGGAAACAGTGGATGGAGCTCACATCCAGAGAAGAGAATAGAGTCAGAAATCTGAGCAAGGACTGTGGCAGTAAGCCTAGGTATAGGGAGGTAAGAGCCTGATCAGGATAGTCACAGCAGAAACAGAAGTATTGGACAGTCTGAATCCACACGACTCGGATTCAACTGATAATCTGAGAGCTATTTTGGGAGGGGGGCTTTGGACATGTTGGTTTCCAAGTTCTGGCTAGATTTCAGGTGCACCAGCAGGGGGAAAGCTGAGCTAGGATGGCAGGACAAGATCAGAACGGAAAATCCATTGTTTACCTTGTATCCGCCATTAGTGATTATCTGGTAAAGTAAGCCTCTTTCTTTAGTAATATTTTTCTAATTTGTTTCTTGGCTATTCTTATTTGATGAATCATCTCAAGAAATCCCATTAAGATTTTAATCAAATAGTATTAAGTGGATGAATTAATTTGGAAAGAATTCACATTTAGTATGTAAGAATAGAATATTGCATTTTCCTATTAATGAACATCGGTTTTCTCTTCAGTTATTTGTCTTCCTGTATCACCCTCAGTGAAGTTTTATCTTTTTTTCACATCATTCCTATTTCTTACTATGCTTGTGTGCATGTGTGCGCAGTCATATCTGACTCTCTGCGACCCCATGGACTGTAGCCCACCAGGCTCCTCCATCCATGGGATTTTCCAGGCAAGAGTACTGGAGTGGATTGCCATTTCCTACTCCAAGGGATCTTCCCAACCAAGGGATGGAACTTGAGTTTCCTGTATTAACAGGCAGATCGTTTTCCACTGTGCCACCTGGGAAGCCCTTATTATGCTTATTCTTGGGTATTTGACACTTTATACTGATTTATGATTATATATTTTCAAATCATTTATTGGTATACAGAAAAATAACCAATTTGCATATTTATTTTATCTCCATCCAACTTAGTGAACTTTTTCCATAGCTCTAAGAGCTTCCCTTTCCTCTTCTTTCTGATATTTATATTGATTTAATTTTCTTATTTCACATGATGACTAGATCAACCAGAGCAATTCTGGATAGTAGCAACTACTAAGGGATGAAACACTAGGTATTTCCTCAGCCCTTGCATATTCAGAAAAGTCAGTATGTTTTCCTCATAAATGAAAAGCAATTTTATTTTACCTGTGCTGTTTGTTTTTTGTTTTTTTGAATTCTTATTTTACTCACTTTGCTTTTTAAACCTTACTTTGCCTTTTTATCTCATCCCATCATCTTTCGTTCTTCTTCCCTCTTTGTCATTCTGCTTTCATTCACTGAGACAGCATTTTCCTGCACTTTGTGGAGGAAAGCAAAGAGATTCCTGAAATTCTTCAAAACTTTGTGGAGATTATTCTCTTCCTCTAGCTTTATACCCTATTTTATAGATCCTTATTTTTCTTCTGCTTCCCATTCTTTCATAAGATCCGCTCACACTTTTCATCAACCGAAGCGTGGACTGTCCTGGTCTCATTCTGCATATTTGTGGGAAGATGGAGTTCCCTTCTCAAATCTATCATTTGAAAGCAGGTTAAAATTCTACTTGTCCACTTTCCAGTTTTTAGGGCTTTTTCAATTGTTGTGATTCTACTTGTGACATCTCACCCCTTGCACTTCAATATTATGGAATCATTGAAAAATTAATATCCTCACCAGGTACCTGTAATGGTTAATTTGTGTGTCAACTTGACTGGTCCAAGGGGTGCCCAGATATTTGATCACACGTAATTCTGAGTGTGTCTGTGAGGGTGCTTTTGGATAGGATTAATATGTAAATGAGTAGACTGAGTAACAGAAGGGGATGACAGAGGACGAGATGCTTGGATGGCATCACTGACTCAATGGACATGAGTTTGAGCAAGTTCCAGGAGATGGTGAAGGACAGGGAAGCCTGGCATGTTGCAGTCTATGGGGTTGCAAAGAATTGGGCCTGACTTAGTGACTGAACAACAGCAGACTGAATAAAGCAGATTACCTGCCGCAACGTGGGTGGGCCTTATCCAATCAGCTGAAGGCATGAACAGAGCGAAAAAGCTAAGGGAGAAGGGACTCCTTTTGCCTGACTGCCTTCCAGCTGGGGCACTGCTTTTTGCTCTGCCTCTGAATTCAAGGTGAAACACTGGCTCTTCAAACCTGCCAGCTTTAGACTTGAACAACATGATCAGTTCTCCGGAGTCTTCAGCTTGCCAACTGCAGCTCCTGGAACTTCTCAGTCTTCAAAATTGGGTGAGTCAATTCCTTATGAAAAAATCTCTTTCTGTATACATTGCACTGGTACTGTTTCTCTGGAGAACCCTAATACAGCACTCCTACTGGCATTCTCCGATCTTGCCCCTCTGCCTTTGAAACATGACACATGGAGTTTACACCTTCAATTTACTACCACCAGTTTCCCTGAGCCCTACATTCTGTGCCATCACTCTCTGGAATGGTAATCACCTCTGAGTCATAAAAATAAAAATGATAATGACAATGTCTAATATTAATGGGAACTTAGGACTCAAGGGTTATGCTAAGGACTTTATATACCTGTCTGCTTTGTGCTCAGTCATGTCTGACTCTTTGCGACCCCATGAACTGTAGCCTGCCAGGCTCCTCTGTCCATGGAAATTTCCAGGCAAGAATACTAGAACAGGTTGCCATTTTCTATTCCAAGGGATCTTCCTGACCCAGAGATTGAACCTGGGTCTTTTGCATCTCCTGAATTGGCAGGTGCAGTATTCTACCACTGCGCTACCTGGGAAGCCCTCTTTATATACCTACTTCTCAGCTAATGCAAAAATATAGGAAGACAGGGGGTGGGGAGGAATGGACAGCGTCATAAGGTGCAAGAAGAATGAATCAGTGCTCTGGCTGTGAGGTAGATCAGGATTTCTCGACTAAGTGCCATCTACCCAATATTCTAATTGCTACTGAGACAGGATGTCTGAGTGCAAGAATCACTGGGATGGTAGTTTCGGGCAGGTTAGATACTCTATGAATCTATGTCCGAGAGATTAGAGTCAGCGGAGCTAGACTGTGAACTCTGTCAAGGTGACTGCGATTGTATTTACTGAAAAATACACTCCCAGTGCCTTGCACCGTGCCTGGCACAAGACAAGTGTTTACTATATTTTCCATTAATGTTCGTCAAATCTACTTTTCTGTTGATCAAGATTCACCCCAGATTCTACTAAGTTGTATAACTGTATTAATTTTCTTTTAGGATAACTGTTCTTTTTAATTCTGTAGTTTCACAGTTATTTCAATGGGCAATTGGGAGAAATTTTATATTTTTTTAAATGAGAAGTTACCTCAATGAGTTTTATTTTTACGTTTTTGAGATTTTTTAAATGTGAACCATTTTTAAAATCTTCATTGAGTTTGTTACAACAGTGCTTCTATTTCATGTTTTGAAAAACATTTATTTCATGGTTTCAAGGCAGAGGGGATCACAGCTCCCCAACCAAAGATCGAACCTGATCCTCTGCTTTGGAAGGCCAAGTCTTAACCACTAGACCACCAGGGAAGTCCCAGCCTTGACGAATTATATGCTATTGTATCAAAGCTGAGGAATGGCTTTACTATAGGTCAATAAGACTACACACTTCATAAATGGAATCAGACGGTCAATGTATTGGAGTCAGAAATATGAAGGAGGAACATGATTTTGTGACTAATACTTCCACTGCTCAGAGTCCATTTCTTATCTGTACAATGAACAAAACAACAACCACCCCCTTGATTTAGGGGGTGTGTGTGTGTATGCGTTGGGGGAGGAGGGGCTATAATTTGTGCAAAACTGCTTTGCAGACTCTACATCCTGTATATATTTTAGCTGTTTTGGCTGCTATCGCCAGAATCATTTTCTGTCTCATATGCCAATCTATGTACAACATCTTTCTGTGACCAAGATTGCAATCACGTATTTTGTCCAGCGTTCCCAGAAACAACAGTACAGTATTATACTCAATTTCTCTACCAGATTCAAGGGTCATGCTCTCTTTGGCAGGGAGAGAGTTACTGTCAGGAAAATCTTACTGCTGGATTGAGGACAAACCATTAAAAAGTTGCATAAGTCCGTCAGCTTCGAGTTGTTGTCCCGCAGGTGTTTTGCTCTGTTGACACAGCTCATGTTTGCCTTGCTTTATTTATTGCTCTTTCTTTTGGAGGAAAGCATAGAGAAAACAGGACTCATCCCACGGACGCAAACAGTTTCTCTATTTAGCTGCTGAGCTCCTCGGGAAAGAGGGAAGAAATCAATGAGGTGCACAAATGAATAAAAAGTATTCAGCATCAAAACACACCAAAGAGAGCAATGAAGATGCAGACTAGAAGAACTTGTGCCTGAGGAACTCTAGAGGGCCTGGAAATGGAGAGGAAATGTGAAAGCCAATTTGCTTAATTTTAATTGAGTAGACAATGCTTAACCTCCAGTCATGTTCAAGGCGCTGAGGAAGATACAGAGAGGAGTAAAATAGTTCTTGCCCTCCTGTTGTTTACAGCTGAGCAGAGACGAGGGAGTGAGCAAATCACAAGAAAGTGGCTGTCAGGACATTCCTGGCAGGTCCAGTGATTAGGACTCCGTGCTTCCAACGCAGGGGGCACAGGTTTGATCTCTGGTCGGGGAACTAAGATCCCACATGCTGCTAGGCCAAAAATAATAAAAAATAAACTTACATGTCCTTGGTCTCATAACCCCAAGATTCTGTTTAAAAAAAAAAAAGTGGCTGTCACCAGCATGCCACCCCCATTCTAAATGATCTTTATAATTATTAATTATATGAATATAACTTCTCAAACTATGTATTTTCTTCAAAACACATGTTAAAATCTCATTCTCAAATAAAGCACTTAGTGAGTTCCGTGTATAAACTTTCAGAGAATAAGACTGAGTTGTCTGGGAAGAAATAAAAGTTTTAGGAAACTCAAGTAAGCTTTGGTCCAAACATCTGTCCCTGGGCTTATTGATGGCCCTTGGAAAGCCCGAGCATATAGGAAAGAGTCTTCTTTCTAATATGAAAGGCATATTTGTGTCCCGTGGAATGAGAGGTATGTGTGGTATGAGAGCAGGACCAAGGTCACGGCAGGGCTCCCAGCTCTAATGCATGTTTACTGACTGAGGTTCCTCCACATGGACCCTGGCTTGTCGGTTATTCACACTCATGACTTCTACTGCATTTGTCCCATGGCACTTAATTATTCTTGCAATTTTTAATTGTTCTTCCCTTTCTTTATCGTCCTCTATCTTTGTTATAGTGGAGTTTCATTTCTTGAAGTCCGTTCTATCTCGTCTCCATTTCAGTAACACATTTTACAAACGTGGTTCAGCAGTTTTCTGGGGTTTTTTGTTTTTTTTTTTTACTTCTTAAACCTTTTAACTCTTTGATGAAGTACAGGCTTGAAATTTTTATACAATTTGTAAAAACAGATGCATCTGAAGTCTGAAGAGATGTCATACATTTGATTACTTGACAGAGTAGAAAGTTAAAGCCTCCTTAAAAAAATTAGATATTCAGAAACACAAGCAATAAATAAGCAATCACTTATCATCTATCTGCTAATTACCCAACTGGGTTAATATTTGTCTAATTTTTAAAGCAAGATGTATGTAAAGTGCAGAAATCTGAAGCATACATTTTGATAAATTTTGACAAATGTGTAAGCCCATGAAACCACCACTCCAATCAAGACAATGAACATTTCCATCATTCCAGAAAGTTCTCTTATTTCTTCCAGTTAAGCCTCAACACCCAGGGGCAATTACTGTTCTGACTCCTATCACCATGGATCTGTTTCGCCTGTTCTTTAACTTCCTGTGTACAAAGACACGGCTCTTACATTTTTGTGACTGTCTTCTTTCACTCCACATCCTGTTTTAGAGATAGGTCAGTATGGTTGAGTATGAATATACTGCATTCTATGAATATGCCACAATTTGTCCATTCAACTATTGAGGGATCTTTGGGTTATTTCCAGTTTTCGACTATTCTTGATTAACATTTACAACTAGACCAAGTCCACTTTCAAGTAGTTTCCTCACAGACACCCACTGATCGATTCTTGGCTGCATACCTGACGGGGACCTTCTGCAGACATCTGGATTTCTCTTTTTCTGCAAAATTGTCTTCTCTATTCCCCTGTCCTGAATATTCTAGTTCCCACGGTCTCTCTGGACCCTCAGTGCCATCTTCTCAATTCAGGAAGTCATCCGGGTTTTGCCTGGTTTTCTCTCTGTGTGTGCTGAAGTCAAAAAGCTCTCAAACTCTCAAGCTCATAAACCTTGATCAGCAACCATGGCACACCCCTTGTTTATTTTCTGCTTCTGAGCAATCCCTGTCCTTTGCCTGGTGTTCAGTGTCTTCAGTCATTGCTTCCTCTGCTTTGTCTAGGTTTGATTTACTGATTGATTTATCAATTTTCTGGTTGTTGTTTGGTTGTTTCAGCTGGTAGTGTAAAACGGGGCTGGAAGCAGAAGTTTGTGTTTTATTATTTATGATGCTATTTCAAATGGAACCTTATGTATTCACTTTCCATTTGGTTATTTCTAATACCTAGACATGCAACTGATTTTTCTCTGTCTTGACTTCCAAACAAGTACAGTTTTAATAAGATCATTGGATCATTGGATTAAGGGAACAAGAAATCACAGATGAATGGAGAAGTTACTAACAAAGCTACATGAAGGAGGTGGGGCTTGAAAGACACATAGAATATATTGTAAATAAAAGCTTCAGCATGAACAAAGCCCAGAAGAAGGTATAAGCAAGGATTCCAAGTTGTGCAATTTGAATGAAAGTAGGATTATGAGTAGAGGATTTGAGAAAACAAGTCTCTACATATATGATGGGCTTTCCAGGTGGTGCTAGTGGTAAAGAACTTGCCTGCCAATGCAGGAAATGCAGGAGACAAAGGTTTGATCCCTGGGTCCAGAAGATCCCTTGGAGGAGGAAATGGTAATCTACTCCAGTATTCTTGCCTGAAAAATCCCACGGACAGAGGAGCTTGGTGGGCTATAGTCCATGGGGTCGCAAAGAGTCGGTCACAACTGAGTGACTGAACACAAAACAACAACATATATGATGTGTGTGTGCATGCTCAGTCACTTCTCTCCCTAGCTCTAAGAGCTTCTGTTTCCTCTTCTTCCTGATATTTGTATTGATTTCATTTTCCTGTTTCACATGACAAGAATAACCTGAGCAATTCTGGATAGTAGCAATTACTAAGGGAAGAAACACTAGGGATTTCCTTGCATGCATACTAAGTCACTTCAGTCGTGTCCAACTCTTTGTGACCCTACAGACTGTAGTCTCCGAAGCTCCTCTGTCCATGGGATTCCCCAGGCAAGAATACTGGAGTGGGTTGCCATGTCCTCCTCCAGGAGATCTTCCTGACCCAGGGATCAAACCCATATTTCCTGTGTTTCCTGCATTGCAGGAGGATTCTTTATGCTGAACCACCAGGAAAGTCCTACATATATGATATACAAACATAAAACTTCTGTGCGGGAGCCTTCATGGATCCTCCCAACCAGGTGAAGTCATGTGAAATAAGCTTAATTTCTCTTGCATCAAGTGCTAATAATTCTAATCAACTTTCTGTTTGCCTTTTCATGCAATGTTTGTCTTCCCTACTAGGCTGAAAATTCAGCAAGAACAGGAATCATGCTGGTTTTTCTCATTGTTTTATTTCCAGCATTTAACAATGAATATTCACTGAATGAATAAGGGGAACCAGGATAAGAAGTCTGAATTTGGCTTCATATACAATCAGAGTCTTTAAAAGTATGTATTTTAAGAGAATGATTTAGGGAGATTTTTTCTGGCAGCATGTAGTGAACGAATTAGAGGCAAGGAAGAAGAGAAATTACTGGACTAGTTTAAACAGGAGGCAAGGTAAGTCTGAACCACAGTGATGTCACAGAATTTGGAAGGAAATAGACACAAAGGATTTTGTAGAGGGCAAACCAACAAAACGTGAAAACCAAGGAGAAGGAATAGGGGAGTCAATTATATACCCGATATTTTGAGAGTGGGGAATTAGGAGGAAAACAGTGCCATTTATAGAAATGGCAATCTAACAGGAAGAGCTGGTTTGTGGGGCTATCTGTCAATCTTGAGTGTTAATTACCTATGAGCTTTTTAAGTGGATCTATTGATCACACAATTGGAAACAGTGTGAATTCCAGAACAGAGCTATGGATTAGGGACATAGACATAAGAATCATATTCTAAAGGGGAAACTTAGCCCTAGGGAACAATGAGATTCTAGAGAGAGAAGAGGAGGAGGAAGAGGAGAAGCCCAAAGAGACAATTTCTGGAGTATGAACTTTCAGAGGCAGGAGAAAGTCAACAAAGGATACGGATATATAAAGTTTTCTAAAGTTGGAAGTGTGTTACATTATGAAAGGAGAGAGTCTGGGGCCACCTAACTGAATATGTGGGGAGCCTGAGTAACGTAAAGACAGAAAGGGTCATTGGCTTTGATCATTAGATCATAAACAAACTTCAAGATAACAACATTATTCTAATGAATAATGCATTAAGGCAAAGGATGGGGGCATTATCACCCCCATTGTGTGGATGAAGCAGCAGAATCTCAGAGGGTTCAAGTGGTTTTCTTAAGGCCACACAGACAAGAAGCATCACCCCTGGATTTTACCCGTGTCATCCCTGACACCTCCTCTAACACTACACTGCAACCTATCCTTTCTAAGATTCTTCAGAAAAATATATTTGTTCTCAGACCTATAGTCGTTTTAATTCATCTCACTATTGCCTATTTCCCTAGGAAACCTGTAAAAACATTTGGATCCTGCTAATATTGAGACTGATATTAGGATTTTGCTGGTGGTCCAGTGATTAAAAATCTGCCTGTCAATACAGGGGATATAGGTTCAGTCTCTGGTCCGGGAAGATCCCACATGCCTTGGAGGCAACTAAGCCTGTGCACCCCCACCACTGAGCCTGTGCTCTAGAGCCTGTGTCCCTGAACAAAGAAGCCACTGCAATGAGAAGCCTATGCACCATAGCCAGAGAAAGCCCTTGCACAGCAATGAAGCCCCAGAGTAGCCAAAAATAAAATTAAAAAATTTTTTTTAAAGATTGATATTAGCTATTGTCAATAAATTAGAAGGAGTAAAGGCTCAGAATTCTTGTTTACCATCATAGAGAGTTGTCTCTTGAAATAACACAGGTATATAACTATTAGGGGATTTCTTTTCCTATTGGAACAGAGAATACCAACTAAAGGGAAAGGTCGAATTTTTCTTATCAATTCTGTAAGTTTCCTTAGGTTTAAACATGATGAAGGACTCAGGTAGGTATTTACTTACTTCATCTAATTAGGGACTTATAGTTATTATCTGAAAAGTCATATAAGAACATAAAAACCCCACTTTATTATAGTACCATAAGGCCCAGGCAGCAATGCTGATTGTCTCATTGTTATTAAACATACATCCTGATAGACACAGGTGTGTGGCGTGGGGTGGAGATAAGTCTCTAAGAATTCTGCTTTACTAAGTTACCTTCTATTTTTTTAACCTTAGGAAAGAAACTCATAGGAGATAGTTAAGGTGATAGGCTTGGTTGCTATCTTAAGAAGCTAACTTGGGGACTTCCTGGTGGTGCAGTGGCTTAAGACTCAGCACTCCCAATGCAGGGGGCCTGGGTTCAATTCCTGGATGGGGAACTAGATCCCACATGTTGGAACTAAGAGTCTGCATACTGCAAGCAAAGATCCCACATGCCACGTGCGAAGAGCCCATGCGCTGCAACTAAAGGGCCGGCACAGCCAAATGAATAAATTTTTTTTTTTCCAAAAAGAAGCTAATATGAGATGATAATATGTTGTTGTTGCTGTTGTCACCTTCCAAAACTCCTGAAACAGAGAAGGAGATAAACAAACAAGAAATTAACTGTCCAGCCTGCAGAATCTGCTGTTGGAATCTGTGAGTATAAGTTTGGGTCTGCTGACTTCTCTGATGGGCACTTATAGGTAGGAAGAACTGACCCCATCACCGTCATTAAGAGGCCAAAGGGGCGGGCTCATTTAGTTCACTCTTTAGGAAAGAGTTTCAGGTATTATCCCAAAGGCTTGCTATCAAGGCCTCATGGAAGGTAGCCAGTCTGAGCGAGAGGGAGCTCTTTATCACGAGCTAATAAAGGTGTGGGCATGTTCTGAAAGATAGGCGTAAGCTGTCTGACTACTGCCCCAGAGTGTAAAGCTCACACCAGAGGTTTGGGTAGTTTCATCCTTCTTTGAGAGGCTCCATTTGGTGGGGATGCTGACTCCTTTGACTAGCACTGCAATTTCTTTATGAATTGGTACGATTTCTCAGAAGAAAATAAAGATAATTTTAAGAGCATCTCTGTGGATACTCACTTTTCTCTCTTTCAAAAAGTAATGAGACAAGCCTACAGGCTGGGTTCCATTTTGGTCAAACTGCAAATATGTGACATTTTAGGAATCTTGGGCTATTTTATTCTTCACACCCATTTAATCACAGTTTGGTAACTGAGGTTTGATGGAATAAAGCAGTGCTGTAGATTCAGGGCAGTTCTGTTTCTGGGATTTTGTAGCAACTATGGTTTCAGGAGAGAATGGAAAAAATAAACACACTTAGTAACTCAAAGGCCAGCTGCTTGAAAACTGGCTTGGACATTCTGGACTCATCACCATGACTTTTTCTATTTTCTTCTTGTTGTTGTCCTAAATTGTAAACAGATTTGTGTGGATTCTTCTCTTGTATATTTATATTTGGGGAAGAAGCAGGCTGGGGCATTCCTCTTTTCTACATTTATATAAACTTCAGAAATCTAAAAATATAAGGTCCAGATTTTCTACTGACTAAAAACCAAGAGCAAAGAATTGAAAGAAATGTAATTGATTATGGGTAACTTTTCCTTCCACTGTAAGTGAACCTAGTTAACAGTATCCTTCACCCTAAATCACACCCTCTAGGGTGTCAAAGAGCTTTAGAAAATATTAATTTAGATGCAGAAAACTCAACTGTGTGGACTTGTATTATAAGGAATGCAAGATAAATGTTTTTAAAAAATAGATTTATTTGACTGGGCCAGGAATCAGCTGGGACATATAGGATCTTTTTCAGTTGCGGGATCTACTTCCCTGTCCAGGGATCAAACCAAGGCCCCCTGCATTGGGAACATGGAGTCTTAGCCAGTAAACCAATGCATACATAAATTTTGGAGAAGCAGTAAAAATGAAGGTACCGTGGATATTTGGGAGGCAACTCACCAAAATTTATTCTTTTCTTCTGCTTAAAGTACTCTGATTTTTTTGGGGGGTGGGGTGGGAATCTCTTTGTGAATCTGTTGTAAATTAGTCATGAAATTATAACAATTACAGTGGAATTGATCCAAGCATGGGCCTGATTGGCTTAAACCCAGAACATTCTATCTCTCTGGCCATAAGGATTACTTAGGGACAAAGATCATCAATTTTGGGCCAGTGAGACATGTCTGTATAGAGTGCAAGTCTTTGGAGAAGTTAGTTCCCTCACTCTTCTCACTACTCCTTCTCCTCTCTCCAAATTCTTCCTCTGATGGAAAGGTCTAGAATAACTAGAGCTATTGTTACAATGAATGGATCTGGCCTTAAGACAAACTGAGTCACTGGGTGGAGGGGAGGGTAGACATGAGAAAGAAACAGATAACAGGAGTAGGTGCCCACTTGGCCTTAAGAACCCTGAGTCAAGTCGTGGATTATCCAGTTACATGAACCAATAAACTTCCCACTCTTTCACCCTTTGGTTAAGGCATTTTGGGCCGGGGTTTCTTCTACTTGCAACCAAAAGCATCCTGCTAGCTGCAAAGGGTTTGAATTACAATGTAGTCAGTGGAAATTTCCAATAGAAATTTCAGTGACAATGAACATATTCCATTAATGTGCTGATCAATATGATAGCTACTATGTGTCTAATTGAGTTGCAGGTGGTGACTGAGGAACTAAGCTTTCAATCTAATTAGTTAAAATTTCAATACAGCTATCCCCTGGAGTAGGAAATTGCAACCCACTCCAGTATTCTTGCCTGGAGAACCCGATAGACAGAGGAGCCTGAGGGGCTACAGTCCGTGGGGTTGAAAGAGTTGGACACAACTTAGTAACTAAACCACCACAGTGGCTACTATTTTGGACACCATATCACTAGATGTCTTTAAGATCTCTGATAGTTTTAACATTGTATGACTTTATGAGTGTACTCAGTGCACATAAATAACACCCACAAATAGATCCAAATGTTACCTAAACTAAAATCTGTCGCCAATGCACACAAGACATCTGATTTCCAGTAAAATTGAATATATTAGATTTATGTGTCCATTTAAAGCTGCTGCTATGGCAGCTAATTTATGAGCAGATGATAAAAAGATCAACATGCATTACTTCTTTCCACATTAGACATTTTATAGCTGGGAAGACTTGGACAAAATACACAAATTCTCTAACAATATTTTGAGGATTAAGTGAGATAATACATGTAAAGGATTCAGCATAGAATCTTGCCCAGAGTAAATGTCAGTGAATGGCAGCTATACCTGCCACTCTATTGCTCAAGAGGGGCACTGATGCCCAAATGTCACTCCCACGCCCTTAGTATCTAGAAACACCTCTATCTGAGTAGACTAGTGACAGGTTGCTGAGATACTGAAGTTGGAAAAGGCTGAGAGAGCAAGTCATCCAAGGAGATATATTAATAGTTGCAGAGGGTTAAGTTAAGTATCAGTATCAAATATTAAAATAAGTATCAAAGCGACCAGGAAGTTAGTATGAAAGAAAGTGAAGTCACTCAGTCGTGTCCAACTATTTGTGATCCCATGGACTATAGCCTACCAGGCTTCTCTGTCTGTGGGATTCTCCAGGCAAGAATACTAGAGTGGGTTGCCATTTCCTTCTCCAGGGGATCTTCCTGACCTGGGGATTGAACTGGAGTCTCCTGCATTGTGGGCAGATGCTTTACCCTCTGAGCCACTAGGGGAGCCCAAAGTTAGTGTAGGAGAGACATTAAAACTAAGACCTCCTGGCTTGAAATTCAGGGCCCGATGTATTTCCTCACTGTTGTTGTTTAGTCACTGAATCATGTCCGACTCATTTTCCGACCCCATGGACTGTAGCCCGCCATGCCCTTCTGTCCATAGGATTTCTCAGGCAAGAATACTGGAGTGGGTTGTCATTTCCTCCTCCAGGGGATCATCCGGATCCAGAGACCGAACCTGCATTTCCTGCATTGGCAGGCGGATTCTTACCGCTGAGCCACCAGGAAAGCCCTATAGTATACTTCGATTTCACATTTTTCCTACATTTTTCAAACTTCCTAGAATTCTCTATTCACCTTAGCAAACAAGTTAATACTGGTGATTTATGGAAAACTCCATCTTTTACAATAAGATAAGCTTCTCAAGACCTTTTATTCTCAAGGCTGACTCTAAATTCACTCTTTAAGAAGTGATTGAAGACTTTGGCTCTCAAAGTTATTGAATGTTTGGAGCATAGTTGTTTGAAAGTGAAGTGAAAGTGAAAGTCACTCAGTCATGTCCAACTCTTTGGGACCCCATGGACTATACAGTCCGTGGAATTCTCTAGGCCAGAATACTGGATTGGGTAGTCTTTCCCTTCTCCTGGGGAATCTTCCCAACCTAGGGATCAAACCCAGGTTTCCCGCGTTGAAGGTGGATTCTTTACCAGCTGAGCCACAAGGGAAGCCCAAGGATACTGGAGTGGGTAGACTATCCCTTCTCCAGGGGATCTTCCTGACCCAGGAATCGAACCAGGGTCTCCTGCAGTGAAGGTGGATTCTTTACCAACTGAAATATCAGGGGAAATATTTCAAAATTCAACACTGTTCAGATCTCTTTCTCTATATCTGAAATAAAATCCTTTTTTGGAATTTTTAGTACTGTATTATTATGGTCAAAGGCAGAATTAGAACATAAAACACTTACTGGATCACAGCTTTTCATCTTCCCTCTCTTGTTGAAGGGCTACCCTCTTTTTGCTTTCAAAATGGAGCAGACAAGGTCTAAAACCAAAATCCTTGCTGATTTAATATTCAGCAATATTTAATAATAGATCTTCTATGGGTCAAGATGACAGAACACAGCCCACCCACAATTTATTACTAAATAAGCTCCACACCTCCAAGTTTAGAAGGTTCAAAGTCATTCCAATTCTTCTGATTTTGCAGCTGAATTACCTTATTAAAAATTATTATTAGATTGCTATTCCTATCAGGTTGTGATCAATATTTTATGGCAGGAAGATCTGAATGAGTTGGTAAGCCTCCCACATGAGTTAATTTTGCATTATATTGCTTCTATAGCTTTAAGATCTGTATCTTTTAAGCTACTGTATGAAATTAAGTACACGTGTTTTGAAGGAAATATCTGATTTGCAAAGACTTTTTTGTCCATGGCTGTAAAAAAGGGGAAAACGTGTTCCTAGGGCTGCCACATTTCTTCCCTTCTCATAAGAGAATTTAGGGGAGGGGCTTCCCTGGTGGTCCAGGGGCTAAGACACTGTGCTCCCAAAGTAGCAAGTTTGGGTTCGATCCCTGGTCAGGAAGTTAGATCCTACACACCGCCACCAAGAGCTCACAAGCTACAACTAAAGATTCAGCATGCCGCAATTCAGACATGGTGCAGCCAGACACATACACCAATATTTTTAAAAAAGAAAGTTTAGAGGAACAAACTTTTTCTCCAAATAATTGTGTACCTTTGTCAATTAGGGGTTAAATCGGCTTTGAGTGGAAACTACTGATGAATTTCAGGATAATTTCTGGGAAGTGTCACCCAAGCTCCACAAAGGAGATTGTAAGTTTTTAGAACATAATCCAATAGGAAGTTAGGGGATATTCGATATTTCAGACATATTTAAAATATTTATTTCTTGACCGTTCCATGAAGCATGAGGGATCTTTGCTCTCCGGCCAGGGATCGATCCACATGCCTCTGGCAGTGGAAGCACGAAGTCTTGACCACTGGACTTTCAGGGAGGTCCCCCTGATTAAGCTTAAAGTTTGAATGATACTGGCTCAAAAACAATATATGGGCAACAACATATATTGCCCATAATTCAATTCATGGGCAACAGCACAAAATAACAGATTCTATAAATATAATAATGAAGGTTATTTGAAAAACTTTAAAATGTAAAGAACAAATGCACACAAAAGGCTACTAGGCATATTCAGGAGGGTATCTGAATAGTGATAGCCAAAAAATGTCCTATTAGAAAAATAAATGTGATGGTTGATATACACATATGAAGGATGCAATAGATCAATGTTAATCATATCCTCCACTGCATTTTTTCACTTTGAAAGCACTGAGAGATCCAGTAGTGAGTCATAATGGTTACTTCCAAGCAAGATCAATTTTGAAGGAGCCTTATTCCTGAGACTAACTGATAAATGTCATTTGTAATGGGAAACATTTGCTTTCTGGCTAGTTAAGAGCATTTAGGTAGACAGTAATGCCTTGCAGCTGAAGGGTGGAGCTCCTCTAAAAAGAAGTATATTTTTTCTTTGCCAAATATAATGAAAAAGCACAACTTCCAACTGCCCCACTATTGATACTCATTCAAGAAAGATTCTTGCAATATGACTCTTTCATGGGAAAGAAAAAACACTGGAAAATCAGAAGAGCAAATTATTATAGTTCAATAAACAGTGAGGAGTATAAGAAGAATAATCAAGATTTATCACTATAGAAACGACACAAGTGAAAACAAAGAATAGATACAGTTTACAGGAAAGTAAGTGTATTTTTACACACGTTAGTTTTTGTTCTAGTTACAAATAAATCCTAAATCTCAGGTGCCCAAGACAATAACGGCTTATTTTTCACTCTGCTCCATGTCTGATGTGGGTTTGCAAGCTGAGTGTGCTCATCTGTGTCACCAGTACTTCCCTAATCAATGTGGGAAGGGGGTTAAAGCTCTACAATACCTACTCTGGCAATGAAATGCCTCCGCCTACAAGTGACACATGTCCCTTTCATCTCATTGGCCAAAGCCAGTTACATGGTCATGAATAATTTCAATATCAATTCAGTCACTCAGTTGTGTCCGACTCTTTACAACCCCATGAATGGCAGCACGCCAGGCCTCCCTGTCCATCACCAACTCCCAGAGTCTACCCAAACCCATGTCCATCGAGTCGGTGATGCCATCCAGCCATCTCATCCTCTGTTGTCCCTTTCTCCTCCCGCCCTCAATCCTTCCCAACATCAGGGTCTTTTCCAATGAGTCAACTCATCGCATGAGGTGGCCGAAGGATTGGAGTTTCAGCTTCAATATCAGTCCTTCCAATGAACACCCAGGACTGATCTCCTTTAGGATGAACTGGTTGGATCTCTTTGCAGTCCAAGGGACTCTCAAGAGTCTTCTTCAACTCCACAGCTCAAAACATCAATTCTTCGGTGCTCAGCTTTCCTTATGGTCCAACTCTCACATCCATACATGACTACTGGAAAAACCATAGCTTTGACTATATGGATCTTTGTCGGCAAAAAAGTCTCTGCTTTTTTTAAATATGCTGTCTAAGAGACTGTCATACAGAGTGAAGTAAGTCAGAAAGAGGAAAACAAATATCATATATTATCACTTACATGTGAAATTTAGAAAAATGGTACAGATGAACCTATTTGCAAAGCAGAAATAGAGACACAGATACAGAGAACAAATATATGGATCCCAAGGCGGGGAGGGAGGGAGGAATGAATTGAAAGATTGGGACTGACATAAATACACTACGTATAAAATAGACAACTAGCGAGAACCTGTTGGACAGGGTATTCTGCTCAGTGCTCTGCAGTGACCTAAATGGGAAGCAAATCTAAAAAAGAGGGAATATATGTATATGTATAACTGATTCACATTGCTACACAGCAAAAACTAACAACACTCCAAAACAACTCTAATAAAAATTAATTTTTTAAAAAGTCAAGAATTACAAGAGTTACAATGGGACTTTCAGTTTATTTCTATGTTAATCGATTTACTATGTTTTTAAGAGACAGCACAATATTTATCCTCCAATTTAAGTATGTGATTCATGGGACAGTATTATTTGCATCTGTGACTGTGCTATACAGACCTTAATATATGTGTATATGTGTATTACTGAGACACAGTTTCACAAAATCTAACTTGTCTTTACTCCGTGCATGGAAATTAAAATTACACAAAATTAAAAGATGCTTGCTCCTTGGAAGAAAAGCTATGACAAACCTAGACAGCATATTAAAAAGCAGAGACATTACTTTGCTGATAAAGGTCGGTATAGTTAAAGCTATGGTTTTTCCAGTAGTTATGTATGGGTTTGAGAGTTGGACCATAAAGAAGGCTGAGTTCAGAACAATAGGTACTTTTGAACTGTGATGCTGGAGAAGACTCTTCAGAGTCCTTTGGACTGCAAGGAGATCCAACCATTCAATCCTAAAGAAAATCAATCCTGAATATTCATTGAAAGGACTGGTGCTAAAGCTGAAGCTCCAGTACTTTGGCCAGCTGATGCCAAGAGCTGACTCATTAGAAAAGACCCTGATACTGGGAAAGATTGAGGGCAGGAGGAGAAGGGGGCGACAGATTATGAGATGGTTGGATAGCATCACCAACTCAATATACATGAGTCTGAGTAAACTCTGGGAGACAGCAAAGGACAGGGGAGCCTGTCTACCCCATGGAGTCACAAAGAATCGGACACGACTGAGAGACTGAACAACAACATGCAATAACTGACAGGTTCTTTTTTATACTTTTTTTAAATGCTGATTTCAACCCACTACATTGTTTCACTAAAAGATCACGACCTCAGTCTGAAAATCCTGACTTGAGGGAAGTTTCTAGTTGGTATGCCACAGGGAGCTAGTCTGTGAAACATTTCTCCTGGTGGTTTGATTTAGGACATTGACTGAACGCTGATTGTCACCGATCATGTTTACAGACAGATGATATCAGACTGGAAGATGTAGCTAACATGGCCTTAATAGGCTACAATAATGGATCCAAGAAAACAGGCTGTGTTTTCAAAAAGGTATAACCCTACACTACATTAAGCGATGCAAGTCATATATCCCAAATAGGGGACATATTTTAAAATTTATTTCATATTTGTAGAAGGAGTTATGATTTAAAAATAGAACATATGGGAAAGATTTCAGGATTTTAATTTAGTACAAGCAGGATCCGAGTCATCAGGGTTAAGTGATTGCCAAAATAACCAGGTGAAAAGCAAGCAGACGAAGAGTCCCTGAGAACCTTTCCTGAGGCCAGAGTTTACCTGGGCATTTACTTCTCAGAAGCACATTTTAATAAGAGGAACAATGACAAATGAGAACAAGGACACATGAGGTAGGGGAAGAACCACATCACATGAAGGACAGTTGAAGGAGTGCAGGGTGTGGAACCTGAAAATGCAAGACTTAAAGGAATTTCCTGTAGTCATGTATGGATGTGAGAGCTGGACCATAAAGAAAGATGAACGCTGAAGAATTGATGCTTTTGAACTGTGGTGCTGGAGAATACTCTTGAGACTCCCTTGGACTGCAAGGAGATCCAACCAGTCAATTCTAAAGGAAATCAGCCCTGAATATTCATTGAAAGGACTGATGCTGAAGCTGAATATCTAATATTTTGGCCACCTGATGCGAAGAACTGACTCGCTGGGAAAGATTGAAGGCAGAAGGAGAAGGGGACGACAGAGGATGAGATGGCTGGATCACCGACTCGATGTACATAAGTTTGAGCAATTTCTGGGAGCTGGTGATAGACAGGGAAGCCTGGCATGCTCCAGTCCATGGGGTCGAAAAGAGTCGGATACGACTGAGCAACTGAACTGACTGAAAGGCATAGTGGTCTTCAAGTATCAGAAAATCTGATATGAATCACATGAAAGAAAGATGACACTTGGTCCCTTGTCTCCCAGAAGGCAGAATCATTCATTCACTCATTCAACGAACTTGTTGAGCACCTATTACTTTTCATTAAACCAAGTTTTAGAAGTCCAGGAATAAAAGGAACTCAAAAACCACACAGTCTAGTGGGCATGAAGGACACATCCCAGCTTTCTGAAACTTGCACTTATGTCTCTCGTGGCAGCGGTGTCCCTTGGGCAGGCAGAGCCCCCTGCAATGCACTGCCTTCTGTGTGGGATCATTTACTGTTCAGACTCATGGTCTGTACTGTGTCCCTGACCAGGTCATCATCCAGCAAAAATCTTTCAAAAGCTCCCAGTTACCTCTAGAATAAGATCTAAAATCCAAAGGACACCCAAGGCTTATTTTCAAAACCTCTTTTTTCATCAATGTCCCCTGCCATCCCTCACCCCAGCCATTGTAAGTTAAGTTTAGTTCTCTCAATGAGCTGTGCTCTCTCACTGCCTTCCCAATGCTGTATGCCCGTCCTCATCGCCAGCCCCTGGCTGACTTCTGTGTTTCCACTATGACAACGCGGTTACCGCCTACTTCAGGAGGCCCCCGTGACTCCCGCTGGCCGTGTTCCAGGAGCCCTTCTCTGTGCTCCAGAGTACACAGTCCCTCTTTGTTACTTATCCTCGTGAACTGACACTTACCTAGAAGCTCTGTGAAGACTGGAATGTTTTCTCTTGGTATCTCAGCACAGGGTGCAGTGGGTGGCACAGAGCTGGATTTCAAAAATGCCTGTTAAATATATCAATGAATGAAGGGTTCCGATTGCACCCAGAGATTAAGTATTTCCTAAAACAACTTTTAATAGAGTATCATCTGTAAAAATATTGAGTCACTATGTTGTACACCTGAAACTGATATTGTAAATCAACTATACTTCAATTTAAAATAAAACAGGTAAGCATTTCCAAAGATAGAGCTGTTCACTGACTTTCAACTTTTGAAAATGAATCTAAACTGAGGAATCGGGAGAGAGCTCTTTAGAAACTCACTTCTAAGGTCAAGACCACCATTGACCTCTAGGCAGCAGGAGCCCAAAGTAAGTCAGGTAACAGGAAGCACTCCCTGAAACTTGCTCCCCAGGGACGTGAGGAGAGGCTGAGGAGGGATTGCTGACAGGCGTCATCAGAAGGGGATCTCCATTTGCTGCTCTGTGAGTTGTCCTGGCATCGCAGGGGGCATCCAGCCTTTCTCTCCTACACGAAGGCTGGCACCGGGCAGTCCATGTGTCGGGGCAGTAAAACAATCCCGCATGAAGGGCGGCACGTTGTCCGTGGGCCGTGCCAGCCTGAGGAAACAGTGCTGCCTTTCAGAGACACAAAGAGCCACTGTCCTTGCCTCTTTTTTTTCTTCTTCAAAAACTGTCAGAGTCCAAAACTCGCTGCGGAGATAACAAAGGCTCCTCGCAGACGGAGCAGAAGGCTATAGCAGTTGCACCTGTACAATCCCAGCCAAAACCAGGCCACAGGCCACAGCCCACAAGATGAAGGTAGTCAAGCAGCCTTTTCACCTGGTCCGTAATCTGAAAGAAAAATAAGCTTTGCTGAAAAAAAAAAAAAGAATGCCCCCCTCCACTTTTTTCCCTCTGCTCCTATTGGTTCAGGACTGCCCTGTTCTCATCCATGGAGTGAATCAGCTTCTGCATGCCAGGATGTCTCCTTGGTAATATTTCCCCTGCTTGCTGGTGTCTTCCATGATGCTGCCATTATATCTGTGTACTATTAAAGCCTGAGTTCTTTTAGCAAAGACTGAGGAACCATCCACAGAGTTAGGTCCTGTGCTAAACGGGAGGTTGGACTGACTGACCACTCAAATCCCTTCCTAGTTCTGTAATTAGAAGGCAGGGAGAGGAAACATGTAATTTATTCAAGTCTGTGGCTACCTGGCAGTCACCTTAATAACCCAAATGGCTCAAATGTGAACAGTGCTGCCAAGGAGTCAAGTGCAGAGGGCAAGGGCAGTTAGGAGAGAACAGAGGGAAGAGGAAGGCTAAGAGAGAGGGCTGCAGTTAAGAAGAAAGTTGACATCAATCTATACTGGGCACACGCTATGTTTCAGGCAGGAGCTTGTGACACAGGTGAAATGCAAGCTGCTTTGAGATGAGCAGTGAAACAGAGACCTGTACCCAGCCTACTCCAGTGCAATGGGCTGGCTGCCGTGGTGCGTCTGTGCCGGTACCACAGCATGTCTGGAGGCAGATCAATGAAAACTTCTTTAATGAGGCAACAAGTGAGCTTAAGCTTAAGAATGAACAACAGCTGATTTAATTTGGGAGGAGGGGCGGGAGGATAGTCCACACAGAAAGGACAGCAAAGGCTGAGCTGCAAAGCAAGTGAGATCGTGGCAGACGCAGAGAGCTGCAGGCGGTTCCTGGGCACGGCTGGCGTAGAGGGCACCTGTGAGAAGACAGCAGAAGTACTGGGAAACAGGGGGCTACAAACTGTGAAGGTCTCTCCCCCCATGCATAGCAGTGGGGGATTTACTGTCAGAGTTGGGAAGACATGGGTCAAGAGCCCTGGGGAAGAACTGCTTCCTGGCAGGGACCTGTGGAGCGGACAAAACTTCAGAGAGGGCAAGAGACTATAGGCACTGGACTTCCCAGGCTAACAGAAAGAGGAGAGAAGGGGGCAGGGTACAACCTTAAAGAGAATGACCTAGCCATTGACATTATGGCTAGACAAAAACTGGTTAGAACCCACTAAGCACAAGATGGCGGAAGATTCAACTTCCAGTGGACCTTGAACTTCACTATATGCTCACTGTAATGTGTTAGCATTACAAATTGCCAACATCTGTTGGATTATTGAAAAAACTAGAGAGTTCCAGAAAAACATCTACTTCTGCTTTATTGACTACACCAAAGCCTTTGACTGTGTGGATCACAAAAAACTGTGGAAAATTCTTCAAGAGATGGGAATACCAGACCACCTGACCTGCCTCCTTGAGAAATCTGTAAGCAGGTCAAGAAGTAACAGTTAGAGTTGGACATGGAACAACAGACTGGTTCCAAATTGGGAAAGGAGTACATCAAGGCTGTATATTGTCACCCTGCTTATTTAACTTATATGCAGAGTATATCATGCTAAATGCCACACTGGATGAAGCACAAGCAGGAATCAAGATTGCCAGGAGAAATATCAATAACCTCAGATAGGCAGATGACACCACCCTTATGGTAGAAAGCAAAGAACTAAAGAGCCTCTTGATGAAAGTGAAAGAGAAGAGTGAAAAAGTTGGCTTAAAACTCAACATTTGTACATATACACAGTGGAATATTACTCAGCCATTAAAAAAATTCATTTGAATCAGTTCTACTCAGGTGGACGGAACTGGAGCCTATTATACAGAGTGAAGTAAGCCAAAAGGAAAAACAAAAATACAGTATACTAACGCATATATATGGAATTTAGAAAGATGGTAACAAGAACCCAGCATGCGAGACAGCAAAAGAAACGCAGATGTATAGAACAGTCTCGTGGACTCTGTGGAAGAGGGCAGGGGTGGGATGATATGGGAGAATGGCACTGAAACATGTTAATTATCATATGTGAAATCAATTGCCAGCCCAGGGTTGATGCTCGGGGCTGGTGCACCGAGATGACCCAGGGGGAGGGAATCGGGAGGGAGGAGGGAGGGGGGTTCTGGAGGGGGAACATATGTATACCTATGGCGGATTCATGTCAATGTATGGCAAAACCAACACAATAAAGTAAAGAAAATTAAAAAAAAAAACAAACTCAACATTCAGAAAACTAAGATCAGGGCATTTGATCCTATCACTTCATGGCAAATAGATGAGGAAACAATGGAAACAGTGAGGACTATTTTTCTGGGCTCCAAAATCACTGCAGATGGTGACTGCAGTCATGAAATTAAAAGACACTTGCTCCTTGGAAGAAAAGCTGTGACCAACCTAGACAGCATATTAAAAAGCAGAGACAATACTTTGCCAACAAAGGTCCATTTAGTCAAAGCTATGGTTTTTCTAGTAGTCATGTATGGATGTAAGAGTTGGACTATAAAGAAAACTGAGCAGCAAAGAATTGATGCTTTTGAACTGTGGTGTTGGAGAAGACTCCTGAGAGTCCCTTGGACTGCAAGGAGATCCAACCAGTCAATCCCAAAGGAAATCAGTCCTGAATATTCATTGGAAGGATGAAGCTGAAACTCCAATACTTTGGCCACCTGATGCCAAGAACTGACTCACTGGAAAAGATCCTGATGCTGAGAAAGATTGAAGGCAGGAGGAGAAGGGGATGACTACAGAGAATGAGATGGTTGGATGGCATCACCAACTCAATGGACATGAGTTTGAGTAGGCTCTGGGAGTTGGCGATGGACAGGGAAGACTGGCATCCTGCAGTCCATGAGGTTGCAAGGAGTTGGACACAACTGAGTGACTGAACTGAACTGAATGTGTCAGCATCTAAATGACATACCTCAGTTCCCAGGCTGCCCATGAGAGGTCAAAAAGTAGGTGGTGGCCCAATTCTTGGAAATCCCTGCCCCTTCTCCAAAATAGTTGGAATAACCCTCCCACTCATTAGCCTGTGAAATTACCAAGCCCATAAACACTAACCACCCCATATTTCAGGGTCTCTTGCCTTCTGAGGTGGCCCATACTCCTTCTGTGGAGTGTGTTTCTCCCAGGGTTATTCTTACCTTTTGAGATGAACTGCATTCTGTCTATGGAATATGTAAAAGTGAAAGTTGATCATTCTTGTCCAATTCTTTGCAAGCGCATGGACTGTAGCCTGCCAGGCTTCTCTGTCCATAGAATTCTCCAGGCCAGAATCCTGGAGTGGGTAGCCATTCTCTTCTCCAGGGGATCTTCCCAACCCAGGAATTGGACCCAGGTCTCCCACATTGCAGGCAAATTCTTTACCATCTAAGCCACCAGGGAAGCTCAAGAAACTGGAGTAGGTAACCTATCCCTTTTCTAGGGGATCTTCCTGACCCAGGAATCGAACAGGGGTGTCCTGTATTTTTTTACCAGCTGAGCTACCAGGGAAGCTCATGAAATGTGTATCTTTCTAAATAAATCCACTTCTTACCTGTCACTTTGTCTCTCACTGAATTCTCTCTGTGCTGAGACATCAAGAAACTGAGCTTCATTAAGTTCTGAGACCAAGTGTGCTATTTCAGTGAAAAGGCCGTGGGTTCAAGTCCCCATCTGAGGTGTGCAGTTTCATAGTCAAGATTGTCAGTTCTGAAGTGTGGATGAAGAATGTCACCAGCCATATCAGCAAACAAAAGACATTTTGGTCATCAAGCCATCAACCACTGCAGCCGTCACAACAGTGCAGCCGGAGGGGGATTTAGGATGGAGAAAAACAGGATACTGGCCCTAGACAACTAAGGTGCATATCAAAGGGATGATTCCAATGAGCTCAGCCTCTTGTATCTTCCCATACAGAAAAGCACTAAATTCATTAACTGGAGATGTCTGGGTTTTCTTTAATTAACAGTAATTCTTTGATGTTTCTACTACCTGGTTTTTGTTGCAAAAATATCTATATATCCTGGTTCCTCCCCTACCTCTTTGGAACAGTCTCTCAGTGGTATATAAAAGGCTGACTCCTGGGCTTTCATCCTGGTCAATCTGCTGAATAAAATATAATTCCTAGCTTTTAGGTTGTACATTTGTTTTCAGTCCATACAAGCATGGCAGGAGAGTGGGTGAAAAGCTCATGTGGGCAAGGGCGATAGACACCGAAAAGACTAGAGTCTCTTCCTTTTCACCCCCAACGACATGCTGGCAATGTAGAAGGCCCTGGAACTCTGGGGATGTGGAGAGAAAGGTCCAAGAAGATTCAAAGTTAAATTTCCAGTAACCCAGAGGCTTAGGGCTCAGAGAATATGTGACTTTTCTCAAAAATTACATATGTATTTCTTTTGTATCAGAATTTGTGGCTTGAGATCTACACCTACTACATGGATTACCTCATTTAAGCCTCACAGTAACTTACACGAGAAAGTGAAGTCGCTCAGTCGTGTCCAGCTCTTTTCAACCCATGGACTGTAGCCTATCAGGCTCCTCTGTCCATGGGATTTTCCAGGCAAGGTAATGGAGTGGGTTGCCATTTCCTTCTCCAGGGGATCTTTCCTACCCAGGGATCGAACCCAGATCTCCCACACTGCAGGCAGGTAGACGCTTTACCGTCTGAGCCACTAGGGAAGCCCCATTATTCTCCCTAGTTTACAGTAATTAAACACGGAGGCTATGTAAGGAATGAGCTCATAAATGGAAATATTCTCATTCAAGCACTTCATTTTACCACTGAGGTAACAGAGGTTTTGGAAAAGCTAAATAGGTCTTAAGTTCCAAGCCCAAGCCTGAAGGAAATCCTGGCTATACTATGCACTGGAAGGCAGAGTCTGAACGACTGGACCCCAGGGAAGTCCTCCAGGGTGCATTTTTTAAAAAAACTTGAACACTGCTGTTGTTGCTTCTGCATTTGTAAGGCAGACACCTGTGAAAGACAGATTTCCTGGAGATTTCCTACTTTTAAAACACTAATTGCAGCCTAGGTTACTAGGCTAGAAGCAGCCCATCGGTCTGCAAGATAGCTCTTGGTCTCACTGGGTTAACCTCTTCCCCAAACCCCTTCCCACCCATGGGAGAGGCAGCAAATCCAGTGGAGGAGAGGCAGGGGAACCTCTGGAAGGGCCGCTGCTGCTGCTGGAGCAGGTAGGGAGCCCATGGGCATCCAGCCTAGGGAGCCAAGCCCCCAAGGCCAGTCAGCTGCCAGGGTCAATGGAGCTCTCCCAGGGCTCCAGGGCTTCCTGCTGGAAGGTGGAAGTTCCCTCTCTATGGGCAATGTGCTGTTGTTTTAAGAAAGAAACTACTATTTCTAAGAGCCAAAAAGTGGAAACATTACTTTGCTGACAAAGGTCCATCTAGTCAAAGCCATGGTTTTTCCAGTAGTCATGTATGGATGTGAGAGCTGGACTATAAAGAAAGCTGAGCACTGAAGAGTGGATGCTTTTGAACTGTGGTGTTAGAGAAGACTCTTGAGAGTCCCTGGGACTGCAAGGAGATCCAACCAGTCTATCCTAAAGGAAATCAGTTTTGAATATTCATTAGAAGGACTGATGCTGAAGCCGAAAACTCCAATCCTTCGGCCACCTCATGTGAAAAACTGAGTCACTGGAAAAGACCCTGATGCTGGGAAAGATTGAAGACAGGAAGAGAAGGGGATGACAGAGGAAGAGATGGTTGGATGGCATCACCGACTCGATGGACATGAGTTTGAGCAAGCTCCGGGAGTTGGTGATGGACGGGGAAGCCTGGTGTGCTGTAATGGCGTCACAAAGAGCAGGACACGACTGAGTGACCGAAACTGAACTGAACTGTGTTCCTAGAAGTCTCTACCTGTGTTACCTGATTTAACTGTAGTGAGATTACTATGAGAAAGGAATTATTTTCATTTAACAGGGGAGAAAACTGAGGATAAAAGAACTTAGAGATCCTGCCAAAGTCAGAACGCTAGGAATCAGAAGGGTGAGGTTCAAACCCAGGTATTTTCCCACCCCAAACCACTGGCTTCTGTTTTTCTTCCCCTAGCATGACCCCTCATTTATTTCTAAATCACCCTCCCTTACAGCAATTTTTTTTCCAGTTGTAAAAAGAGCCTAGAAAAGGACTGCTAAAATATCCCTCACCTTCCTTAAAATTGAGTGAACAAATGTGGAATTATTTGGAATGAATAATATGTGAGATATATTGAAAGGATACTTGCAGTAAAAAGATATGTGGCTCGTATTACCAAGGAGCCTCAGCTGAAGTCCTGACAGGTAGTGACAACATAAAGATCATTTTGATTCCACAACTGGTACAGGAGAGGCAGGGAGAGGAGGAAGTGCACTGTACCTCCACGTGACTGTTTTTGGAGAATTAAAAAAGAAAAAAGCATTGGTGAGCTAATCTTGAACTTGAGGCACTGTTCCTTTGTTGTCCAGCTGCTGCCTTCGAATCCTGTGTTTGTGTTACCCACAATTGCCACGGAAGCGTTTCATTTCATTTATTTATTATTCATATCCCTCTAACTTCCAAAGACAAATGCAAAGCAGGGAAGTGAAGCTTTTTCATTTTCATACACTAGATTCGTATCTCAGCCGCTTTGTTTTGCTGATACATCAGCGTAAAAACCACGGAGCTCCTACAGCCACCCGTGCAGAGGGCTGGGCGACGGTGATTACTCTAAAATTCAAGTATTTGTGGACTCTGTGGAAGAGGGCAAGGGTGGGATGATATAGGAGAATGGCATTGAAACATGTTAATTATCATATGTGAACTCAATCGCCAGCCCAGGGTTGATGCTCGGGGCTGGTGCACCGGGATGTCCCAGGGGGAGGGAGGAGGGAGGGAGGAGGGAGGGAGGAGGGAGGGGGGTTCTGGAGGGGGAGCACATGTAAACCCATGGTGGTTTCATGTCATTGTATGGCAAAACCAACACAATAAAGAAAATTTAAAAATAAAATAAAATAAAATTCAAGTATTTGGATTCGATGCAGAGGTCCAGTGCCAAGGACATGCTGATCTGCGACTGAAGAGCTAAAACATGAAAGCCCCAGTCTTCCTCTCTTCTGACTGTGTCGAAGGGACACGCAGTGGATTTAATCTCTTTAACCTGCCTAGCTGCTTCCAAAGCCACTGTTATCCTGAAACCAGGCAAGGGCCAGCGGTGCTGCTGGGCCCGCCCGAGTGCAAGGCGAGGCTGGGACCCCAGACCCCCACGGGCTCTTTGTTCTGTAGCAGAGGATTCTCTCAGTGGCCAGCTGAAGGACTTTTCTTTGTGTCGTGATTGACAGACATGAATTAAGTATCACCCCACTGGGCTTTCTGATTGGTGAATGGCCATGGATTACAAGAATGTCTTGGGAAAATGGCATTTCATGATAGGGGGACAAGACCAGAAAGGCAGGGCTTTTCCAGCTAATCCTGAACTTGACAACAGTAGAGACCTTGATGTGTGTGTGTGTGTGTGTGTGTGTGTGTGTGTGTGTGTGTGTGTGTGTGCGCGCGCCTTGTTCAGGTCTGGGAAGGATGAATCCTAGAATGGTCTAAGAGAACAGGATGAAGCCAAAGGAAGTAAAATAACTGGAGGGAGAGAAAAAGACTTTTCTTTAAAAGACTGAAGTGGAGCTGTGTTTTAAGGATTCTATCTTTCAATGGGTCTGGCATTGTCCTTGAGGCATTTTTTATTTCTCAGTTTTTCAGCATGGGCAATTAGTGTTCCTTAGGGCAGCTGCTAGGGGCTGCAGCGTTCACCCTGTTCCCAGCATACGGTGCACAGCCTTGGGTACAAACAGCTCTGCACACTCAAGCCTCTGGTTCTGGGCAAATAGAGACGGTGCAATCAGAAAGTCCTAAAGTGTCGAGAGATGGAGGAAAAAAGAAAAGCATCCCAGAATCCTAGGTGATACAGCATGTAGGTGGCCAGCTAGGAAAAGAGGAAATAGGAACAAAAATAACAAAATGACAGAAGCACATCTATCATCTAGTCTAAGAGCTGGTGAGGGATTTAAATGAGTGTCAGTTTCAAAGAAAGGTGATTACGCTTGTTCAACTGACCCCCAGAGACAGAAAGCAGTGATTCCCAACAGAGGTCAGAAGCAGCATTCTTAGTCTTAAGTTCATATTTTGTGAACGATGTTTTCTGATGCTTGGAATGCTATGATACCGTGAACACATGCTGGACTCAGGTTTGCTATCAGTGGCAGACAATGTTAGGGAGGAATCTTTTGCCCAGCTTTCTTATTTTTAAGATTTTTTTTTAAGCCTATATTGAAGTTTTTACAACAGTGCTTCTGTTTAATGTTTAGTTTTCTGGCCATGAGGCATGTGGGATTTTAGCTCTCTGACCAGGGATCGAACCTGTACTCCCTTCATTGGAAGGCAAAGTCTTAACCACTGGACCATCAGGGAAGTCTACTAGCTTTCAATAAATATCAAAATTTTTTAAAGTAATTATCCTCCAATTAAAATAAATTAATTTTAAAAAAGAGAAAAATGCAAAAAAAATAAATATAAAAATTGTTTTGCCACTGAGTTGGGCACAAAGATTCCTTTGGTAAGATGAGAAGGCAGAAGTATTCAAATGTTGGCCAGATTTGGGGCAGTTAAATAGATTTTTTTTTTTTTAAAGGGCAAAGAGTTTGTTTGGCCTAGGAGTTGTTATTGTGTCTTGAAAGGTAGTCTGTGTTTACCAGGGCACCTGTGACAGGCTTGTAACCCTCAACTGGGAAAACTCCTGGGCACCATCTAGGTGAGCATATGAGAATTGGAAGCTAATATCCAAGTGTCAGCAGAGCAGCCATGGACAAATCCGGAGTAGAAGGTCTGTAACAGATAAAGCACATGGGGCACAGAGCTTATGAAATCAAAGAAAAGCTGAGAAAACACTCCCCAATCCTGGCAAGAAAATTTGGGCGATAGGTAGGGTCCATGGCACCAGAATCATGCTTGAGCCAAAGATTCATAGCTTCTCAGCCTGGAGGCTGTAGTGTTTCCTGAAGAAGCAAAAGTGAGTCTTGGCAAGGCCAGGGCGAGGAGGCAGTGTGACCATCTGGCTCGTGCACTGGGGTGTGTTGAAGGTGGTTGTGAAGGGAAGAGAAATACAAGGCAGACGTTTTGGGAAAGCAGAACTCGAGCTAACCACCTATGCTCTCTGGCTGCTGGAAATGGCATCCTTCTTTTGGGATAGAAGTTTGGGAGTTTTCATGTTCAAATACATTCTAATCAAAGTGAGGTCCTCATTTAGAGGTTGCATCATCTCAGTGGACTGTTTGCAACAGTGGAGAATAGATGCCTGGCTCTTCAGCTTTCAGTGCAACAGTGCCAGCTCCAGGGAGCCTTCCTAAGCTGGAAGAGCCCTACTCCGGGAGGAAATATGAGTAATAACAAAGATCCTTCTTTGATAGATTCACAGCTTGCCGAGCTGTAATTTGGTACATCCCTACCTCCTCCCACCATGTTTTGCGTTTTTGTTTCTTCCTAAGGTATGCTGTGTTCTTAGGAAGATTTATGAGCTGTGTGTTCCTTTGGCTCCTTCGTGAATCCACGCAGTTCAGCCCTCATGTCTTGGCTATGATGTCACGGAAAGGAATGGGATTATGAAGGCGTCAGAGGAGTGGACTGGCTGTGATGGAGGGCATGACTGCCAGTGCTGTCATTACAGTATACTACAGTTTGGGTGGCTTAAGCAGGAGCAGTTTAATTCTGTTAGGCTTAGTAATTCTGAAGGCTCGAAGTCTAAGATCAAGGTGTCAGACCTCTCTCGCTGGCTTGCAGAGAGCCATCTCCTCCCTTTGTCCTCATGTGGTCTTCCCTCGGTGAGTGTCTGTGTCCTAATCTCTTCTCATAAGGACATTACTCAGATCAGATGAAGCCCACCTTAGTGACCTCATTCGACCTTAATTATCTCCTTAAGGATCTTATCTCTAAATAGATTCTGAGATATTGGGGGTATGGAGTCCAACATATGAATTTGGGGGGAGTGGATACAATGCAGCCCATGGAATGCCCTTGTGGGCTCCCTGGATACCCAAGAGATATAATTGCTTTGGGGTCTATAATATTGTGGTGAAACAGTCTTTGTACAAAAGCAGAATGCTGGATTTCCGTGGTGGTCCAAGGAAGAAGAATCTTGTTAATGCAGGGGACATGGGTTCGACTCCTGATCCAGGAGGATCCCACATGCCTTGGGCAGCTAAGTTGCTTTGCAACTACTGAAGCCCTCGCACCCTAGAGCCTGTGCTCCACAACAAAAGGAACCACCACAATGAGAAGCCTGTTCATGGCAAATCAGAGTAGCTCCGCCCCCTGTGACTAGAGAGAGTCTGTGTGCAGCGACAAAGACCCAGCAGAGCCAACAATAACTAAATAAATATTTTTTAAAAAGCAGAATGTTTACGAACCTGTGACCAGTGGATTTCCACTCAATCACAGACTCATTATCATAACCCTATTATTATAACACACCATGTAATCGTCTCATCAATATCAACAAACATTTACTGATTAATGAATAACTCTTCTTTCCTGAAAAGACTCACCTTTTCTCATAAGGATTCAACAGCTGAGAGGCGACCCAAGGTCTCAGGTTATCTGCAGATGGCTTCCTATTGAGTGAATTGCGGGCAGTCTCTAGTGAGACTGTAAGCATCATAAATAATTCAAGTTAAACAACTTTTGTCAACATAAATTAAGAGATTGCTCTTTACAACACTATCACTTCAGTTTCTTCAAGTCTGTTGGCTTGTCTACTGAGTAGGAAACTCTGAGATGGGTTCCTCTCCAGAGAATGGAGGACGGGATTCTGGGCAAACAGCTTCCTTCAAAACGAGTTTCTGTGGAAAATTCTAGATTGGCAGGGGTAGGACAGGGGCCCTTCACTTAAGGCTTAGGCCAGCCCAAAGCCAAACACACTCTTGGTTAATTGATGGGCTGTTCCAGGCAGATTTGTGGGCAGATGGGACCCCCAAATAGCAAGAGAGTCTAGCCCTAGAAGATTCTAGCGTGAGTTAGTTGGCCGTGGTCCCAGAAGACAAGTCCCTGCTCTGGTAACACACTGGTTAACATGTGTCACAGTTACTACGGAAGCCCTGAGACAGCCCTGCTTCGGGACTACCTCTAAGTTAACACAGGCCTTAGAAAGAAGAGCAAAGCTGTGGCTCAGAGTTGGGAAAAGGGATAAAGAACTGAATGTTATAATACCTAAGGCCCAAGAAGAGGCAGACACTTTTTTTATTGTAGTTAAATACACATAACATGAAACTTACCATTTTGGGACTTCCCTGGTAGTCCAGTGGTTAGGAATCCGCCTGCCAATGCAGGGGACATAGGTTCGATCCCTAGTCTAGAAAGATCCCACATGCCATGGAGCAACTAAGCCAGTGTGTAGCGACTAATGAGCCCAGGCTCCCTAACAAGAGAAGCCACCAGACTGAGAAGCAAGTACAGCAACTAGAGAAATCCCATGCCCACAATGAAGATCTATGCACAACGACGAAGATCCAGCACAGCCGAAATTAATAAATACATTAAAATAAGTTACCAAAACAACCTTACCATTTTAATCATTTCAAGTGTCCAGTTTAGTAGCATCACATAAAACCACGCTATTGTATAACCATCACCACCATCCACCTCCAGGACCCTTTACATCCAGCAAAACTGACACTCTGTACCCACGGAACACCAACTCCCCTTTCCCACCTTGCTCCACTGCCTGCCATTCTGCTTTCTGTTTCAATGAACTGACTGTTGTGGGCACCTCATATAGGTGGAATCATACAGTATTTGTTCTTTTGTAACTGGCTCATTTCACTTAGCATAATATATTCAAGGTTCACCTATGTTTTAGCATGTGTCAGAATTACTTCCCTTTTTAATTTTTTAAAATTTTCTATTAATTACTTTTAGTTTACTTTTTGGCTGCATCACACAGCATGTGGGATCTTAGTTCCACAACCAGGGATGGAACCCATGCCCCTTATAGTGGAAGTATGGAGTCTTAACCACTAGACCACCAGGGAAGTCCTTACTTTCTTTTTTAAGGCTGAAAAATATTCTACATTTTGCTTATTCATCCATTCATCGATGGACACTTGGGTCGCCTCTACCTTTTAGCCATCGTGAATAATGCTCCAATGAATATGGTTGTACAAATATCTACTAGAGTTCCTGCTTTCAATATTTTTGGACATTTACCCAGAGATGAGTTCACTGGAGAGGCTCATTTCTAAACCCAGGCCTCTCAGGCTATTTTCTAGCCTAGGAGAAAACAATAAGAATAAATAGGCAATTATGGCTTTCCCTGGGTATATGCTCAGGAATGGGATTTCTGGGTCACATGGTAGTTCTATTTTTAGTTTTTTTAAGACAACAATGAGTGGGGGGGCTTCCCTGGTAGTCCAGTGGTTTCAGACTTTGCTTTCCAATGTAGGGATGCAAGTTCTATCCCTGGTTGAGGAGCTAAGATCCCATATGCCTCCTGTGGTCAAAAAGCAAAACATAAAATAGAAACAGTACTGTAACAAATTCAATAAAGACTTAGAGACACGTGTACCCCAATGTTCATCGCCACATTGTTTACAATAGCCAGGACATGGAAGCAACCTAGATGCCCATCAACTGACGAATGGATAAGAAAGCTGTGGTACATATACACAATGGAATATTACTCAGCCATTAAAAAGAATTCATTTGAATCAGTTCTACTCAGGTGGACAGAGCTGGAGCCTATTATACAGAGTGAAGTAAGCCAGAAAGAAAAACAAAAATACAGTATACTAACGCATATATATGGAATTTATAAAGATGGTAATGAGAACCCTGCATGCGAGACAGCAAAAGACATGCAGATGTATAGAACAGTCTCGTGGACTCTGTGGAAGGCAAGGGTGGGATGATATGGGAGAATGGCATTGAAACATGTTAATTATCATATGTGAAATCAATCGCCAGCCCAGGTTTGATGCTCGGGGCTGGTGCACCAGGATGACCCAGGGAGAGGGAATCGGGAGGGAGGAGGGAGGGGGGTTCTGGAAGGGGAACATATGTGTACCCATGGCAGATTCATGTCAATGTATGCCAAAACCAACACAATAAAGTAAAGAAAAAAAAAAAATAAAGACTTAAAAAAAAAAAGAGTAACACTGAAACATATATATTACCATATGTAAAACAGTCAGCAGAAATTTGCTGTGTGATCCAGAGAACTCGAAGGAGATGGGAAGGGCAACCCATTTCAGTCTTCTTGCCTGGAGAATTCCATGGACTGAGCAGCCTGGCAAGCTACAGTCCATGGGGCTGCAAAGAGTCAAACATGACTGAGCGACTAACATTTTCATTTTCCAGGGAGCTCAAACCCGGTGCTCTGTGACAACCTAGAGGAGTTGGATGGGGTGGGAGGTGAAAGGGAGGTTCAAGAGGGAGGGGACATATGTATACCTATGGCTGATTAATGTTGATATATGGCAGAAACCAGTATTGTATTGATACTGCCATTGATAAATGGCAGAAATACAGTATTGTAAAACAATTATCCTCCAATTAAAAAAAAACAAATTTTAAAAAAAGACAGCAAGGGGGAAAATGGGTGGTGGGATGAATTGGGAGATTGGTGTTGACACATATACACTACTGTGTATAAAACAGAAAACTCGTGAGAACCTACTGTATAGCACAGGGAGTGCTCTATAGTGACCTAAATAGGAAGGAAATCCAAAAAAGAGGGGATCTATATATATCTATGGCTGATTCACTTTGCTGTACAGCGTAAACTAACATAACTTCCTGGGTGGCTCAGCGGTAAAGAATCCACCTGCTGGAGACAAGGAAACGTGGGTTTGATCCCTGGGTTGGGAAGATCCCCTGGAGGAGGGCATGGCAGCCCACTCCAGTATTCTTTCCTGGAGAATCCCATGGACAGAGGAGCCTAGTGGGTTACAGTCCATGAGGTCGCAAAGAGTAGGACACAACTGAGCACAGGCACAATATACTCCAATAAAAACTTTAAAAACAGAAAATGAATAACAAGGACCCATACTGAGGGCTGAACTGAGTTGGTACCTGGAAGAGACCAAAGGCGAAGTCTGGTCAAGGAACCTGGGCAATAAGAATTTTCCCTTAGCCTCTCAAGATACATTTTTATCAGGAAAGATTTTTGTTTTTAAGAGTATATATATCCTTTGGATCCCCTAGTTCTGTATCTGTCCTATCCCACCATTTCTTACACTTTCTACATTGGAGGCTATTTATACATGTATCTTAAGTTTCCTACTAAACTGTATGCTTCCTGAGGGCAGCAACTAAGTGGCATTCATCCTTGAAACCCCAACAGCATCCAGTATAATCTCTGAAGCCAAACTTTTGGTTATTAAATATTTACTAGAGAGATCCAGATATTAAACATGAGAGAAACAGACCTACTTACTCATTTCCTGGAATTCTTCAAGGAAAGCACCATGCTCATGTCAGCTTAGATGTTATTAATAGCAGTTGAATAACCAGAGGAAGTAATAATATTGCTGTGGGAAAATTAGGCCACATCTGAAAAATCTTGTGCGACTCCAGGCCTGATTTAAGTAGCCTCTATCCTAGGTATTGAGAATAATCAAGAGCAGGAGAAGAAAATCTGGAAGCTGTCAGATAAAAAACAGTTGAATGAATTGACTGTTTAGCTTGGAGATAAGACTAAAGAGAGATATAATGAATGCTTGCAAATATTTGAAAGGCTTTCTTGAGAACGAGGAAGTCAAGTTAGTTTTGCTCCAGAGGAGGACCCGGGACCAAAGGGTTTGAAAGCAAAGAGACAAGATTCAATTTAACAGAGAACTGCTCAGCTTTTAAATTTGAGCTTGCCTGCAATGGAGTAGACTGTTTGATAAGATTAGCTCCCTGCCCATGGAGAGACAATCAGGAAATCAGTAGAAAGGAAGATACAGACTCCATCCTGCAGATTCTTGTTTTGACCATCACAGTTTATATTTCCAAGCCTTTAATAATTTCCATTAAAAAAAGAGTACTGTTGATTTCAGGGATGTTATATCCCATTCTCCCTTACAAGATTACCCTCAGAAGAAGGTCCCTGTCCTCGGAAGAGGACACTTTACTGGTGATACTCTCACTTTTTGAGTTTGGTACCAAAATTCAGGATGCTACAGGATTGCTTTGTTTTCAAATGATTGACCTTTCTTAGCTGGAAGCTCATCATGGTAGCTGGAATCTCCTTGGATCCTGTCTATGAACGCTTTCTTTTATAATTTTTTACTTTTTGGCTGCACCATCAGACATGTGGGCTCTTAAGTTTCCCACCCAGGGACTGAACCCTCTTCCCCTGCAGGGGAAGTGCGAAGTCTTGACCACTGGGCCACCAGGGAAGTCCCCTATGAATGCTTTCTTGCTTCCTACTATTCTCTAGCAGGAATGGGACACACTGTCAGGTGGGATGTGCCAGTAGTCAATGTTGAGGTAGAGAGTCCCCATTCTAGATGTTTCCAAAGCATTCTCCCAAAGCTCTCAGGCAGGGAGGGGGTCAGGGCTAATCCCCTCTGACCACTCCTACTGTATTTCTGTAGCCAGTTACCTCTACATCAGCCTCTGGGCTCCCCTCTTGCTTCTCAAAACAGCTACCTCCAAGCTTGTTGCTGGAGGCTTGGAACATTCCCCAGTGACTTCTTCCTTCTACAACAGACTTTTGCTTTTTGAAAAACATCTTCCTCTATCATTTCAATCCTGCCTGCCTTCTCTTGTTTAGGAATTCCTTATTTCTAGTCCACCAAGAATATCTCATCTTATTTTTCTGTTATATTGTGGGTTTGTTATTTTAAACATGTCATCTCCTTTCTGTCATTTTTAGAAATCTGTGCTCAGCTTACCATCTTAATTTACTCTCCTGTCCCTTCCAATTCTAAATGTTGTAATTTTATAAATGCAAAAGAGAGAGTAAACAAAAAACACAAGAACTTATTTTAAAACTGTTTTTTCTTAACTATACCAATAATAGTACATAGATGAAATTCCAGATCATTCACAATACCAGTATCAACACTATAATACCCATCCATCACTGTGAACATTCTGGAATATATGTAAAATATACATATATACATATACATAGCTTATTATAAATATATATGCATATATATACACAATAAGATGCTACCTTTATACACATAAATATATTTAAATGGAATAAGAATAAACTCTACAAATTACCTTAACTCTCTTGAAATCCCTCATAGACTGTTATTAATTATTATTTCAGTAATTAAGCCAAGTATAAACTGCAGGTTACCTTTTCTTATCTTTGAACTCTTTCTGATTTTTCTAATTTTTGTGCGTTTTGTCTTATAAGTGTTACTCTTTCACGTCATTCATTTTACTCTGTGTAGCAATCCCTGCAGGGGCTGACAACACAAAAACATGGCACTTGCCACCCTAAATGTCTGGGATGACACATCTACACTGCCTTTAAAGGAATTATCCTCAATTTCAATTTTTATTAAAGGAATTTATGATGACAATCTCTTACCATACTGAGCGAAGACAGAGAAGGGGAAATATTGTATGATATCCCTTATATATGGAATCTAAAAAGAAGTGATACAAATGAACTTCCTTACAAAGCAGAGACAGACTCACAGACTTAGAGAAGGAACTTGTGGTTGCCAGGGGGAAGGATGGAGGGAAGGGATAGTTGGGAGTTTGGAATGGACATGGACACACTGCTACATTTAAAATGGATAACCAGCAATGACCTACTGTATAGCACATGGAACTCTGTTTAGTGTTATGTGGCAGCCTGGATGGGAGGGGAGTTAGAAGGAGAATGGAAACAGGTTTAAGTATGGCTGAGTCCCTTTGCTGTTCACCTGAAACTATCACAACATTGCTAATCAGCAATGTCCTAATACAATGTAAAAATTAAACAAAAATTTTTAATAATAAAATCACTAAAACAAAAAACTTATGAACCCAGTTTTAGAAATCCAGTGGCAGTTCCCATTCTTCCTAATTTATATTGCAATTTATATATCTGAGGTGTATCTTCCTATTTATGTTTTTAAGTAAATCAGTATTTGGAGTTTATGTTATTATGATTATGTAAATGTGGTTCTTTTTTGTCTGAGCTAAGCAGAATTGCATCATTATGTTCCCTTTCTTATTCAAATTTTAAAAATGTTCCTGGAGTTATTGACTATTTTCTTAATTCTTACAATCGTGAACTCTAACTACTCCATTAGCTCTGTAATATGCCTTTGGATTCTATTTTCCAAACAATCCAGTACTGTCGTTGTGGTTTAAATTCAGATCTTTTCCCTGGAGCCTTCTTTCCTTCCTATTCCTACCTAGGTCACTTCTTTCTAGGTCTGTCCAGCTGACATCCTCTGTTGGATCCTCTGGTTCCTATCATTTCTGTTTCTTGGTTTTCTCCCTTATTTTTCTGAAAAGTAGCATTTAATATTTTTTCTGAGAAAGAACATACAAAAGGCAAAACATTTGAGAGTTTCAGTATCTAAAAAGATCCTGATAATTTGGATAGAGCATAGTACTTTTTGATAAGAAAAAAAAATCCCTCCTATATTTTGAAGGTAATGATCAATTGACCCCTCGTTTCTACTATCCTTATGAAGAAATTCAATGTAATTTTGATTCCTGATACTTGTTATGTCAATACTTTTATTTTTCCTCTCTAGACATTTTAAGGAATTTCTCTTGGTTTTTGATGTTCAGAAATTTCCCAGGGATGATTCTGGTTTGGGTCCTTTGTGGGAGGTGCTGTGCTTTGTGCTTAGTCATGTCTGACTCTTTGTGACCCCATGGATTGTAACCCATCAGGCTCCTCTGTCCATGGATTTTTCAGGAAAGAATATTGGAGTGGCTTGCCATTTTCTTTTCCAGGGGATCTTCCCAACCTAGGGATTGAACCTGCATCTCCTGTGTGCAGGCAAATTCTTTTACCACTGAGTCACTTGGGAAGCCCTAGGCCTTTTAAATCAAGAGACTCAGGTTGAAGATAATTTCTTGTTTTGTATGTGTGTATGGGGGTAGATAGTCTATCTGGTTACACAGAGAAAAGCAGAGTGGCCACACTGGAAGTCTTTCATCCATGTGTTTAGTTTCTTGCCTCACCAGCCTTCCACTTGATGACCTCAAGACCAGGCTTTTTACGGCTCCCTGGGGGCAAACTGATACCCTGTTCTTTGTCGTTTACTCTTGCAGGTGTTTAGGTGGCTGGTTCTCCAATTCTGCATCAATTTTACACATTTTTTTTAATAAAATCTAAAGAGATGTTATATCATCCATTAGGTCTTTTGCACCATTGACATATTTATTCCTGACATTCTGGAACTGACATTTTATTAGGTGTATAGGCTTGTGTTAAACTCACTATATTTCACCACAAGTCCAAAGAGATTTTAGAGTGGGTCTTTGAAACAAAAATGGCCATAGTTTGCGATGGAAGGAGTTATTGGGAAAACGTTTCTGAACAGAGCAAAGAATTAGGAATATCCCATCTCTTTTCTTTAGTAAACAACTCCTTGCCTGCCGGCAGCAAGTGATATAAATGACAGCAATCAACTCCAGTCTTACCCTCTTGTCTGAAGTCTTACCCATTGCTGTCTTCACCATGCTTCCTTGCTTGCTAACAATGAAAGGATCTACTATTTTACATACTTTGATCAATGAGTATAAGGAGTCACACTGAGTGTCAGTCTGCAAATCTGACCTAAATAGATTATTAGAATAGTTAACCGTAGAGACCAGATGTTACTTCATCTTAAGGGCACTAGATTCTGAATTCTTTTCTTTCTCTCTTTACAGTTTAAGCAAAGGCAAGAAGAAAGATGGCTTCCCACGTGTCTCAGTGGTAAAGAATCTGCCTCCCAATGCAGGAGATACAGGAGAGGCAGGTTCTATCCCTGGGTCTGGAAGATCCCCTGAAGAAAGAAATAGCACCCTGCTCCAGTATTCTTGCCTGGGAAATCCCATGGACAGGGGAGACAGACAGGCTACAGTCCATGTGGTCACAAAGAGTCGACACAAGTGAGCACAAGAAGAAAGATGCTGATATCATGATGCTAACACAGCTGTGCTGTATTACTGATGAGGCATCTGATACTCTTTGCCTAATTAATAATTAGGGAAACCCTTCTAATTCAGAGAACAATCAACCCTCCATATCCACAGGTTCTGCATCCGTGGATTCAACCAACCACGGATGAAAAATGCTTGGAAAAAATTTCCAAATAGCAAATATCTGCCACACATTGGCAACTATTTACATAGCATTTGCATTGTATTTACAAGTATTTACATTGTATTATATATTGTAAGAAACCTAGAGATGATACCTAAGGTGTATGGGATGATGAGTGCAGGTTATATGCAAATATTAAGCCACTTTATATGAGGGACTTGAGCATCTACAAATTTTGGTATCTGCAGGGGTGGGGCTTGGGGGATAGGTTGCCTTGGAACCAATTCCCATGGATACTGAAGGACAACGGTAGTATACCTCTCGTAGACTTGTTAGATACCTACAGTGGGGTCAAACTGCAGAGATTTAAATCCTGGTTCTACTCCTGTGACTTTGGGCAAGATACTCATGTCTCAGTTTCCTTATCTATGAAATGCTGAAATGGGGATACACTGAAATGAAGGTACAATAGTAACCAGATCATAGGGTCATTGTGGGAATAAAATTAAAATAATATCTCATGCATTGTAAGTACTATATAATTGTTGGTTATGATGATGGCTGTTATTTCACATGGCAGGATGTTGGGACTGTTACTTTGGTTTTAAAGAAATTCAGTAGCGTGTGTGTTCAGGCACTAAACTGTGTCCGACTCTTTGCAACTGCACGGACTGTAGCCTGCCAGGCTCCTCTGCCCATGGGATTTCCCACAAAGGAATACTAGAGTGGGTTGCCATTTTCTCCTCCAGGGGATCTTCCCCACTCAGAGATCAAACTCATGTCTCTTGTGTCACCTGCATTGGCAGGTGGGTTCTTTATCACTGAGCCACCAAGTAATCACTATATAATTTTCAGCTATGATTATGGCTGTTGTTATTATAAATGGCAAGGTGTTGGGATTGTTACTTTGGTTTTAAAGAGACTCAGTAGAGGAAAAACAAAACTGAATAGGCTGGAGTCACAGCTGTTGATCAAATACAAGATGTGGAACTGATTTCTTAGCAACCAAGCCTCAGATGACAAATGAGAGACTTGTATTTTAAGACCCCACCTTGTTCCTTTTCTATGTAAATTGTTGTCAATATTTCCGAGGTGAAAGTTCGAGTTGGCCTGCTGAAGCTAGTATTCCACACATGAATAGAAAGGGTCCAGGGGACTCCTTGGGTGCCCACGTGACATCCCTAGGTTTCCTTTTTCCTTCTCTTCAGGAAATCCCCTTCCTTATCTGATTCTATAAATAGATGCAACATGTTGGAAGGCCATGACCAGCTCCAGGTCTGGACGAGGAGTTTCATGAGAAATGAATTTTCATTGCGGCTTCTCTGCAGCCCTGAGCCCTTGCCCAAGGCTGGGGCTGGCGGGGAGGAGGACCTCCATGTGGGAGTCAGAGACCAGCGTATGGAGCAGGGGACCTCCTCTTGACTCCTCTCCCCATGGAGGACTGCAATGGGCTGGAGAGCGCCCAGGAGCAAGAGTCTGTCTGAGCCAAGTTCCAACTTTACCCTGATTCAATTTCTCACAGCTTTATAAACTTTGGTTTCTTCATCTGTAAAGTAAACACTTTTCAGTGTTGTAACACAGAACAGATGAGAACATTAGGACATACAAAACTGTTTTGCTGATCACAGAAGTCCTATACTCCCATTCTTCCCTCCTTCTTCAGCTACCCATGATTATTAGTCCAAAACTGCCTCTTCCAGATTCCCCTCGCCAGGCAGGCTCTGTCTGGGTGACACCAAGATGTGCGAGGCCCTGATGATGATCCTGTAGGACAGGGGTCCCCCACCTCCGGGATCTGATGCCTGGTGACCTGAGGTGGATCTGATGTAATAAAGTGCACAGTAAATGTAATGCTATGGATGAGATGGTTGGATGGCATCACCGACTCAATGGACATGAGTTTGAGTAAGCTCCGGGAGTGGGTGATAGACAGGGAAGCCTGGCGTGCTACAGTCCATGGGGTTGCAAAGAGTCAGACACGACTGAGCAACTGAATTAAACTGAACTGAAATGCAACATACTTGAATCATCCTGAAATCATCCCCACTGCTCCGGTCCACGGAAAAATTATCTTCTGCAGAACTGGTCCTTGGTGCCAAAAAGGTTGGGGACTGCTGGCACAGTCAAAGCATTGCCTCATCCAGGCTCAGTGGGGTTGAGGGGGTCACCTGTCCAGGGGGGCAGAGTCTGGGGGCTTCTGGGAACGTGAACACGCCCATGCTGACTTGTTTTCAGGAGCCCGAATGCTTTCCCAGCCCAGAGCCATTATAGTCCAAGGTTTTCTCAGCTTCTTGGGAAATAAACCAAAGAGAGCTCAAGAGTGGATACAGCAAGTTCTCTTCAGAACACATTCTTGGCCAGGCTCAACTGCTTACTGATTCTGAGTCTCTGGTGATTTGCTAGAAGTAGGGCCTCAGTCTTACAACATGAAATCTTTCCTAGAGCACAAAGATTCTCTTCCTGCCTAACCCCTCTATTTTGTGCAGAGAGGATGGAGACTTATGCATCAGTAAGATACTTGGCACACGTCTACAACTTCTCATTCAGAGAACTTCAGACACTCTGAAGATATAACTAAGCTCAGCTTAGTGCCCTTCCATTACGGTCATGGTTATCTTCTAGGCAGGATCTCTCTACTTCTAGTCGATTATCAACAAACACCCTCTCTCTTTCTCCTCTTGTGTAAGATTTGGGAGGGAAGCCTTAACAGGCTAACTTCTGTTTTTCTTTACTATTTTGTACTGATTTGACCTACACTAACACCATTTTCCCTTAAATAGATCGGGTCATCACCCATATTGGAAAAGTCCCAGTTTGTGTAAAGGCAAACCCTCATAGCTTGGAGTGCACTTTGGGTTAAACTCAGATGCCATCCTGATACCTTCCATCTTAGGATCTTCTATTTCCAAGCTGCTTCTTATCACATAACAATGGATGGGTCTACTGGAAATTTTGGAGAAATTCTGTCAGACCTCAAGTCTACCCAAGCCACAGGCAGTTAAGGCCAAAAGAGGGTTGTGTAGGGTGAAAAGCAGTACTTTTTGTCTGGGACTCTTGAAAGTTCATACCAATGTTTTTGAGGGGGACCCAAATGGTATTTCACATGGGTTTGCAAACAAGTCTTCCCTGTGTTGGCCATCTGTGACATCGCCCAGGAAGTTGCAGCAAAGCCCCTCAATCTCAGCTGAGAAGACCTGACACTTGGTCAAGGTTGCTCCCATTAGCTGCCACTGACACAAGGCAACCACTGAAGGCACTGCTGCTCTGGGGAAGCTGCTCCTGATGTTGGGGTGTGCCTGCCCAGTCAGGGCCGTCATTGTGGGCCTGCCAATGGGGCTGCTGCCGGCAGGAGATGTTGCCCTCGTGCTGCTTCTGGGGTGGGGTTCTTCCACCCCCATGGGGCAGCCACCACCAGCATCGGGCTACAGAGGCTGGTATGCAGGCTGTTCCCAGGATGCACTGTGTTCATAATGTCCAGGACCAGCCTCATCAAAGCAGGTACAGACCTTTTCTCCCACTTTCAGGCCACACCCTCACACTTCAGGCCAAACTAGTGCTGCTTCATGTGCCTGAAGTCTGTTTTGTTTTTTTTTTTATTTTTGGCTGCGCTGGGTCTGTTGCTTTGAGAGGGCTTTCCCTAGTTGCAGCAAGCGGGGGGCTACTCTCCAGTTGCGGTGCGTGGTCTTCTCACTGTGGTGGCTTCTCTTGTTGCAGAGCAACACATAGTCTTCTGCAGCTGTGGTGCAGGGGCTAAGTTGCCCCACGGCATGTGGGATCTTCCCAGACCAGGGATTGAACCTGTGTCTCCTGAATTGGCAGGTGGATTCTTAAAAACTGGACCACCAGGGGAGTCCATGTTCCTGAAGTCTCACAGAGAGTTTTGCGAGGTAACAACACTTCCCAATTTTATTTGCCTCCTCCTCTCACCTGCTGAGACGCTGCAGTTTCACAGTGGATGGACCGGTGGGAACTTCTGGGTCCTGGACACCATATCGTTTGCTCCTGTCACACTGAGCATGATGCTGAAGCAACCTGGTGAGCACTTTCCTAGGGGTGCTTTGCTCCCTTGGACCATAAATCTATCTCCAATCCTCCTCCCAAATTCCAGCCAGAAGCACAGTTTGTAAACCTATTTTGTTACAGAGAAGCCTAACAGTGTGACTAATCAAAGACTTTCAAGGATAAAAGTAGATTTCATTAGGACAAAATTATATGGCAGATGGAAAAAATAAAGGACGTACTGTCTCCAGATATTACATAATAATTTTCATGTATTTTTTTTTTGTAACAGATGAAAATGAGTATCAAGTTGTCTACATGTTTAGATTCCATCAGACACATTTCAAAGAGATGTGTACTTTTCTTTTAAAACATTAACATTTGCAATCTGCTGGAAATTATACCCTTGGCAACCATGGATACTTACATGGAAAAATTGTGGAAGTTATCTTTAAAACAGGTGAGGGAGTGCAGAGCTTTTCAAAATTCTTTGGAAAAAAAGGTGAGCTGTGAGCAAAAATGTTTGAAGACCTCCACTTTAGAGTGTGGTTCTTTTTCTTTCTTTCTTTCTTTTTTTTTTTTGCCACACTGCATATGGGATCTTAATTCCTCGACCAGGAGTTGTGTTCCTCTGTGTTGGAAGCCAGGAGTTTTAACCACCAGACCACCAGGGAAGTCCCAAGTGTTTTGCAAAGATGCTCTTGACAAGTGACTCATTCCTATGAATTTTGTTTCATGGATTTCTTTTCATTGAAGTATTTTATACTGTGTTTGTTCAAATCTGTTTTTCACTGGATACCCTGAAGAACAATAATTGCATTAAAGAGTTACTATTAGTTTGGTGCATCCTCCGTCCTGAATGGGTTGCTCCATCTACTACTATTAGACACTGGCCTTAAGCAAGTAGACCTCAGGTTGCCAATCGCTAAATGAGAGAACACACCTTGTTGGGACCACGATAACACGTTTGATTTAAGGCCCCATCTGTTCCCATTCTCTGCTGCCTTCTCCTCCTTCTGCTTTTTAACGTTGAAAAAAAAGTTGGCAAAACACAAGATTGGCAAGAAGGATGAGTGGGAAGGGAACATAATTAGTGAGTAATCCTTAGTCTTCTCTGTGAAGTTATTTTTGTTGTCCTTCCAACCTCCAAATAACAGTTAGGAGGGAAGAGTGGAGAAGAAATGGGTAAGTTGATTATCAAGAGAATATTTTCCTCATTGGAAAAAGAATAAGTTTCCCAGGAGAAAGTGACAGACTCCTATGAATGCTTCCCAGGGAAGCATTTTCCTTCAATATCTTTACACTCTTTACTGTTGGTGAACAAGAGAAGCAGCATTCAGGGGCTGGAAGCGGGCAAGTTCATTTCCTTCTTTGTTCTGGGAACGAACTGCAGGGTGACATCGAACAGTGAAAATTGGAAATGTAGCCAGTGCGGCACTGAACTGACGTCTACGTATCTGCATTTATTTCACTCACGCTTTACATTACATCCCACTTGGAAATTTGCTGGCAAAGACTGAGAAACTGCATTTGTTAGTGATCGATGCTGATAAGTCTATACACACAGTTTTACATACATATCCACACACATACGCTTTATGGGATTGTTTACCTTTTGGTTCCTTGTGTTAAGACGTTCCGACGATCAGCACTGCAGTCCCAAGAACAGCCCAGATGGTTGGTTCATGTTATACAAGCAAGTCTTCAAGCATCAGAGTTTATCAACCAACAACGTAGGTGTCATGACTAAGACGGAATGATCAAGTCTCTAGGGCTGCCCTTGTTGACCCTTGACCCCAGGCTCAATGTGAGGGCCAGCAGGCTGTCACCTCTACACACACAGAGCGGGTGGCTGCAACTGCTGAGCCTGGAGGTCTGTCTGTGAGCTCACGGCCCCAGGTCTCCCTGGCCGCCCATGGTCAACCTGGGAGCCGGTATTTCTCATTCCAATGACCCACATGTGTCCTCTGATAGGTGGGCCAAAGGGAACCTGAAAGAACCACCGAGGTTTGTCGAGCTACATGCCAGGCTAAACTCACAGCCATCATGGTGCGAATGACCAGGCTGAATGCCCCATCCACTGCTGACCCAGAGCTTTGCAGTGATCTGACCCTCAGCTTACAGGAAAGGCATCTCCAGTCACTGGGTATCATTGTCCCTACCCCAGGTCAGCAAATTGTGAATGGAGATTCCACATGGAGACTGGAACTTGCTACCCAAAAGCCCCACCTCTGAAGAGCCCAGAGGGGTGTGCATCCAAGCAGGCTTCAATCTGCTTGCTGTTTTTGGCCAAGTGGGAGGAGGAACATGGGAGAGCCCAGGACGTTCCCAGAGACGAGGAGGGCCCTGACTCGGCGTGGCTCCTTTCTGAGTGAATTCCGCTGGCTCCGGCACAGATGCTCACAGCTGCGAGAAGGGCACTGCAGGGGGCATAATGGCCGCTGTGTGTGCAGGAGTACAAACCGTCCCACACAGGCCTGGGCCGAGAAACAATGGGGCAACAAACAGCCTTCAGAACAATGCACTCATTTCCTGTCCTCACACTGGGCTGAATGAGGCTCAGTAGGCTGGTTCCACCTCACCAAGAGCCCTCCACGGACGCCACCATTTAAGCAGCCCGCTGTTCATCAGGCTGAAAGACACACAGAGGAAGAAGAGAAATGGCAAGCATTTGGGATGTTTCTTCTCCCCCATCTGCAAAGCAAAATTTAATTTAAACGTTTTTATTTTTTTAGGTCCAGATAAAACCGTGTGATAAAAACATTGGAGAGATATTAGAAGTTATTTCAGTGCTAAGTCTTTCTGACATGAAATGCTTGTGATTCACTATCTCTGATAAAAATATGGGTGTGAAGCTCTCTGGGTTTTTCTGCCTGTCAGGAAGCCAACTGGCTCTGCCGTGACCTCACCCCTCTGTCCAGCCAGCGCCCATCCTCCTGCAGGAGAAAGTCGTGCTGGGAGTTGGTTTTAGATTGTTGTTTAACTCACTAAGTCGTATCTGACTCTTTGCAACTTCATGGACTATAGCCCTACAGGCTCCTCCGTTCATGGGATTTCCCAGGCAAGAATACTGGAGTGGGTAGCCATTTCCTTCTCCAGTGGCTCTTCCCGACTCAGGGATAGAACCCGAGTCTTCAGCATTGGCAGGTGGATTCTTTACTTCTGAGCCACCAGAGAAGCCTTAACTTGAATAGCTCCCAAATAACGACGATGATAGTAACAACAGCCAACAGCTACTCAGCACTTATTAAGTAGCAGGCCTAATTCTAATTCCCTGAACCCTCACCAGAACCCTATGAGGCGAGTACCATTCTCAGTCTCATTTTACAGACAATGAAACTGAGGCATGGAGAGGGTGAACAACTTTCCTTTTGGCCATGCCACATGGCTTATGGAATGTTAGTTCCCTGACTGCAGCACCCCCTGCAGGGGAAACAGGAAGTCCTAACCACTGGCCCACCAGGGAAGCCCGAGGTTGAGCAACTTGCCCAAGAGTCTCCTGTGAAGCCGCTTGTGCGGGTAATCTCCTCCTCCCCTTGTCTCTGATGGAATGGCATCCATAGCTCTTGCATGAGACTAGCACATCGCAAGGGGGCACTGAGAGGGCTTCCAGGGCAGGCAGTGTTTTGAGGAGGTACAAGAGAGGAAGGGGGAAGAAGCCCTGTTAATCTGAGTAGGGAAGGCCTTCTGAGTGGCAACCCCAAAAGGCTGCTTATATTCATGTCTGCCCATTATTCAACCACAAGGAGACCCTGCATAGATCTGTTCAGAAGGCCATGCCCCACATGTAGAGTGCTCCTGTGTGTTGAGGCTGGCCGGGCTGACCGTGAGCATCCAATATGCCTCCAGACTGCTGATGGTGGTGGGAGGGTTTCAGAGGGGTCAGAGAGTGGCAGCAGGAAAGGACAGGGCAGACTGGGGGACATCACTTAAGACAGAAATATGCCCGTGGGACTTTGGACCTGAAAGAGCCTTTAGGCATGGTCCAGCCACTGCCTCATCTTGTAAGTGAAGGGCCCGGGAGGGCTCAAAGGTGAAGCCCCAGCTGATACCACTTAGGTGGTTCAAGGCAAAGTCAGGAGCGAAACCAAGGTCTGCTTTCTCCACCTGCAGAAAAGAACAGACCAGGAGCTTCCCTGGTGGTCCAGTGGTTAGGGCTTAGCCTTCCAAAGCAGGGGATTCGGGTTTGATCTCTGGTCAAGGAGCGAAGATCCCACGTGACTTGTGGCCGAAAAACCAAAACATAAAAAAAAAAAAAAAAAAACCCACAGTATTTTAACAAATTCAATAAAGACTTTAAAAAGAGCCCACCTCAAAAAATCTTAAGAGAACAAAACAAGTTAGAACTATTTGTCAAATACTCACTGAAGCCCAAATGCTGTGCTAATTGATGTCTTGGTAAAAATAGAACAGGAAGGAGACTGCAGACACATTCCTCCCCTCTGGATGCTTACAATTTCCCTGGGGATACACACGATCCATAGAATCGACCACTGGTCTAAAAGAGACCACTTGACTCCTTGACTCTTCCCTTGTGAATCCAGTCACAGAAGGAACAGAGGAGACGTGAGCTCAAGGGAGGATCAGGCTGGAGTGGTGGAACCTGGGAAGGGGGTCTAGTGATAGAAGCGCACCTGGCTTCCTACTGAGGTAGACAAGAGGGCTGTGAATTTGTAGAGAGAAAGTAAAAAACATGCAATGTGGAAATAAATACCTCTTGTGCCGAAAAACAAAGGAGCCATCAGTGAGAGCCACCCACACAGGCAGCAAACAGGCTTGTCTGGCGGCCACGGAGAGTGCGTGTCCACAAATGGTGAGAAATGATGTCATGAAGTGAAACTGGCATTAGAAGCATTTGTTACACCATGAGGCAGCTGGCCCTCAGGAATCTGCCCTGGTTTCATGGCGCTGAGGAGGAAACCCGTCGTAGGCAACACCACGAGATGGGTCCGTGCACAGTTTCCCAGCACATCACCACTGTACCAACCAGGAAGTGACCTAGTGGTGTCAGGAATGGTGATGGCACATCTCACTGTCATCCAGGCGTGATGCTGGGCTCACACGATACACTGAGCAAGACAGACACAGCCCTGATGGGGTGTGTGCTTTTCACAGGTGTGTTGAGTCATAGGCTTTCAGCAGAAAAGTCAGCACTTCTCATGTCATTCAAAAGTAAGGAGGTCTAGGAATACTCAGATGCAGTAAATAATCAGTGTATCTCGTGGATGTTTAAATGTGTGAATAAAGTCCTGGGTTTATCCTGTCCTGTCACCGACTCCAGTGGAGAGACAGGCCTCCATGCATTACTCTTCCTGCTCTGCTGGGGGAGTGGGGAGTGTGTGGTGGCTGTCTTGTGCCTGCTTGTAGGGGTTGTGGAAGACAACCGTCGCCTGCCGTACAGCACGGGTATGCAGAGGTGTGTCAGGTGGCTGCTGTAACAAGCTGTCACATGTTCAGTGACTTAAAACAATACAAAGGTGCTATCCTGCAGTTCTGGAAGCCAGAAATTCAATACAAATGTGTTAATTTTGCAGTTCTGGAAGCCAGAAGTTCAAAACAACTCTGACCAGACTAAATAAAGAGGGCTCTTTTTTAAAAAAACGTGTACTTATTTGGCTGATTTGGGTTTTAGCTGTGACACTTGGGATCTTCATTGTGTCCTGTGGGCCCTTTCATTGTGGTACATGAATTCTCTCATTGCAGTGCGCACGGGCCCAGTTACTCGTCACACATGGGACCCTAGTTCCCTGACCGAGGATCGAGCCCCAGTCCCTTGCATTGCAAGGTGGATTCTTAACCACTGGACTGCCAGGGAAATCCCCAAGGTGTTTCTTTTAGATGCTCTAGGGGACAATCCATTTCCGCAGTGGTTCCAGTTTCTAGCAACGTCCTCCATTTCTCGGCTCATGGCCTCTTCCTCCACCTTCAGAGCCCACAGTGGAGCATCTCCAAATTTTTCTGTCTCTGAGCTCTTCTGCCATCACATCCTTCTCTGAGTCTGACTCTTCTGTTCTTCTCTAATGAAGACCCTTTACGATTACAATGGGTCCACCTGAACAATCCAGAATAATCTTCCTGCCTTAACGTCCTTAATTTAAAATCAGCAGCAAAGTCCCTTTCGCCACATGTGGCAATGTACTCACTGTGGGTGTGAGGGCGTGGATCTTTGGGGGCCCATCGTTCTGTTGATGGCACTAGGAACAGATGAACTGCACATTGCACAGACATCAGCACTTCCTTCTAGAGTCCTTGCTCACCATGTGACCCTGCCTAGATTGTCTTCCTACTGAACAGCTCTGCCCTGAACCTTCTATGCATTCGATGACATTTGACTTCACCAAGAGGCCTCTCTGAATGGGAGCAGCTTTAGCAGCCTGGACTCAGAGAGAAGCCCAGTGTCTGTTGCAACTAAACATCCCAGGCCATCTCTTTTTCTCAAGTTAATTCTAAGCATCTTGATGTTTGCTATTACCGATAGGTTTACCAGTTTTCTATTAATGAATTTTTCCTTGCAGCTACACAATGAGGAGGCCTAGCTGTCTCTTCTGGGTTTATAGATGAATAAACGCAAGGCCTAGAAAGGACCCAGTTTGGAATTTTGGCTTCAGCATTTCATGCCTTTGCCTCTAACTGAAACAGTGGAACATCTCAGGTCTTACTTGTTTAAGTTACAGCTTAAGAGTTACAACGAGATCAAAATTCTTTTATTCGTCCTCTATTGGCACATGTCCTTTTTATGGGCTTTGAATAAAGCTGTGTGACCCTGGGTAAGCGATTTAATCTCTCTGATACTCATTCCCTTATCTCTAAAGTGGAGATGCCAATTCCTACCTCTGAGTTTTGTGCTAAATAATTACATCGAGTTATTGTTAAGTTCTTGCATAGCCCTTGATCACAGTGTGTGTGTGTGCGTGCTTAGTCACGTCCAACTCTTTGTTACCCCATGGACTGCTGCCCGCCAGGCTCCTCTGTTGATGGGATTTTCCAGGCAGGAATGCTGGAGTGGGTAGCCATTTCCTCCTCCAGGAGATCTTCGTGGCCCAGGGATCGAACCTGAGTCTCCTGCGTCTCCTGCACTGGCAAGTGAATTCTTTATGCCTTTGCCACCTGGGAAGCCCCATGATAGTTGCAGCCAAATCTTTCATGAAATGTCAACACTCGCAACGTCTGGGCTTGAATCTTTCATGAGATGCTTTGTTATGCTCATGACAGATCTCTTTTGAATGCAATTATAAGGATTTGTGCAATCACTTAGTAGCTATATACTATTAGTCACTTTCTCAGGCTATTGATGAGTATTCTTCACATAACAGAGCCAAAATTCTTACTAAAGATAAGACAAATTACATTGATTTCTTTTTCCAGTCAACCAGTTCTGTCTTTCAATATTAGGAGATTAGATAAATCAGAGCAGTTTCCATTGAAAAAATCTTACGGATTAGTACTGAGTTATCTATTGGTTTGTAATTTATTTGGTGATTATTGTTTCTAGTATAATATATGTAATATATATATGTAACTGTTTTATATATATGTTTAACTACATATATATATATATGTAACTGTTCATCTGTTACATTTAAATCTTATTGTGTTTTTAAGGACCCCTATCCTTAATCACTTCCTTGGCCAAATTATTATGCAATTTTTCCATATAATAATGGAAATACTAAAATGAATTTACATCTATAGGATGCTTGTCAAGAAAAAATTATTTTACAGTTTTATATGTTTCAAATCTAAAGCACCTTAACAGAAATAAAACTACTCTTTCAAAGTCTTCTTAATTTATTTCAGATACTGTCAGTGGGAAGACATGCATTTCTATCTCTGTAATCAAGGTGTGCTACTGCCTGCTGTTCTTTTCATCATCTCATATTTTCCCACATGGCTAGCTAGTATTTTGTAATCTTTAAGAATCTGTGCAAGCAGGCATATGTTCAATTATGCATTATGACGACTGAATAGTCAACTCCTTCACTAATCTTATTAGTAGGGATATGAGGGGCACATAGTCTTTCTGTGGCAGATTCATCTTCTGGTTTCTGAAAATGGCCACAGCAATATATATGCCATCTCACTTGATTTTCTCTTTTTTTGGCGGCACCATGAGGCATGAGGGATCTAGTTCCCTGACCAGGGATCAAATCTACGCCTCCTACACCAGAAGTGAGGAGCCTTAACCACTGGACTGGCCAGGGAAGTCCTTCAGTTGATTTTCTTACAATATGATGTTGCTATTTTCCTTTTTTAAAGAAATAAATCACATTTATTTTATTTATTTGGCCGTATCTCATGGCTTGTGGGATCTTAGTACTCCCAGCAGGGATCAAACCTGGAACTCCTGCAGTAAAAGCAGGAAATCCTGCTATTTGTCCCAAGTGGTAGCATTCTATGTTCCTTCCCCTTGAATGCAGGAAAATCCTTGTATCTGCTTTGACTCACAGAATGTGATAGTAGCAAGCCTGTCACATAAGCAGCGATACAGCATCCACCTGCTTCTGTCTCTGTACTTGCTTGGGAACCCAGCCGCCATGTTGTGAGGAAGTCCAAACCACATGGAGACACCATTCAGAATTCCAGCCTAAGCTGAGGTTCAGACTATAGGCCAACATCAACCACCAGGCAGGCTTTCAGATCACAGCTACCCATAGAACCTTCTGCAATTATGGATATTTTCTGTTTGTGCTTACTACCATATGAGGCCATGGAGCAATTACAATGTAGTTAGTGTGAATGAAAAGTAAATTTTAAATTTAACTTCAGTTCATTTAAATTCAAGTAACTGCATATGACTAATGGCTGCCACACTGGATAGCTTAGCCCTCAGCCTTTGCATCTTCTTGTAGAAGCAACCACCATCATGGAGCAGAGACGAGCCATCCCTACTGGGCTCTCTCCATACTCCTAGTTCTTGGAAGCATGCAAGATAAGAAATAATCATTGTTGGTTTAAGCCACTCAGTTTTGGGGTGATTTGTTATACAGCTGTCGATAATGAATACACTCAACTATTTTGCTTGATTTTTCTGTTCTCTATAGCAAATAAGGATATACAAGCCTCTTCCATCTTGTGTGTATGCGTGGCTGTGGTCTTTGTTGCTGTGAGAGGAGTTTCTCTAGTTGCAGCAAGTGAAGGCTACTCTCTAGTTGTGACTTGAGGGCTTCTCATTGCAATGCTTCTCTTGTTGCAGAGCACTGGCTCTAGGGCTCACGCTTCAGTGGTTGGGGCAGAAGTGAGAAGTCGTAACCACTGGACTGACCAGGTTTAGCTGCTCTGCAGCATGTGGGATATTCCCAGACCAAGGATCCAACTAGTGTCCCCTGCACTGGCAGGAGGATTCTTATCCACTGGACCCCCAGGGATCCACAAGCCTCTTCCACCTTTCAAAAGCCCTCTAGCTATGGTTTCTCTTCCGAGCCAGATTTCTTGAACCAAGTTGCCTACACTTCACCATCCTTACTCATAGCTTACTCACTAGTCAACACCCACTAGGATCTAAATATGGATGAGGTCACAGTAACATTAGCTCAGGCGTATTCCTCTCACTTGGAAAATGCGGTACTCCAGCACCCACCCCGTCTTTTCCCCTACCTATTTCTGAGCAAATTTCACTCACAGAAAAAGCCACCTCAGGCTTCCCTGGTAGTGCAGCTGGTAAAGAAACCGCCTGCAATGCAGGAGACCCCAGTTCAATTCCTGGATTGGGAAGATCCTCTGGAGAAAGGATAGGTTACCCACTCCAGCATCCTTGGCCTTTCCTGGTGGCTCAGATGGTAAAGAATCCGCCACAATATGGAAGACCTGGCCTCGATCCCTGGGTTGGGAAGATCCCCTGGAGGGCAAGGCAACCCACTCCAGTATTCTTGCCTGGTGAATCTCCATGGACAGAAGAGCCCAGTGGGCTACAGCCCTTTGGGTTGCAGAGTCAGACATGACTAAGCAACTAAGCATAATCCAGCACTTCTGGATAAGAAACTGCTAAAAACAAACAAAAAACGCACTCTTTTCTGATAAATTAATAAAAGATACTCCTTTAAGACACCCTTACCTGAAGCCTGACACAGTCTGAGGCTGAATACGTGGAGTGTGGGTAGATTTCAGCCCCTCCTCCCCACATCCAGCCATCCTCACCCAGGGCACCACCACCGTGGATGGCATGACCTAGGTGACTGCTATGTTTCTGGGACACCCAGAGCTTTCTCACATGTGGCCATCAACATTCATCTCATGGGGGTGCTCTGGCCCCCTGTGGACACCTTGGCCCATGAAGTCTCTTGAGGCGGCATCTCATGAAGTACCCTGGATATAGACCCCCTTCACAGCCCAAGAGCTCCCCAAATTCTTCCCATCCCAATAACAAAATCCTTGGGATTTTCAAAGGGAGATGTCTTCCTAGGACTCCTCCCTGTGGCAAAGGTGCACCAGGATCCTTGGTGAAATGCAGGGACCCACCCGGCTGCCCCGCTGTGTAGCATGAAGACTACTAAGAAAATAGCTCTTCCTGCTGGCGTCCTTGTCTGCTCCTCTCCCCAGCCTTCAGATCCACTCATGGGGCACGACTGGGGCCATGGACCACGTAGCCCTCCCTACTGCATCCTCCTTCCTTACTCTGTACACCTCCCAGCATTAACTCCCAGAGTCCCTCCTGTGATCCTCTTTTCCCTTCACGAAGCTTGCTGGCCCACCAGGCCTCAGATGTCATCAGGGAACCCAAAGGAACTTTATGATGGTAAAGTAAGCAAAACTCCCAAATGCTATTTTTTTGCTCAAATTAGCCAGACATCTGGGTGGAGAGTATGGTTTAGGGTTTCAATTTCCTAGAACACAGTAACTCGATTATAAAAATGGGGCGATATTTCCATGACAGCAGGTCTTCAGAAGTGGGAAGGGTTACCTTCTGTCTCCGCTGGGCAGATCCAAGTTCATGGCACAAGAGGCTGAGGAGGTGGCTGTGTTCACAGTCTCTGCAGGCCTGAGACACGGCAAAACAAGTGATACCCGAAGATATCCAAAGGTTAAAAACAACAAAATTCTATAAAGCAATTACCCTTCAATAAAAAAAAAAAAAAAAAAGACGTATTGGGATCTGACCCTCACAGAGCTTGGGGGTACCTGGTTCAATATGCGAAATGCTCCAGTCCAGTGAGGGCCAGTTTATAACGAGGGGTTCTGATCTGTTTGAAAGATCCCAAACTATTCGTATGTTGATTGTAACCAAATGCCAATTTTTCCAGGGAAACAGACCACGCACTTCCCCCCCTTATTACTCAGCTTTGGGACACTAAATTAATAAATGCATTGGCTATTACCCAGATGATAAGCTTTTACATTTCTGGTCTAGGTTGAATAAACTCAGTGGTACTAAACAGATTAGAGTTTTCAAGAGAAAAGGAAATAATATTCTTCCCAAGATGATGTTCTTAGATATTACTGTCAAGATGTTGTCTGGCTGGAAAACATTTCGGGAATGATTACCTTTCTTGTGTGTTTAATGAATTTTTCTTTTTCAGTATTAACTCTCATAATTCCTTCTCGAAATCTTGTGAAGTAGATCAATTTCCTTTCTAATCTGAATAAACCTACAGTCCTCAAAACTGATAATGATGGTTACTAAAATTCAACATTTTCAAGAAAATCTTTCAATCACACATACTTTCTGGCTAACTTTATATTTAAAATCAAATGTCTTTAGATGTTTCTAGGTCCTCTGATATAAATGTGGCATAGTGGGAAATTACATTTACAAGATTCATGTTGATAGTTCAAGAAACTGGCCAGTTAGACCGAATTTTCAACCTATAACTTGGATACTGATTCTTCTGTAGAACAAAGCCAGAAAGAATTCCCTCTGCCTGATGGCCCCTCAGGATAGCTGGGTGTGGTTTATTTTCTTCTCTGACTGGAACAAAGATATGCAGGAAAATCTTCTTTCTACAACTCAAATTCCTTGTTCTTACAAACAAGCTTAAGAAGAGAGAGAGAGAGAGAGAAAAAAAAAAAAAAAAGGCAGATCAAGCCTGGCTTAATTGTTTGCTTATATTGGTGCATAGATTGGATTTTTTCCAGGTTAACAAAAATAAAGCCACAGGGAAGATGTATGCAGCCATATATTTAAGCTACTGGCTCACACACAGTTTATTGGCTCCAAGTATATAAAAGATACGAAGGCGGAAGAAAAACAGTAAGCAGTTATGAGACATAACAAGTTTCCTTATTCTTTATTACTTTAAAGGAAGCTGGAACCCGATAACAATACACCACATACAGTTCAGAACCAAACAAAGGCTGCTTAGTTATTTATTTTGCATTTGCTCCTTTTAGGAAGTGAGGAAAAAACAGCTCTATTGGCACTCAAGTTTATTTTCAATTAAAATCCCCACACATTAGAAAACCTCTCATAAAACAGTGGAAATGGAAAAAAATGTTATTCAGAAAAAATTTTAAGTATCCCAGTTTTCTGCAGTGCACTGGGTTATGTGATTACTCTCATAAGGCCACTTAAAAAAATTATTCAGCCTCTATATTCTTCTTTAGGATAATACATAATAGTGTCTGGCCCTCTGACGGAAATACAGGAACAATTTATACTTGCCCAGTTTCAAGCACCGAGAACACCTTCCCCTCCCCCCACAATTTTGCTATTTGCTCATGTCTCAAACAAATAAATGAGTGCTGCTAAGAGACCAGGGGCCTTGCTGCCATTGTGTTTTTTCTATTTAAAATTCAGAGTATTAAACACAGTTGAGTACATCCAAGCATACATGACATACCGTTATCACATACCGGAAGCTCCAATCAAGAGCACTGGGCAAAGGCCCATTTCATAACATCATTAAGATGCACTGAACACTGCTGTTCAGAGAGGCTTTGTCAAAGCAGATAATAATGGCCTGTCAGAAGTGTGCAAACAGAAATTTATATTAAATTGTCCTTTTCCTCCTTTATTAGTACGGAATCCAGTTGCATTTCTAGTATATGGGCTCAGAGGTTCACTGAAAAGGCTTCCATGTTTTAAGATTGTGAAATATCACCAAAGTGAAGTACTAAAAAAAAATTTTTAATGAAAAATATTTGAGTAAGTAGGTGCGGGTATAGTAATCAACCATAATGACTTTATCAGAACAAAAGAAGGAGTTTCTCAGGGGTGTGAAGGTAGACTGAATTCATGAGTCACAAGGTGGAGTGTTTAATTTGGAACAAGTCAAATAAAAGCATTGCTTTCCTTTCCTTAAAAACCTTTGGGACTCTTTATGTTATGTTATGTTATAATCTCAGAAAAGAAAGCTCGTTCATTAAACTATTATTTTTTTTCCATTTTAAGTCCTGCTTAGTGAAGATGCCTGGGAGACAAATTTTACACACTGGCTTCCTGAGTTTAGTCGTAAGCAGGATGTTATCTGGAGACGCGGTGGTAAAATTTTACTTCTTTAGACTCGATACTTTTCTTTGCCATGTTCATTGATCACACATATGTGCTGAAACAATAAAGGATTGTTTATTGTTGTCCATCAGCCTCTTAACAAAATAAGTGCAGAAAATGGGATGCAGTAATATCATCTCCTACTTCGTTACTCTTCATTTAAATACATATGAATTGGGCTGGCCAAAAAGGTCCTTTGGTTTCTAAGTACAAATCAAAGATACAGTTTTTGTTTTCACCAAGAATTTTATTGAACAACATTTTGCTGTTTTGTTCCACTACTTTCTGCCATTTTTCAGGCAACTTCATAACTCCGTATTCCCAAAACTTTTTATCTTTCTGAGCAAAGGACTGTTGCAGGTGCCTTTTACAGCCTTCCAAGGAACTGTAATTTTTTTTTTCCAAGAAGAGAATTTTGTAAAGACCAAAATAAATGGGCATCTGAAGATGCAGTGTCTGGTGAATACAGTAGATGAATCAGAATTTCCCAGCTAAGCTGTAACAGCTTTTGCCTGGTCATCAAAGAAACATGATCTTTCATTATCCTGATGGAAGATGATGCATTTTCTGTTTGAGAGCTGCTTTCAGTTAGTCTAACTGGGTGCAGTACTTGTTGGAATGAATCATTTGGTTTTCCAGGAAAAGCTCATAAGAGAGGATTCCCTGCCAATCCCACCATATACACAACATCACCTTCTTTGGATGAAGACTGGCATTTGGTGTGGTTAGTGATGATTCACTTTGGTTGCCCCGAAATCACTTCCATTTCACATTATTGAACAGTACCCACTTTTCATCACCCATCACAATTTGTTTTAAAAATAACATTTTCATTATGTTTCAATAGAGAATCACATGTGGAAATATGGTCAAGAAGGTTTTTTGTTTTGCTAAACTTATGTGGAACCCAAACACCAGAGTGATTAGCATAACCAAGCTGGTACAAATGGTTTTCAATGCTTGATTTGGATATTTTGAGTATGTTGGTTATCTCCCACATGGTATAATATTGATTATTTTCAATTAATGTCTTGACTTGATCGCTATCAACTTTGACTGGTCTACCCAACCATGGAGCATTTGTCTGGCAAGAAATCTCTAACACGAAAACTTCACAAACTGTGCTAGACACATGTCATCAGCCACAGCACCTTCTTCATACACTGCACAAGCCTTTTTTTGCGTTTCAGTTGTGTCTTTACCTTTCTGGAAGTAATAAAACATAATATGTCGACAGTGTTGCTTTTTTCTTCCTTCTTCAATATTAAAATGGCTACACAAAAATTTGCCAATTTTGATTTTTTTTAAAAAAGGTGCACGTGGATATGACAGCTGTCACAATACAATCTAACAAAACTGGTTTGAATGAAGTTAAAGACAACCAAGTGCTACTAGGGCCACCTTATGGAAAAAGATGAACAAACTTTTTGGCCAACCCAATATGTATTTATTTATATGTGTATGTAGATCATATCATGTATATGCACACATACATGCACATATAGATGGACACACACAGATATCTGTAAAATCTAAAGAGACCCACTAAGACAAAAATTTCTTCACTGTTTGAGTTTTGAGTTCTTTTCTGAATCTGGCTTTGTGGGTCTGTAACAACAAGAGGTGCTGAGGGTTGGGGAATATAGGTAGTGGTGGAGATAGACGCGTCCTACTGGTGAAGTTACAGCTTCTACAGTGAATAGAGAAACAGCTGTAGTAAACACAAATACTGACTCTCCTTTGATCCTTTTTGGGTAGCCAGAAATGTGTCAGAAGTATTTTGGAGGCAAGCAACAGAAATGGCGTTGGGTTAACGTAAGCAAAGCGGTGTGGGGGGGTGTGGGGGGCTGTTACTGGTAGGAGACTGGGGTAGCTAGCGAAGGCAGACGAAGAGCAAAGTCCTGCAGCAACTGGAAGCCAGAAACAGGTTCCAGACATCAGCCCAGGCCTCAGCCCCGAACCCCTTGGTCTCTGTGGCAATCCTAGGGGAGAGAGACGGACTGGTCCACTTTGGGTTACATGTTTACCTCCAGATCATTCAGCGGTAGTCAGGGTCACACACCTCAGGGTCCATGTCTGTAGCCATGTTTCACCCAAGGGGAAAGAGTTATGAGCTACAAGCCACTGTAACTGGAAACTTCTAGATCTCAAGCACTGACACTAAACAGTTTATTGAGTATTGTCTGTTAGTATGGTTGATGGAGACACAGTTGATGACAATGGAAAAAACTCAGCAGCAAGCTGTCTTTCTGCCTATTTCCTTCATACAAAATAGAGACAATCATAACTGCTCCCATCATCATAATACCAACCTTGCTGGGCAGCGGTGGGAATTCACTGAAACTAAGAATGCCAAATGCCCAGAACATTCCTGACACAGAAGACACTCAATAAATGGCAGTCATCATTATGGCCATTTAAAAAACCTGTTAAATTGGTATCATTGCAATGTTCTTGTGAAAATGGGGCTAGGGGTTTGCATGCAAGACTTACATTTAGATCTCTGAAGTATTCATTGTAATCTAAGGCATAACCCACCACAAATAAGTTTGGAATCTCAAAGCCAGCATCTGAACAGAGAGAGGGAGGGGAGAAAAAGAACACAATTTAAATCACAGAAATATAAAGCCACCATAAGCTGTTGTTGGCACTTAACGTGTGAGGACCTTCCATTAGGCAGAAGTAAGTGAGAAAAGTGACAAACAACACATAAGATGCACCCAGCAGGACCTGGGCCTGAGTGACTACTCAGGGAGACAGCACAAACCAGTAAATAGAGTGAAAAATGACTGCAATCCTTGTAGACAAAGCTGAGAAAGGGCTCAGGAAGCCCAGTGGATAACAAGAAGTATGCCTGAGTCAGGCATATAGCGCTGCTTTTTCAAAGCAAGCAGTATCCAAAGATATCATGCCAAAGGAAACACTGCAAAAAGCATGAAGTGCAATTCAATCAGAAGGCATCCCAACGCTGTGATACGTGAGTAGGGGCACAGGCTGTCATAACAGGGAGCCATCGTCCCACTGCACTCAGTGTCCTGGGCTGAATAAAGGGCTAGAGCGCAAAACCTGAGAGACAGGTGAAAGGAGATGGGCCCGTTCAGCTGGAGGAAGACAACGCTACGCGTCACTCTAAAGCTAGTCTCTGAATCCACAAGGCAGATGATAGCAACGAACTCTCTGTCTCCACTGAGGTCAGGATGAGAGGGTACATGTGGGCTCAGTCGCTCAGTTGTATCCAATCCTGATACAGTTCACGGGGGCCCCGTGGACTCTAGCCTGCCAGGCTCCTCTGTCCATGGAATTTTCCAGGCAAGAATACTGGAGTGGTTTGCCATTTCCTTCCCCAGGGGATCTTCCCAACCCAGTGATTGAACCCACGTCTCCTGCATTTGCAGGAAGATTCCTTTCCACTGAGCCACAGCCCTTTAAGGTACTCAGGTTAAGGGAAAAAATGAATATATTGAAAGATGATTTTTATTGAAAAGGAATTTTTAAAAACACTTTTTAATGTGGACCATTTTAAAAGTCTTTATTGAATTTGTTTCAGTACTGCCTCTGCTTTATGTTTTGGTTTTTTGCCCGTGAGGCATGTGGTATCTCAGATTCCCAACCAGGGATCTAACTGGCAAAGTCTTAATCACCAGACCACGAGGGAAGTCCCTGAAAAGGATTCTTAAGGAGCATGAGATAGCTCTTCTTCCTCAGGTTTTAAAACTGAATAAATGTGCCTATAGCCCAATGATTTTTCAAATTCTTTTCAGTGTTGGGGAATCTTCTGTTAGTTTATTATAGTAGTGCAAATGAGTGATATACTTGCTTACTTTTACAAAACAATACTTTGGCATAGCCAGTGGACTTACAGCACAGAGAAAGTTACCTCTGTGGTTGACTACTCACCTCCTCGTTGGTCCTTCTGATCAAGGATGCTTTCACATGGAGAAACCAACTGGTAACTGCTCGCAGAAAGTGCTAGAGGGGAGGACTTGTTTTTCTAAGGACTGCATTGTGTGTCACTGTTAGAAAGCCCATTTGATCCCTCCAAACTGTAGATTTCTTGAGAAAAATAATCAAAGAGGAGAGGCAGAGCAGAAGAAAAGATGTCAGAAGATACAAGTGTCATTGAGCACAGAGGAAAAAGTCAACTATGAAAAAGGACCAAAAAGTACAAAGCCCCAGAAATCCGGGAAGAAAGACAAAAAACAAAGATTCTGATCTAGCTAAAAGAATATTAGCAAATCCCAGGAACCCCTGGCTAAAAAGATAATGATGACTTTACAGTGAGTAACATAATCTCTACAAGGGGCATGGGCAACTCAGACTGGGAAAAGTCGGTTCAAAAGGTCAAACCTTCAAAGCTGTCACAGAGTAAAAGAACCTTGGACCAGTAGGTCAGGAGAACAGCCAGGAAAGAGGTGACTGGTCTCTAGCCGCTAAGTGAGACCCTTATATTTGCAATTGCGGATGCTACTTACAGATGGAACGTAAGAGCTAGAGCAATGATAGTAATCAGATTGCCTGGGCTCAATAGTGACTGTACACTTACAGCTTTGTGACCCAGCAAGCTCTTTAACCTGTTTCATCATCTGTAAAATGGGCACAGCAATAGCACCTACTTTAGAGGAAAGCTGTGAGGATTAAACATGTTCATCTCTTGGTAGCTCTTAAAACGGAGTCAGACACACCAAAATCTCTCTCACTATGTCTATGAGTCTCCTTCCATTCTGTAAATAAGTTCATCTGCAACTTATTTTTTTTGATTCCACATATAAGGACCTACTGTATAGCACAGGCAACTATACTCATTATTTTGTAATAACTTATAAGGGACAAAAATCTAAAACAGAATATATATGTATACAAATGGCCTTCCCAAGTAGCTCAGTGGTAGAATCCGCTTGCTAACACAGGAGAGGTGGGTTCGATCTCTGAGTCTGGAAGATTTCCTGGAGTAGGAAATGGCAACCCACTCCAGTATTCTTGCCTGGGAAATCCCATAGACAGAGGAGCCTCCCATGGACAGAAGAGCTTTGTGGGCTACAGTCCATGGGGTGGCAAAGAGATGGACATGACCGAGCATGCATGCATGTATCCAAATGTATATGTAAAACTGAAGCACTGTGCTGCACACCAGGAAATTAACATGACATTGTAAATCAATTACACTTCAATTTTTTAATTTAAAAAATTAATCTCTTACTAGTGCTAGCTATTATTTTGTTAATACTGTTGCTGTGACACAAGAAATTTGTAACTAGTTGGATATGTCTAAAGTGTATGTCTTTCAACTTCTGTTGAAATTTTCTCTATATAGTATCTTAGATTATTTCCTTAGAAGATTTCTGTTTATTAACCTTATCCGACCCTGCTGCTGCTGCTGCTGCTAAGTCACTTCAGTCGTGTCCGACTCTGTGCAACCCCACAGATGGCAGCCCACCAGGCTCCCCAGTCCCTGGGATTCTCCAGGCAAGAACACTGGAGTGGGTTGCCATTTCCTTCTCCAGTGCGTGGAAGTGAAAAGTAAAAGTGAAGTCGTTCAGTTGTGTTTGACTCTTTGAGACCCCATGGACTGCAGCCTACCAGGCTCCTCCGTTCATGGGATTTTCCAGGCAAAAGAGTACTGGAGTGGGGTGCCATTGCTTTCTCTGTGTCTGACCCTAACTATATTCAAATTATATTCCCCAAACGAATAACTAGACAGGAACATGTTATTGGATCTATCTGGCCAGAGCTAACATTGTCTAGATTTAAGACATCCACCTAGGAATGCAACTTGTTTTCAGAATAAAGAATCACTGGTTCAATGTCATTGGCACACTACCCATCCATAGCATGCTTCTCATGCTAATGTTTGTTCAGCTTGCTGATGAGAACTGCAGCCAAATTATCCCAAAGGTTTGAGTGCAAATGTAAGTTATAAAAATCCAGCCAAAGTCTGCCTATTCAAGAGAAAAAAAAATCGCCTCTAGTGTTAGAATAATAAATAATCAAGCAGCTTGTTTATCCTTTCTGGCATTACAACTATTCGTATCCTGGGGAGGATGGACGAAACTGCTTTAGATGAGAAAACTCCTTGGGAACGCATGTCTGAACTGAAGTGTGAAGATGGTATCTAGAGTTATTTGCTCTAGTTCTCTGTGTGGTATACTTGTGTTTGGAGGTGGTGGGGCAGAGTCTCGGATTTCCCTTTGTGTGCTAAAATTCCGACTTGCTGAAGGTCAGCACTGTGCATTGTCTGCTCACAGATCCTGGAGATGGTAGAACCCCTCAACGTTCCCAGTGCCTCTCTGCGTCCAACTGAGACACAGAGAGGACAGACGGGTGGGGACAGAGGCCAAGGCAGGAATCCCGTGTGTCCAAGTCAGTCCAGGGGTGGGGGTCACATCTCCCTCCAACCCCCGAACCCCATTTTAGCTGAGCTCTTAGGAGTGAAGGTGCAAAGATTTTAGAAAAACCGAAAAATAAAAATATCCAATGTACGCAACAGAGTTCCTGGGAGAGGTGTAATTAGAAAATGAAAATCCCTGGTTGTAGAGGGTTCTGTTGCTAGAGACAGAGCATTTATGGGACTATCAAATCTTTTATAGCTTCCGTTTCACATAGAATGCTGACAACTAGGAAATGAAAGTCTTAAACACCAAACACCACCACTAGCCAATAAACAACCGACAGCCGCCCCATGCCCGACCAAACACTTACAGTCAGGTCTAAAGCCATCACTTCTAGGCATCCTCTTCACCAATAAACTACCATTAAAAGAAAAAAAAATGTTTTAGTGATCCAGACAGAATGTTTGTGAATTACAAATATAATTAAAATATATATTAAAATTATATTTTATATAAAATTATTTATATATTTATATAAAATTATTTTAATAAAATTATTTTATATTAAAATTATGTATTAAAATATATATTTGTAAAGTGCTTTTTTTCTCCCCTCAAGCACTTGGGGTATCAGCACAGCCTTGAGTTCCCTCCTACTGCTCCTTATCAGTGAGATTCTGGATAATAGGGAGGGAGAGGGGAGTGGGCACTGGGGCTCTGCCAGCTGCTCCTGGAAATAGCTAACAGAGGTATCGGAAAGGGGCTCAGATACACAGCAAAGCACGTCCTCTCTCCCTTCCTCCCTCTCAGGCTAGCTGTCAAATGGGGCTGTTTGTTCAGTGTGGTCAAATCCTAATGCCCCAGGGCAAAGGGTTAGTTGTTTGGAATGGACTGCACTCTTTGGAACCAGCGTTCTGTGTTAGCATCCCTCTCGGGCAGGTTTGGAGAGACAGAAGCAGTGATGATGTGAACATGGTACTCACCTGGCTACCTTGATCATGTTGGGCTTGTATTTCTCTATGCTACCAAGCAAGGCTTTCATGGTCCTCCCGGTTCCGACAACATCCTTAGAAAAGAGGACAAATTCAACCAGATGCCTTTGGGCTGCATTAAAAGGCTTTTCATCCAGACAGATGAGTCTAGTCCTTATTAATAATGTATCATAATTAGAATTGCCATCAAATTAGGAGTCCAAGTAGGAGGCAGAGCTGGTTATATTTTTAGACAGGTGCATCTTTCTGGAAGCTGGGTTTGAGGGCAATATGTCGGTGATTGTTTCCTCCTAGAATCCTTGAGCTGTGTCAAAAGGCTACATTCAGCGTTTGGAGAGCATGTGGGGCTCTTTATCGAGTGCATTTGGACTCGTGCATGCGCATTCAAGGACTAAATTTGGCCCTGGGGTAATGTAACACAACACAGGGCACATGAATTTTCATGGACATGGGATGCACATCTGAATACACTGAATGGACAGATAAATGCTTCCCCCTCTCCCCCCTCACATACTCTCTGCACTTAATAGGAGATTCGATGGCTGGGAAGTGAGATGTATGTGGACAGCAGCTGGTGACAGCCTGTGAGTTCTGAGGGCACGAGGCTACCGTGAGCTGATGAGCTGCTGCACAATTAGAGCAGAATGGGCAAGCGAAATTGATTGTCCGTGGGACAGAAATCAGCTGTCGGGAGCTGATTATCAAAACAACAGGTCTGAATTTAGCCAGGGTCGGGCAGTGCCTTTCGCTGGAGGGTCTACTTCAAGGGTTCTGTCTGAGCCAGAACAGCATATACATATGGCACACCCAGGCGACTGTAACAAAAGTGCGACAAAAACAGCTTCCCTGAATTTTTGCCAGCTGATAAGACAGGCCTGCTGGACTAAAGGACCCGTTGTTTCTTTCTCTTTTCTTTTCTTCTTCTTCTTTTTTTTTTAAAAAAACCAAAAACAAATTAAATCATAGCTTTCCCCTGGATAGCAAATTTTTACACTGATTCTATTTATGATATAGATGCTGAAGGGAGAATTGTTTCAAGTCATTAGAGGTCATTAGCAAGAACACTGAATTAAGGGTGAGAAGTCTAACCTTGGTTTCTCTATTAAAAAAATTTGGTTCTGTGGGCTAGTTTTCTCTTCTGTGAAAATGTCTGATTCACAAATAGATCTAAGAACCAGTTTAGAAATGGGTGGCATTAGATACAAAAGGATAAATACCACACAACTATTACTGCAAAGCTTCTATTCTAAGTTATTTCAAGCCAAATTCTAGTTGACTCCTATTCTGTAAATCCAGAGAAGTCTGAACGCAGTGGGAATTCAATAAATCTTTGGCCAATTTGATAACAAGTTCTATATTTCAAAACTTACCATTAGATTCTTTCAACTTCCAAGTATGGATAAAGAAAAGTCAGCTTACCTCAACAATGAGGACATTCTGAAATTTAAAAAAAAAAAGTATTTAGAATATGATGCAAATCTGGCTTATAAGATAAACACATATTTTGCTTGGAGTTAGAATTTCACAGTTAGCTTAGCTGGGCCTCCACTATCCATCTAACCCAAATGCTTGGAGATAATCCAGGACTTCCAAATTTATTTTTCCAGTTTTTCTGGAATCACGGATGCTGTGATATTGGTGTCTATATTCAGGTTAATGGTGTGCTGTGCTTGGTCACTCAGTCATGTGTGACTCTTTGTGACCACACGGACTGCAGCCCACCAGTCTCCTCTGTTCATGGGGATTGTCTAGGCAAAAATACTGGGGTGGGTTGCCATGCTCTCTTCCAGAGGATCTCCTGACCCCAGGGGTCGAATCCAGGTCTCCTGCATTGCAGACAGATTCTTTACTGTCTGAGCCATCAGGGAAGCTGAAAAATACTGGAGTGGGTAGCCTATCCCTTCTCCAGGGGATCTTCCCCATCCAGGAATTGAATCAGGATGTCCTGCATTGCAGGCAGATTCACCAGCTGAGCTACCAGGGAAGCAAGCTGAATTTAGATCCTTTACCTGTCTGAAGGACTATCCATAATGTCATCCCACTGCCATCATTCTGGCAAGTGACCCCCCTGAGTCCTTTGGGATACAAAGCTCACCAAATTTCCCAGACAAACAGCATTGTTAATGGAGACAGCACTGGGCAGAAGGATCCTATACTCAGTGGGGACACCCCTACACCAGTGTAGCCACCACAATCACCAGGGATCTGGTATTTACTCTTGGATTTTTAACCCCAAGGAAGGGGAGTGCTTGGTTTATATTTTTAGTGACGTGGTTACACTCCTTACTCTGTGCTTTCAAGGCATCCCTCTGCTTTTCCCCTAGGAACACAGATTATGTTTCATTTTAACTTCTTGAATGATACTTGTTCTCCCCATTAGACTATAAACTCTGTGAAGGATGGAGGGAATCATATTTTTCTTGCTTAATTCCATAGTCTCAGCCACTAGCACAAATACTGCAAACAGATGCTCAGTAATTATTTATGAATGAAGGAACGATAACTAATTATACTTATTAATGACAAAATTAACCAATAAGTGGATTTGTAGTCACATGTCAATATTGCCCTATCAAATTAAAACACCACTGTGTTAACATGCTATTTCCGTTAAAAAAAAGTTTTGGATATTCGCCTCAATTTAATGATGTCTTTCTTTAGATAACTTTTCATTTATCCCTATGATTTATACACTACTTTAAAAATTCTATCAAACTACACGCTTTGGTTATCTTACTTATCTCTCATGCAAAAGAGATCTAAATAATGAAAATGTGAACCAACCAACCACTCTGTTAAATCTGTACTATACTACCTTATGTGTCAACTGCATTCTTAGGTGGAATATCTTTCTGGAAGTGTTTTCCTCTCAAATATAGTATCTGTATTTATTAAATTCATGAAAGAATCTGAATTTTATCATTAAAATATAAGATTATTTTGTCTGTTTTAAAAATAGGTCATTCCCACAGTATACCCCATGGATCACACTGACGGAAAGTCCCCTTGGTATCCTCAATGCATTTGATATATTATTAACCATCAATCCATCACAACTAGTTAGGATGTGCATGTTTAGTTTGATTGAGGCCTATTAGCCAACCAGAACACTTGAAGAATACTTGGTTAATTTAATGTCCTAGTTCACAATCTCTTTTTGTTTCAATCTTATAATGAAAAACCTCTTAAAACTGTTAGTCTGCATTCTTGCCTAATTAAATGAAGTGCACAGAACATAATTAAATCTGCTTTTTGAAAGTTCAGGGCCTTGCAAACCAAGAGTCATTCTTGAGGAGATTAGCTTCAACAACAAGATATAGCGATAGCTGGGAATTAGAATTTGGAGAGGCATAAGTCCAGAGATACGGTGTCAAAATTAATTAAACACATTTTAAAATCAAGGTAATGCATACACATGTTAAAAATAAAATAGAAAAGTCTACAAGTTTTCTAGATATTGATGTGTTTCTACTGGTAAAAGTATTTCAAAATGATTATATATTTATATGAAAGTTGTGGCATTTTATACTATGCATATCCAAAATATTAGCTCATCTAACAAAAACTATTAGTGGTTTTTCCAGTAGTCATGTATGGATATGAGAGCTGGACCATAAAGAAGGCTGAGTGCCAAAGAACTGATGTCGTTGAAATGTGGTACCGGTGAAGACTCTTGAAAGAACCTTGGACAGTACGGAGATCAAACCAGTCAATCCTAAAGGAAATCAACCTTGTATACTCATTAGAAGGATTGATCCTGAAGTTGAAGCTCCAATACTTTGGCCATCTGATGTGAAGAGCCAACTCACTGGAAAAGACCCTGGTGCTGGGAAAGACTGAAGGCAGGAGGAGAAGGGGGCAAAAGAGGATGAAATGGTTGGATGGTAGCCATCGACTCAATGGGCATGAGTTTGAGCCAACTCTGGGAGACAGAGGACAAAGAAGCCTGGCATGCTGCAGTTCGTGGTGTCACAAAGAGTCGGATATGACTTAGCAACAACGACAACACACAAAAATGACGATAATCCATTCCACTTTATTTTTTTTTCATTTTCTCCTAGTTTTATCGAGATATAACTGACATACTTTACTATGTTAGTTTAAGGGGTACAGCATGATGCCCTGACTTAGATATACTGTGAAGTGATTACTGCAATGTTTAGTCCGCATCTATCCTCTCATATAGATACAAGTAAAAGCAAAAGGGGCAAAACCCTTTTTTTTCTTTTTGATAAGAACTCCTAGGGTTTACCCTTTTTTTAAATTTATTAGTTTATTTTTAATTGGAGGATAACTGCTTTATAATGTTGTGTTGGTTTCTGCCATATCTTGGGGTTTCCTCTTTTAATAACTTTTACCTGTATTACTCAGTAGTGTTAATTAGTTATCATGTTATACAGTACATATGAGAGCTGAAAATTTGTACCTATGACCAGCTCCCATTCCCTGCCTCTGGTAACCACAAACCCGATCTTTTTTCCTGTGAGTTTGATTTTTGTTTGGTTTTATTATGTTTTAGATTTCACATATGGGTAAGACAACACAGAATTTGTTTTTCTCTGTCTGACTTATTTCACTTAGCATAATGCCTTCAAGGTCCATTCATGTTGTTGAAAATGGCAGGATTTCCTTGGATTTTTTTTTAATGGCTTAATAAAATTCCATTGTGTATGTATATCACATTTCTGTATTTGACAATAATATCTTTTCTTTTTTCTTTTACTTTTTCACTGCATCATGCAGCATGCAGGAACTTAGCTCCCTGACTAGGGATACAACTCATGCCCCCTGTAATGAAAGCTGGGGTCTTAACCACTGACTGTAAGGGAAGTTCCCAAAGTTTCTTAATATCATATAAACTTAGTACACATTCACTAGGCTTCCCAGGGCAATTTCCCCAGTTGTCGTTCAAATGGCTTTTGTTTAATTGGAGAATAACTGCTTAGCCATATTGCATTGGTTTCTGCTGTATAGCAACATGAATCAGCCATAAGTATACGTATATTTCAAACGGCTTTTGTTGTAGCTGGCTTGTCTAATCTAAGAACACGCAATGATCTTTAATGTCCTTTAATTTAGAAGAGTCCCTTTTTCTGTACTTCTATTTCTCACTCTCACAACTTTATACATCATCTATTTACTATATTCTTTCACACTATCTCACTTCTTTTCCCCATGCCCCAGTGTTACCTTGTTATGACTGTATCTTCTCATACAGGTTACATTTTTTCTCACTAAAGAGTCAAGTAGTAAACTATATCTCTTCTTAGAGCTTGTTTACTTTTCTTGAAGTTCTTAATTGTTTTTCCTATCATAGTCCATTGTCTTATAATACTGTAATAACCCTTACTTTTTCCTGCCTTTTCTTTCTTTTTTTTTAGGAAGCTCATATTTTTAAAAATATTTATTTGGCTGCACTGGGTCTTAGTTGTGGTATACAGGATCTTCAGTTCTCAGTGTGGTATCTTCTTCTTCTTCTTTTTTTTTTTAGTTATGGCATGCATACTCTTAGTTGGGGCATGTGGGATCTAGTTCCCTGACCAGGGATTGAACCTCAGCCCCCTGCATTGAGAGCATGGAGTCTTAGCCACTGGATCACCAGGGAAGTCCCATTCTAAGCTCTTCTTTCTTAGGAGGATTTTAATAAGGAAAATATTGACTAGTTATGGTTTAACTGTCTTTCTCAAAGGATTTTTGGAGGATCAAGAAAGCAAACAGGTTGATAAAATCTGTAACAACAGAAAGAATTTTCTGTGTTATGAACAGTACTAAAAAAGTAAAATTATGTAGTAGGATCAAAAATGATGGGCAAGGGAATACTAGTATAGAAAAACCATCTGCTATTGAAAGGGGATTAAGCAGAAAATTAGAGTTTTTTATTGGCTCTACAGAGCAGCCATCAGACATATATTTATTTTCCTTTATAGAACATCAGCTATGTTTTCAAATCCTTTCATTAGTGGCACATGAATTGACTCTTGGATCTTTAGTGGCCTGCCTGTTGTGTGAAAAGCTTATCCTGAATGAGAACAATGACTTTAATACCTTTGGAAGACTGGCTCTGCCTTGCAAAACAAGAAGTAGCCCAAGAGTAGAGAGAAAAGTGACTACCCCAACTATGGAAGCATTTTTCAATACTATCTAAGAAAACTCATCTCTTAACACTTTAGTGGACCAAGATTAGCGACACAAGCTAAGAGAAGAAGACTAACCCATCTTTATACTATCAGTATATAACATGGTAACTGTTATGTAGTAGGTGCTTAAGAAATGCCTGTGGAACAACTCAACAATTCTGACCTCCTTTCTTTCTCTAGCTCATCATATACCTCCTCTATCTTTCTCCTTAATGATGTACAGTTCCTCCTTAACTGAGCTATCATTAAATGTCTGTTGCTTTTAATTTTGCATTGAGAAATCTTTTAAAATCCCCATTTTCTTCAGTGGGCTGCCTTGGGAATTTTTCTTTTTTTCCAGAACACACTGTGCCTCTTTAAACACTTCCAATCTGCTGACTCCCATCACTGAATCTGAGATGCTCGCCAGTTACTGTCGTAGTCATCTCATCACACCTAGCTCATTTCCTCCCAGTAAGCCAATGAAATCTGCAACCTGGGAGCCGCAGGCAAGAATCCTATGGGGAGCCTCCACGGCGTGTCCTATCTCCGCTATTTCATGATCCTGATGGAAGCGCATCCCATTGGGTTTCCTCAAGAAAAAGCAAGGAAGGAAGTAATAGAAAAAGAAAAGGACAGACTGATGAAAATCGGAATGGTTTTCTTAAATAGGTTATTCCTTTCAGCCTTTTAAAATGTAAAGCAGCCAGCACACCACAGGATACAATCTGCAGCAATGTATTTTGATGGCTGCGCCTGCACCCCGCTGAGGGACGAGGGCAGGGGTGATGGTGAGCCAAGCGTGGGTGCTGAGCCTGCGTGGGAGTGTGACTACAAACCCCGTGGAGAAAGGCATGCAGTCTAGCATTTCATTTTATGGGATAATTCACAAAACTGCCAGAATCATCAGTTGCTGGGCATTTCCATGACTGTCCTCAGCCTAGTCAGATGCAATAGAAAGGAATGTTTAAATGGTTCAGGCAGGCAAGGAGGAAATTTCAGAAGGTTCTGATGCTTCGTTTCTGGCATTTGATTCGACATCTATCTGAGGTGGGGGGCACGCAGTGGCAGGTCTCCTGAAATCTCACGCTTAACCTGCACACATGTTTGCTCATTGCCAGATCTGGGCCTGTTTCTCTGCGTTTGGGTTTTATTCCGCCCTTTCAGAGATTTCTCTTGAACATGAATAAAATCGCCTTGCTTTAATGGACACACACATTTTATGAAGTGCTAGGATTAAATCAACTTTGAAAAAAAATCAGCCAGAGAGCGTGTTGTGCAGGCAGCTTAAACACCCCGAGAGAAACGCTTTTAACGCTGTGAGCTGAAGGAGCCATTGAAATGAATCATTGCAGGCTCTCTTTATTCAGCAGCCATGACCTATTTAGAACCACGATTCAGCAAGCCTTTCTGGGGAGCATTCTTCCTTTTAAAGCTTTTAAAAAAGAAAGAGGCAAGGAAGGAAGGAGGGAAAGAAGGAAGAATGGAGAGAGAAAGAGGAAGAAAGGAAGTGACAAAGGAAGGAAAAAGATGTAATAAAAGAAGCCCAGAAACAGAAAGGAGCATGTGGCTGTCTAGAGTCTCTGCTTCCTAAATATTTTAACTTGAGCATCTACAGAGGACTTCAGTGACACAGTAAATCTATGGGGTTTCTAACGCATGGGAAAATCACACAAGTGATTTTCTAACCTTCCTTCCTTCAGGAATCACTGACTTCATCCTGCTCCTTCTGTTTCACTCCTACTTCACTCCTGAAGTTCAAGTGCTAAAACCACACTGCCTCCTCACTGGTTTCTCTACCTGGAGTTTCTCTCTTCTTTCAGTTAACTCTGCCCTCCTGTCAGGTGCATTTCCCTAACACACAGCTTCTTGATGCCACCTCAGCTCAACAACTTTTGTGGCTTCTCTTTGCTTTTCTGAGCAAGTTACACTTGTTATTCATTGTGGTTTTTTGGGGGGGTTTTTTTTGGCTTTTTTCTTTTTTAGCTACACTGTGGGGCATGTGGGATCTTAGTTCCCTGACCAGGGATCAAACTCACATCCATTGCAGTTAAACTGAGGTGTCTTAACCGCTGGACTGCCAAGGAAGTCCCCAATATATTCTATAAACCAAGTCCAATTCCAGTTTTTTAAATTATTATTTTGCTATTTTTTGATGAATTTCCTTCAGTCACACGGGCCACTCCTGTTCTTGGCTCTGCTGTTTTCTCCTCTTCTTCCCCCATTCCACATGCTACTCTCTCTCCCTCTTCTGTGCTATTCCCTGACCTTCTGGTCCCAAGTAAAACCTCACCTTCTTCTAAGACAATTACAATCCTAAGAAATCATTCCTTCTTTGGATTTCTTTAGGCTCAAGGAAAAAGTCTTGTGTGGAAAGATCCCTTACCTCCTAAATGTTCTTTCCTGGGTGCCAAGCATTAAAAAAGAGAAGGCACGAACAAGTTCATGGCAGAGCAGTAATATAATGATAAATGTAACTTCAGTGTGAATTTGTTAATTGAGAAATCATGTGATTACTCTATGAGAAGGGAGAAGTTAGATGATGACCTGTACCAACCCTTGCAATGCAGATATTTACCCAATACATCTTCCATTCCAGGCAGATATTTACTGCAGTTTCAGACATTCTTCTACCACCATTTAAAAAAGGACCTGCCCATTGTTATGTGCCTTTTAAGTTTTTCCCAGTTGGTATAAATTCTACATGATGGGAAGATGCTAGAGGGCCTCTGAAATTTTTTTTTCTAGCTGCACTGCATGGCATGTGGGATCCTAATTCCCCAACCAATGATCGAATCCGCATCCCCTGCAGCAGAAGTGCAAAGTCTTAACCACTGGGCTGCCAGGGGAATTACTGAAATTTATTTTTATAGTTCTTTCAAACTCCTAATGGATAGCCTATTTCTGAAAAGCTAAAGAAGGGGGTAGGGAGGGCAAGCCATATGAAAGCCTTTATTCTTTTAAGGAGAAGGAAAGTTAAGTGAATTTTTTTTCCCCACTCCTCCACTCCTTCCACATCCTGGTGGGGAAACAGGCAATGGAAAATAAGCCCCAAAGAAACACCAGAAATTATGGAAAGGGCTTCAGTGGAAAGAGGGTGCTGATACAGAGGTTAATGGAGAATAGGGGGACAGGGGCTTAGAGGGGAGGAGTTTGTGTTCATTTTAGAGACTTAGGGAAGGCCTCTCTCTGACACAAAAGTCTTTAGGCTCAAATCTGAAGGATAGGAGGAAAGTGAGTTCCAGGCAGAGGTCACAGCTTGTCCAGGGTCTTGGCAGGAAGGAGCTTAGCCAGTGTGGTGATGGCCTGAGAGGAGGCGGTGAACGGTGTGCCGTGACGTCGGGAAGGGGACAGGGCCAGATCATTGGGGTCTTCTAGGCTGCGATAAGGAGTCTGGATTATAATCTCAGAGCACTGGGTTGCCAGGCACAATATAGAACATCCAGATACATTTGAATTGCAGATAAAGAACAACATTTTAGTTCAAGTGTGTTCCAAATACTGCATGGGACATACTTATACTAAACATTTATTCACTGTTTATTTGAAATTCAAATTTAACTTGGCATCTTGCTTTTTTTTTTTCTTTTAACTAAGTCTGACAGCCCTAATTGACAGGCTGCTGAAAGGTTTTCAGTACGCAAGTGACGGGATCCAATCTGTATTTTAAGAAAATACCTTTGACTGCTTCTTGGAGACTTGTTTGAGGGGTGGCAACAGTTAAGTTGATGCTTTTGAACTGTGGTGCTGGAGAAGACTCTTGAGAGTGCCATGGACTGCAAGAAAATCAAACCAGTCAATCCTAAAGGAAATCAATCCTGGATATTCATTGGAAGGACTGATGCTGAAGCTGAAGCTCCAATACTGGCCACCTGATGAGAAGAGACAGCTCACTGGAAAAGACCCTGATGCTGGGAAAGACAGAAGGCAGGAGGAGAAGGGGACGACAGAGGATGAGATGGTCGGAGGGCATCACCAACTCAATGGACGTGAGTTTGAGTAAGCTCCAGGAGTTGTTGATAGACAGGGAATCCTGGCCTGCTGCAGTCCACGGGGTCACAAAGAGTTGGACAAAACTGATCAGCTGAACTGAAACTGAACTGATGCTCAGGTATCTTAGCTTCTCAGATATTGTTTCACATACGTACAGTGGGCTAATACCTGTTCTAGGGAATTCACATAACTCTAAGGGTTATTGCAAAGGTAGACTGATGTTGAAGCTGAAGCTCTAATATTTTGGCCACCTGATGCAAAGAGCCAACTCACTGGAAAAGACCCTGATGCTGGGAAAGATTGAAGGCAGAGAAAGAGGATGACAGAAGATGAGATGGTTGGATGGTATCACTGACTCAATGGACATGAGTTTGAGCAAGCTCCAGGAAATGGTGAAGGACAAGGAAGCCTGGTGTGCTGCAGCCCATGGGGCCGCAGAGAGTCAGATACTACTCAGCGTCTTAACAACAATAGTTAAGTGAAGGCAGAAGTTCAGGGAGACTAGTTAGGCAAGGCTCACAGCCACCCAGAAAAGGGATAGAGGTTGTCTCACCCTAGAGACCAGTCGTCTCAAACTTTAATGTGCATAGAATCATCAGGGCACCTTGTTAACATGAAGGCTTAATTCAGCAGATCTGGATTGGGATCTGATGTACTCCATTTTCAATAAGTCTCTAGGAGTTGCTCACCTTGCTGGTTCCTAGACCAAAGGTCAGCAAACTATGGCTGATTGGCCAAATCTGGTCTGCGCTTTGTTTTTTGTAAATAAAATTTTATTGAAACATAGCCATGTCCATTTGTTTGCACTTCATCTATTGCAAATAGATGTGCGATGACGGCAATGTGAAGGAGTTGCAACAGAAGACTGTATGGGCCACAAAGCTGAAAAAATATTTACTACCTGCCCCGACCTGGAAAGTTTATCTGACACCTGCCCTAGAACACACTTTGAGTAGCAAGGTCTAGACCTGGAATGTTACCATGGAGATGGAGAGACATGGACAGATTCAAGATGTATTTGAGAGAACAGAGTGTGGTCTACACTGGTTCATTAAACATTGACTTCTGATGTGAGCTTAGGAACCCTGAACTGCAGAATCTTAAGCTGTCATGACAGTTGAGACCCTGGCTAATGGATGTTGAGACATCTTAGAAATATTTACCCAAGAATCCCAGGGGCTTCTACTTGACATGAATTTGAATGCATATATCTCTGCACACACAGTGACTGGAAAGATATCATGTAACAGTACCTCGTAACCTGGATGAATCATTCATTGTGCTAGCAAAAAACTGAAGCCAACCTCTGCTCAGACTTACTGTTTGGCTGGTTTGCCATCTCTCCTACCTGAACTTCCACGATGTTTATTTTCTCATGATGGGGGTGGTCTTTGCAGTAACTGCAGAAGGGCAAAGTGAGGCACAGCCTTATCACCTCTTCTGCTCACTCCACCCCCGGAAGAAACTCCCCTTTCTTCAATCTCTTCTCAGTCTCTCTTTTTTGAAAAAAATTATAACCATTATTCTCTCTCTGCTTTCTAAAGGAAGGGACTATCCAGTGCTCACATAAGAGGAAAAATGACTTTAAAACAAAATACAAGATAATTTTAGAAGGCAGGAGAGAAACACTGCACTTTTTCTGTGCATTTTTTTTTTTTTGGCATTCCTTTAGGATTCTTAGAGTTGCCACTTTGACAGATTCCACGGTAAATGCACAAGGTGCACTATTTCTCCTATGTGATAAACTTACAAGGCGATGTCATACAACAAAATACTAAAATGACATCATTTAAAGACAACCCCAGGGTTGTTAAAAGTTATGAATTTCTGGAAATAGCTTTGATTTTTTTTTTAATCTAATAGCTTTGATTTTTTTAAAATCTCTCCAGGATGCTGTATTATGCAGTGATGTAGTAACACCAAATGGCGGCTTCATGATGCATATATTAACACGAACAAGTGAATTACAGTTTCTGTAGGATGCAGTTTACTACTAGGCAGCAATTTAACACTCAGATGTTAAGCTATCTTCTGAGGAGAGGAAGGAAGCTGTTCTGCAGTGAGTCCTTGTGGCTCTTCAATGTTCCTAGTGTTATTATACACATTTTTATTAAATATGGCTGCTATCCCTTCCCTAGGTGGGCACTGCAAACCAGTAACAACTGCAGATAGGAGTGTAACAGACTGCTTTGTTTCACTTAGAAACCTTAAGTTGCTCAGGGATAATGAATACAAGATAATGTCAGCAGAGCTGAACAAAAACAAATTCTGTGTTGCTTTCATTCATGGCAAAACTTGCGTTTCAGGTCACACTTGCACAAAGACCATCTGTTTGATGAAACACTCTTCCTTCCCAATGCATGGATTTATGTCAGAATCCAGAGTTTTTCACGTAATTATTAAGCTTTGGCAGATTTGGAACTCCAGGCTAACATCGGAGATGCCTGCCTCATAATCTCATGGGATACATTTTTTCAACAGGGGACAGTGGTGGGGGCAGGCAAAGTGTTGAAAAATGAAGAAGTCTTCAGATATCCTTTCTTTTTTTAAATTCCCTGCCTAAATTTTAAACACTTCAACAGACATGTTTACATGCCTTAGTAAAGTGCTTTGGTGCCCAGGAGGAGATGAAGGGTGAAAACCAGACAAATAAAGGAAAAGACTTCCCTTTCAGGAGGTACCTGACAGTGTGAGCAGGAAAAAAAAAAATGGGAAAGAGAAGAAGGAGAGCTAAGGGGTTTTTGTAATGTGAGGGTGTCTGAAATAGGATTGGAAGGAAGCTTGGAGACGGAAGATTTGGTCTGAGTCGGGCCCTGGAAGCATTATAAAAGGAGTATTTTATAAAAGGAGGAATCATTAAAAGGATCCACACATTCATTTGCATGAATTAGCAAACCCAGGAGAGTGTCTGAAATGGACTGCAGCGCTGACCTGAAATGAAGGTTACTGATTTCCCCGCAACACCCAGGCCTCAGGGGGCACAGAGCAGAGTCACATGAACAAACCTTTCCAGCCAGAGTCGAAAGATCATCACCTCCAATGATCTGCATCTCGTCCATGGACTGGTCATTCTAAACGGAAAGGGGAAGATAATATTTTACTATATTAGAAAAGCTGTAAAGCACGTTTCCCAGTCTACCCAGCCGGGGGCTGGATTGTGCCTTGCAAATATAGCACAAATAGCTGGTCCTGATTCATGGTTGCCTATGGTTACCAAGAGCCAGTCTCCTGCCACAGTGCTTGAGACAAAGCATCCTAATGGTTGACAGGAGAGCCTGTGTGGAGAGGGAATGGAGGGAGTGGGGAGAGGACAAGCAAATCTAATTTTGGAACAAAATAAAACCATGGAAGGTGCCTGAGCCTATTCTGAGACAGATGGAATTGGAGAAGACAGTCATGCTCCTGGACTTCCCTGGGGTGGCCGGGGCTATGGCGGGGGTTGCTGGGGAGGGGGTCTAGCGTTTGTCAGCTGTGCCAACAGCCCCAGTTACAGCCCTGCAGTGGGGAACAATTAGACTGCGGTTCCCAGAGAGGTTAGAGACCCCCTCTCCTTACTACCAACGTGGGTCCAATCGCTTATTTGTATTGAGGGCAATTCTAAAAGGCCACAGCTCAAGAACTATTACACTTAGATCTTGAAACAAGGATAATGAAGCCTCAGGAACTTCCTGGAGTTCAGGAATATAAGACTAGAATCCCATTTAGAAGACTTTTCACAAAACCTTGTAATAACCTATAATGGAAAAGACTCTGAAAAAGAATATATATATATCTATATATGGGCTTCCCTCATGGCTCGGACAGTAAAAAAACCTGCCTGCAATGCAGGAGACCTGGGTTTGATTCCTGGGTTGGAAAGATCCTCTGGAGAAGGGAATGGCTACCCATTCCAGTATTCTTGGCTGGAGAATCCAATGGACAGAGGAGCCTGGCAGGTTACAGTCTATGGGGTCACAAAGGGTCAGACACAACTGAGTAACTAACACATACACAGGTATATGTATACATGTAGCTGAATCACTTTGCTGTACACCAGAAACTAACACAACATTGTAAATCAACTATACTTCAGTTAAAAAAAAGAGACTTTTCACTTAAGTCCTATTAGAGGTTATAAGCATTCCTTTTCACAGTATTTATATACGGGACATCATTCTGCCTCAATTAAACCTCACACACACACACACACACACACACACACAATAAAACATGGGTTGTTTCTTAATAAATATCACAATAGAATAACATGGGGGCAGAACAGATAACAGAAGGCAAGCAACTTATTTTCTGGCTTCCTTGCAAAGATGCATTAGAGGAACTGAAGGGGACACCCTATCAGCACTTGGTTTCATAACCAAGCAAGACTGCGGTGACACTGCAGCCCCTTCACCCGAATGATAACCTAAGTGAGAAGACACCAAGAGAAGGAACAGACGTACGAGGTGCTGCACCGGGGAGTATCTTCGGTTACTGCTGTTGCTTTGGCCAGTTCAGCGCTTTTCTCCCTTATTCTGGCAAGAAGGACCTGCCTCTTTGGGGGAGGGAGTTCATTCCCCTAAAGGAGTTTTCTTGGGTTAGTTTGAATTGGATTCTGTCACTTGCAACTGACAGTCTGGATGAAGAGATACATTGTCACAGCACCGGTCATTGGAAAGGAAAAAAGAAAAAAGCCAATCAATCAATATAATAGTTTTACTAATGAAGCAGCATTTTGTTTTTCACCTTACTGCTCAAGAGAAAAAAAAAAAAAAAAGACCTTAAAATGTTCTTACTTCCAGTTTGAAAGCATTTATTCCTAACTGCAAAGGAGTGGAGACACAATGCTTGAAATGTTTGAAAGGACAGATAAAACAAATAATCTTCTTCTTATGGGAACTGATATCCAAAGGAGAAAAATCAAAGACAATTCAGAATTCACTGATCTTTTGCTGTTTTGGTTTTTTTTTTTTAACACCTCTGCTTGAGTCAAGTTTTTACTGTCCCATTAGCAAGTCACACGAACAAGCCCAGCATTAGTCTGAGAAGCAATCATCAAGTAACAAAACAAAGTACATAGACACAGGGAAGCCATTTAATTAGGGTCATTGATGCAATCACTCTGCACAGTGGTTCAAAAACATCCTTATATTCCTAGGATTGGCGTATCCTTTTTTTTTAACATCATTGATTTTGATTTGAAGATATTTTACTTGGGATTGTTCATCTGATCCTCATAAGTAAGACTGACCTGTAGTTTCCTTTCTTTTGCTACCTCTATCGATTTTTAAAGCAAGTCATACAAGCCTCATGAGTTGGGTGGTTCTTTGTCTTTTTTCCGTATGCTAGAAGTTTGTATATGAATGAATTTATCTATTTTGCTAAGGTTCAGTAGACCTCAGAATAGGTATTATTTAACCCCCAATTTACAAATGAGGAACTGGAGGCAGTAAGAGTTTAAGAAGCTTGCCCCAAAAAGGCACGCTTCAGTAAGTGAGGGAATCCAGTTCAGTTCTAGAATTGCCTGGCTTGGCATTATTGCGTTAACAACCCCCATCCCCCACAACACTCCTAGAAGGTAGAAATAATAGTGCATCTTTGAGAGTAGCATGGAGAAGAATTGGGTCCTGATTGTATTAAGAAAATAAAACATATAAGCTGAAATGGCTAGGAGAAATACACACATTGGTAGAAATGCTGGTAATTGTTGTGTGGATTTATTTAAACGGCAAAGGAAGGGTGGGAGGGAGGCTCAAGAGGGAGGGAATATACGTATACATATAGCTGATTCACGTTGTTGTACAGCAGAAACTAACACAACGTTGTAAAGCAATTATACTCCAATTTAAAAAATTAAAACAAATGAATAAAGAGCAAAGGAAGTCTCCGACATTTAGTCCAGGCATCCTCAGAAACAAACATATTGGAAATTTCTAGTTCTGGTGACCTGGTCTCCAGGTACAAAAAAAGAGCTCAGCATATATAGTGACTGCTCGTTCAAAAGAGAATTTGGACTGCTTAGATAATGTTCAGAAAAAAACACAGCCAAGTAAGAATAAACATCCTGAATTCCTTTAGAGAGAGGGGAAGGGGACAAGTAAAGAAAACAAATAAACAAAAGAATCACTCTCTCAGCCACTCATTTCCAAAGTCAGAGAGACTTGCTTCAGAATCCATACACACACAGACTTTCTCCACATTCTCAGCCTCCACAGATGCCTTAACTTTGGTTTTTTCCCTCTTCTTTTCAGCCTCATCCTTCCTCTCAGCTATTCTCCTGTGCTCAGTAAGGTCAACGACACTATATCAAATAGAGAAGCAACCCCCCCAACCAAAACAGTTCGTTATAGCACTTTCCTGGTGATCAGTGGTTGAGAATCTGCAGTCAATGCAGGGGACACACATTCGATCCCTCGTCTGGAGAGATTCTACATGTTGCTGGGCAAATAAGTCCGTGTATTGAAACTAAGCCTGGGCTCTAGAGCCCGCTCTTTGCAACAAGAGAAGCCATGGCAATGAGAAGCCTGCACACCACAACTTGAAAGTAGCCCTTGCTCACGGCAACTAGAGAAAGCCCACGTACAGCAACAAAGACCCAGCACAGCCAAAAATAACAAAAAGCGAGGAAATATTTTTTTTAAAAAAAAACACAAACAGTTCATTATAAGAAGTTTTAATGATCAAAGTGGAGAGCTTCTAATGAAAATGTTGCAGTGCTGAAAAATTTTTCAAAACATGGTACGAAGTCAGATAACAAGGAGAGATGAATCAGCTCCAGTGTTTCCTTTTCAACCAGTGGTGGATGTAGGACATGACCCTTACCTGGGTCCCTGAGTCCTTTAAGCCACCTAGGGTCAAAGTGGAGGTCACAGGACAGTGGCTTGTATGTCTGCCCTTTGCTTCACCCAGAGAAACTCCACTTATCTCTGCTGTATTAACTGGGTTCAAGGTAAGATGTGTCAAGTCACTTCAGTCATGTCCAACTCTGTGTGACCCCTCCAGGCTCCTCTGCCCATGGGATTCTCCAGGCAAGACTACTAGAGTGGGTTGCCATGCCCTCCTCCAGGGAATCTTCCCTCAAGGTAAGACGGTGGGAGCCAAAAAGTTTGAAAACTCCTGTATCAATATTTTTGCTTCCTTTTAAACACACTTGCCATCTTTTTGGTTCTTGCTCATTTAAATATCCATCGGTTTCTGAGATCATTTTTGTTTAGAATCTCGTTCTTACAATATGTGGATGAGCTGGAACAAAGGAAATCATGGCGACCGGTAAACAGGCAGCTGGTGTCCCTACATGCCCTTGGGGACCAGACTGCCTGGGTTCCGGTCCCAGCCCCACCTTCTATGAGCTGTCCAACCTTGCGGAAGCTACTTAACCTTTCGGTACTCTAGTGTCCTCATCTATAAAAAGAGAATGTCAACGTTAATAGTTCCTACGTCCTAGGATTATTGGGAGCAGTAAATGAATTAATATGAACTGAGCACTTAGTACCTGGTGCGTAACAAGAAGCAGTTCCTAAAGCCTTGGCTTACCTCAGGATCATCATCTACTTTTAGTCTAAGAAACTTGCATGTCTTCCCAAGTTTCTCCATTTGGACCTCATGATGATTCTCTGCCCAGTTCACTGAGCCCATGACTGATATGTGAATGCCTCATGCTCTGAGGTTAAGGTTTCTGAGGCTGACGGCCACCCATGAGGCGTGTGGCTAAGGAGGACTCCTATCCTGCTGTGGCAACTGTGCATCAGGGCTACCGTCTTGGTTAAAAACAAGCTCCACTGTATGTTCCCTCAGGGTTTCTCAGTGATCCCCCAGCTCCCAAGCAGCAGTGTCTGAATCTTTAGAGTGGACCATTTAGTGGGTATAATTTACCCACATCCTCCACTCTGCTGTTTTCATCTTTCTCCTCAATGGACAGAAGCCATCTGGAAATCATGCCTGGACTCACTTTTGTCCTTATCATCTCTCTTCTATTTGTAGCAGCCCTTTACAGTCAGTAGAGTAAAGACTTAACCTTGAAATTGCTTCACAAGATGGCAGCTGACTATCTGTAGAACAGGAAACTGGATGGATGGGCTCCTGATAATTTCCCCAACCCTGGCTGCATTTTTGCTTGGGGATCATGAGCTGCTCCAACTCTTCCCTTTGATTCACCGTCTTAACTTAAGGTAATTTCAAACAGATTTACACTACTTGTCAATGACAGAACCTTGACTAAGATTTCATATCAATTTACAGGAGAACTCAATATCTGCAAATATTGATAAGTATGATTAGTGACAACTTACTCATGACACATCATCACTCATCACCTTGCTGCATGAGATCCTAGGTGTCCCCAGCATATGGTGTACTGCTTCTTCCTCCATGTCTTAGCTGGTGGCTGCTCCTGTCTTATCTCCGTCTTTCTTCAAAGGAGTAATTCGTACTCTTTCCTCAAGACTCAGTTCAGGCCTGACCTCTTCTAGGAAGCTTTCCTGGAGTCCTCTGGACTTGATCTGTGTCTGATAACACTCTCTAAATGTCAACAGATCACGTCCAACTACAATTTTCCACCTACAATTCTCTGAGAATGCAGCAACTGCCAGAGGCATGAAAACTTCAGCACAGACAACCTGATTTTCATCTTAATTATACCCCTGTGGCTGCACACTGTGGCTTCCAGTGTTTGCTGAGCTACACTGAAGTATCTGCATGCATGCATGCACTATATTTTAATACCTCTTCCACTACCCACAGTACAACACCAAGTGTTCTCAGGCAGCACTTGGTTCCCCTTGCTCTAAGTCCTTCTTCCAACTGTCCAGGAACTAGAAGGAGCTTATTGCCCAATGGAGACAGAGAAAAAAGAAAAACTACAGATAAACAAACATATGAGAAAATATCCGTACAGTTCGACTGAAAGTAGACGCAAAGGAAGCTGACTTGAGCAACCTGGAAAATGGTTAAGACGGAAAGAATACAGACCTTCCTCTGTGATGTCTGAGTGATTCCCACCCATAAAGAAATTGTTTCTTTACTCTCATTACTACTATTCTATTACATTGGTTTCCAAAGAGCCTTCTCGATACTTTGAAAAGATATAAATGCAAAAACCCATGTGAATTATGAACATGAAAACAGGAATTATTAAGATATGCCAGAAATTATTAAGACCAGTCATTCATTTCACGATTAGTAAAGGATGCATTTTAAAGCCAAACTAGCATTTAACCAGGAAAAAAAAAATGTATACGTCAGCATGTACAATTTAGCTCAGTTGAAGGGACACGTACATTTTTGCATTTCCTGAATTTGGTGGGTAGCTTTTACAAGCACGGTTGAGACTTTATTTGAGGACAAAACGGCTTTCTGTTTAATGACAATGATTTATTGCTCTATTGTGACTGGTATTCCATGCCATCCATTCTCCAAGAGAGGTACTGGTTAGCTAAGAGTAACCCCTACCCAACAGAGAAAGGCTCTTTTCTTTATGAGAAATAAAGCAATTTGGGGTCAGAAGAAGTGACCACAATAATAAGAAGAAGCTATAGGCTGGTAGGAATAATGAAGGGTCACCAAGAGAAAGGGAAAAGGGAGGGAAATGGAGAAAAATGGACCTTCACTTCAATATAGTTACAAAAGACTCCAGAAAGAAGGAAACTGAGCTTAAAAACAGATTCAGTGCCATTGCTTTACATGGACTCTGAAACCTTGAAGCAGGATAGCCTTCTGTTTTGAACCTGGTATGGATCTGTTGCTTTGGTTTAAATTATGTTTTTAAATTATGGATCAGAAGGAAAAAACAAGTTGAGCCCTTGACACGTCAGCAACCTCAAAGGACTTCAGTAAAATCTATGTGTTCAAATGTGGGTGACCATATCCCAGTGGTAATTTTTTTTCTTTCTTTTTTTCTTATAAACTTAATCCTTTCTTCTTTTTTTTTAATATTTATTTATTTGGTTGCACTAGGTTTTAGTTGCTGCACCCAAGATCTTCGTTGTGTCATGTGGATCTTCCGTTGAGGCAGGAGGATTCTTTAGTTGCAGAGCATGGGCTTAGTTGCTCCTTAGCATGTAGGATCTTAGTTCTCCCACTAGGAATCGAACCAGCATTCCCTGCATTGCAGGGTGGATTCTTAACCACTGGACCAGGGAAGTCCTAACTATCTCTTGAAAGGTCATTTTCACCACACAGTTTTTTCGCCCTAGATAACCCAGGGAAGATTTATAACTATAATTGTAAATAAAAGAAATCAAATGGAAATTGTTGTTCAATCCTAAAGAAATCTTAAACCAGCTCTCACAGACCCATTTTTAAGATCCAGGGGCTGGGATGGCAAACACGAAGGCCGGAGAGGGAGGACTACTAGGATACCCTGAGCTGCGGAGACCTCCACAACACACACTGCTTTCTGGCATTAGACCGAATCTACCTTTGTTCCCACCCAGTTGTACTCTGGGACCACAAGGTTCTGCTTCCTTGTGTCACTTCTCTGTTCAAAATATTTTTGCAGTTGCCCATGCCTACAGAAAGGAGCCTCATTTTGTCACTGCATTGGGCAGGGCCATCCTTAGAGTCAGGCAAGAGAAGTCTTACACATCACAAATACCAAAACACAAAGACATTTGTTTTCTTTTTGGTCTTAAAGGGCAGTTTGTGGGGGCACACTCTGGGACAGTTTGAGCTAATGGGAATTATGCAAGAGAAATGTGTACTGAACTGGGCTTTGTCCCCCACACTTGCAGGGTCAAGTTAAGTTGTTGTAGGGAATGTGGTAGTGGCCTACCTTGGGAAACCAGAAAAAGAGGGACTGGTCTGTTTTCAAGTTGGCTGCCCTAAATCATCCAAAGCAGGTGCCTCAGAGACTGGAGTCCCGGGATAACTGTGTTCCCTCCCACCTTTCTGCTCAGGAGATAGGTTCTTGGGGGCACCTGAGTTAGTAAAGAGAGGCATGAAGAATCTAGCTGCCCCAACCTCCTGGAGAGCTTAACCGGGCCAGTCCCATGCAGGGTTCAGGCGGGCTTGGTCACCACTCAGGTTCTGGGCCCAGCTGTGCTCTGCCCTGCCCAGAAGGCACTTGGCTCTGCCCAGGCTTGTCCACTGCCGGGATGAGCACTGTTCCTACGGCCTCCAGTTCAGGTGACCTGGCTGGAAACATGAGCCTGGCCATGGACAAATCTATAAAGTTTCAAAACCTTAACTATTTAGGCATATGATGGGTGAATCTCCATTTGTTCTCTTGCCCTGAACCCCATACATATACGGAGCAAGTCTGACTTTGAGAACCATTTGCTGAATGCTAGGCACTATAACGCTAAGGCCACTGCTTACATGAGTCCAGACAAAATCCTGTGAGACGTGATCCAGCAATCATGCTCCTTGGTATTTATCCACAGAGTCGAACGCTTGAGTCCATACCAAAATTCATACCCTAGCCACTGTGAAGCAGTATAGAGGTTCCTCAGAAAACAAAAAATAGAATTACTATATGCTAGCAATCCCACTCCTGGGCATATATTCAGACAAAACTCTAATCCAAAAAGAGACCTATAACCCAATGTTAATAGCAGCACTATTCACAATAGCCAAGACATGGAAACAACCTAAATGGCCATCGATAGATGAATGAATAAAGACATGATATGTATACACATATACAGTGGAATACTACTCAGCCATGAAAAAGGAAAAATGCCATTTGTAGCAACATGAATTCAACTAGAGATTACCATATTAAGTGAAGTAAGTCAGACAGAGAAAGACAAATATATATCACTTACATGTGGAATCTAAAATACAACACAAATGAACCTATTGATGAAACAGAAACAGAATCACGGACATAACAAATAGACTGGTGGCTGCCAAGGGGGAGGGGGCTGGAGGAGGGATGGAGTAGAAGGTTCAGGTTCGCAGATATAAGCTTTTATATACTGAATCAATAAACAACAAGGACCTACTGTACAGCACAGAGAACTACAGTCAACATCCTATGATAAACCATAATGGAAAAGAAATTTAAAAAAAGAATATATATGTATAACTGAATCACTCTGCTCAGCAGCATAAATTAACACAACATTGTAAATCAACTATACATCTATAAAAAATACTAAAACTGAAAAAAATACATAAGGAAAATTTGTAGTTGGATATTTAAAGCAGTTTTATTCACAACTGCCAAACTTCGAAGTAACCAAGATACCTTTCAGTGGGTGAAGGTAGAAAAAGACCGTGATACATTTAGACAATGGAATATTACTCAGCACTAAAATGAAATGAGCCGTCAAGCCATGAAAAGCTTAAATACATATTACTAAGTAAAAGAAGCCAATCTGACAAGGGTACATATTATATGATTCCAACTATATGGCTTTCTGCAAAAGCCAAACCTATGAAGACAGTAAAAAAATCAGTAGTTACCCAGGATTTGGGGGAGGAAGAGATGAAAAGGTGGGACACATTTTTAAAGTGATTTTGAGGGTTGTGAGAATACTCTATGACACCATGGTGATGGATACATATTATTATACATTTATCTAAACCCATTAGAATGTACAACACCAAGAATGAACCCTACTGTAAACTATGGACTTTGGGTGATGATGAATCAATGTAGGTTCATCAGCTGTAACACAGGTACCACTCTGGTCGGAGATGTTGATAATGGGGGAGGCTGAGAGTGTGTGAGGACAGTGAATATATGGGAATTCTTTGTCTTTTCCCCTAGATTTTGCTATGAAGCTGAAATTGCTCTAAAAAATAAAGTCCATTAAAAAACATCTTGAGGCAACAGGTGACTTAAAAAAAAATTTAAATAACTTTGCCGAGAGCTTCCCAGGTGGCTCAGTGGTAAAAAATCTGCCTGCCAATGCAGGAGTCGTGGGTTTGATCCCTGGGTTGGGAAGATCCCCTGGAGAAGGAAATGGCAACCCACTGCGGTATTCTTGCCTGGGAAATCCCATGGACAGAGGAGCCTGGCGGGTTACAGTCCATGGGGTCACAAAGAGTCAACTTAGTGACTAAACAACAACAACAACAAACTATTGTTTCAGCTGTGCCAAAGGTCCCACAGCTGAAAAGTGACAGGGCTGAAGACAGAGCGAGGACTGACCCTCTGTCTTGCTCCATCTAACCCATAAGTTAGATGTCTTGCTCTATCTAACCCGTAAGTCCTATACTCCTCTCTTGGGTCTGATCAGAAGCTGCCTTTCTGTGTGACTTGACCCTTTACCCCTTCTACACATGAATCATCTGTGCAGACTGTGATCTCCTCTGCAACAGGACCTGACAGCCTGCATTTCCAATGAACTCCTGGGCAACAAGGATGAAGCAGGTCCAGAGGGGACACATTGAGTTGCCTGGGTCTGTGCTCCACCCATATCACCCTGCTGAGTCATTACTGTGTCTTACTGACGCTTCCTCCACCCAGAATGTCTTTTTGCCACATTTCTGCTTGTCAAAAATATAGATATACAAATTAAAGTCTACTCTCATAAGTCGTCACCTGATCCTCACCAACCCCCAGACCCCCATCAACAGCCAGAATCAAGTGGTCCTTCTGATGGGCTTCCCTGGCCTTCAGCTCCATTTCATGCAGTGCTTTCTTCTTTCTCGTTAACTGGCACCTCTCTGCTCACTGGCTGTGCATCTGTTCACTTCTGCTATTTTGAAAGCACACTGAGAGGGACTCTATCCCTTTCATCTTTACAGGTTCCTTAACACCAAGTGGGGCTTTGTATGCAGAAAGGAACATGACCCCACCTTGCCCCCTTTAGCCCCCTGATGTTGGTCCTCTCTTCTATAAAATAGGACAATAACACCTACCCATTTGGATGGTTGTGAGGTTTAAGTTAAATGTCATTGTGTGTAAGGACTTCTTAACCACTGGTGGTCAGTGGTTAAGAATCCACCTTTCAGTGCAGGGCATGTGGGTCTGACCCTGGACCTAAGATCGTATATGCTGCAGGGCACCTAAGCCCACGTGTTGAAATGAAGACTCCGCGCAGCCAAAAAAAAAAGTCATATGTAAAATACCTCACCCACAGTAAGCCCCTGATAAATACGTACTGAACTGGATTTTCCTCTTTTATTATCCAAATAAGGAAAAGATGTGAACTTTAAAAATTGAGTTAATGATAGATTCAGGCCTAGTGCCAGGGATCTTAACCTTTATTCCAGTTATTTTTTCCACTCTGTCAAGTTCTACTGTACTTTATGTGAGCAACATTCCCAGTCATTCATATGACTAAAATTCATCAGCGTTTACAGAAGAAACCCAGAATACTGCTTCCTGGTTCACATTTTCTGTACAAATAGCTGGCTAAAATTCAGACAGGGCTTACAAATAAAAGGCATTGATGTATCCTTACATCTTGGTAAGCAATAAAGTAACATGATACATTTCATATCCATCTATAATGTAACGGCATGTCTATGAAACTCAACACAACCAAATTTAAAAATAGGAAATGGTTCCAGATTAAACATGATTGTTCAAAAGAAAATAAATGATTAGGATCAACCAGAATGATTATCCTTACGGATTACTCACTGGGACACCTTGGCAAATTCACCTGATTTCTCATTTACTTATCTCAAAAACACAGATACTACCAACCGCCTTACTTGTTTCTCAGAGTTCATGGAATGAGAAAAAAAAAAAACACCAATTTATGCAAATGCCATAAAAATCCAGCAAACTTTCTATGTGTAAAAAATCATTAGCAGTATCTTTGGATATAATCCAGAGCTGAAGGGAAAGGCAATTTATGTTAAACCTACAGAAAGTGGAAGACTTGGGGAGGTCCAACTACTAAGTATTTCATCTACTATTATTATTTTTTAGATTTATGGTCTTGGCTTCCCTGCTCCAGGTACCTAAATGAGCCATAAGACATGTAAGGAGGTCAGAGAGCAGAATGCTTCTAGAGTTACCTTCCCTTCTTCAGAATAAGAAGAGATGGTTTATTTGATGTAGGCATGTTGATTGGCAGCGCAGGCTTGCAGATTCCTTCAGTATGAAGTCATGTCTTCAAAACTGGGTGGGGCGCTGACTTATTAAATTTTTTCTTTTCCTCTGGAAGCCAGGGCTTGGAAGTAGCTGAAGATGACATGCGAACTGAGTTGGGTGGTCTTGGGAAAATTCTGTGTAAACAGCATTGCTCATCAAAAAGTAGCACAAAACACTGCACATCTGTCTGTCCATATAAGACAAACGGAATCTGGACTCCATTAATGGGCCTAAGGAATAAATTATTCTCTAATAAATGTTTTTATAATCACAGTGGAAAGGAAGGTCCAGGACACCAAAGGAAATGAGACTCTGCTGGACCAATCTGTCAGCGGAAGCCTGGAGGAGGAGTGGGAGGAGGAAGAAGTCCACAGCTGTGCCTGATGCAGGAGAGGTCGTGCCTCCTCGAAAGATGAGGAATGTAGAAGCTCTAGGAGGGTACCTTATTCTAGATTGCCGAGGAGAATGCCAGATCACTCCGGGAGGGTGGCTTTCGCCCTTAGCTTTCTCTGGATGATCCAAGAACAACTCAATGAGACATTCAACTGAGGCTTCAGACCCGACGACCTCTGCGTCCTGAAGGTCACAATGTCCACATGACATGGGCTAATGAGCTCCAGCAACTGTGAAACAGGGCACTTGGGCTGTCTGGTTTTTGCATCCAGATACTGCTAACGCACAAAATACCTACTCTTCTCCCCCCTTGCCCCATCAAATGTTTGCTGTCTTTGCCTGATGAGCACAGGGGCCTTTGTTTTGTCAGGGGCAGGACAGAGGAAGTTTGACTGATGCAGAGGTGGCGGGGAAAGAAGAGGAGGCTGGAGTGTGATGTGGTCTCTGTTCCCTGTCTGGCTCGTTGGCTTACATTTGAGCCCCAATGTTGGAGGACTGAACTGCTTTCCTTACAGGGGTGACAGGTCTGAAGCATGGTAGGCTCAGAATTGCCTGGAGCCCCTGCCTCTGTGGGAAACCTGGTTCGGCCTGGACACCTGGAGGGCTGGCTCTCTCATAATAAAGCCCATTAGGGAAGGCTTCCTTAATGATGCTAGCAAGAGGCTTCTCAGGCAGATGGAGTTGGGGCTGGACAGGGAGGGGACAGGTGCGCTGTGCTAACTGTAGCTGACAGACTGATCTGTAGACACACATGAGGACCCATTTGGGGACTCTTAGAAATAACTGAAGAATACCTTCTTGACTGGCTAGAGGGGAGACGCTCAACCCAATTCAATGCACTTTGGGCCTACTCATAGATGGATCCAATTTTGTATTTACCAACTGGTAATGCCAAAGGTCAAAGCTACACAGAAAATGGCATATAGTTTTGGAAATTTCAGGTATTTATTTGGCATTTAGGTAATCTTCCTCTGCCTACACCAAATTCATTTGCAGTAGAAGTCACAATGTCTTTAACATAATGGAGCTTGTGAAGCTATTTTCTCATACACCTTGCTTTTTAATTTAAAAAAACGTTAAGGCAATGATTTTTATTATTGTGGTAGTTTCAAAATTTCATTATACTTTGGATAAGTCTCTGTGACTTCTGTTTCTAGCCAAGACAGAATAACAAAGACCAGATTTACCCTCTTGCAAGCCACACAGACATTTTGGTTTCCTAGTGCATATAAAAGTTATGTTTGCATTATATGTAGTCCAAGAAGTGTGCAATACCATTATACCTAAAAAAAGTATGTTTCTTAATTTAAAAATACTTTGTTGGTGGTCCAACGGTTGAGAATCTGTATGTCAATGCAGGCGACACAGGTCTCATCCCTGGTCCAAGAAGATCCCACATGTCATGGGGCAACTAAGCCTGGGAGCTCCCACTACTGAGCCCTCAAGCTGCAACTACTGAAGCCCGCACACCCTAGAGCTCATGCTCTGCAACAAGAGAAGCCACCAAATTAAGAAGCCCTCACACTGCAGCTAGAGAGTAGCTCCCACTCACTGACACAAGAGAAAGTCCATGTGTAACAATGAAGACCCTATGCAGCCAAAAAGGAATGAATGAATTAATTAAAGAAACAACTGTTGATACTTTAGGGTTTCTCTAGTGGCTCACACGGTAAAGAATCCGCCTGAAATGCAGAAGACCTGGGTTCAATTCCTGCATTGGGAAGATCCTGTGGAGGAGGGAATGGCTACCCACTCCAGAATTCTTGCCTGGAGAATTCCATGGACAGAGAAGCCTGGTGGGCTACAGTCTATGGGGCTGCAGAGACAGACATGACTGAGTGACTAACACTGAAACAATGAATTGATACTTTTAACAACAGCAATAAAAAATACTTCACTGCTAAAATATGTTAGCCATCATCTGAGCCTTCAGTGAGTTGAAATCTCTTTGCTGGTAGAGGGTTTAACTGTAATGTTGATGGATGGGGTGATATTTCCTGAAGGCTGAGGTGGCTGTGACAACTTCTTAAAATAAGACAACAATGAAGTTTGCTGCGTCGATTGACTCTTTCCTTCAAGAACAATTTCTCTGGAGCATGCAATGCTGATTGGTAGCATTTTACCCACAGTAGAATGAGAACGTCTTTCAAAATTGGAGACAATCCCCTCAAAACACTTGCTGTTCCTTTCCCAGCTAATTTTATTGGACAGTCTAAATCCTTTGTGGTCATTTCAACAACGGATTAATTTTGCCATCTTACATGGGCATGATTCATGGTGTCTCAATACAATTACAACAGTAACATCAAAGATCACAGATCATCATAACAAGTATAATAATATAAAAAAGTTTTAAATACTGTGAGAATTACCAAAAGGTGACACAGACACAAGGGAGCAAATGCTGTTGGGAAAATGGTGACAACAGACTTGTTTGAAAATGGCATGATACAAACTTCAACTTGTAAAAAAAAAAATGGTGCGAAACTATATATGAAAAAAAAATATAAAACTAAATAAAGCGAAACACAGTAAAATGAGGTATGCTTATATGTTGTTTTAATGTTAAATTTGTAGTAATGTGTCATGCAGCAACAGAGAAGTCTTACAATAAACAGGAGTTAATGGCAGATGGGACACTGCAGAAGAAATGATTAGTGAACTTGATGACAGCAACACAGAGTATCCAAAATGGAACAGAGAAAAAATAACTTAAAAAAGTTAAAAGATCATTAATTAGCTGTCAGCCAGTTTTAAGACATTACCTAACAGACGTGTAATTAGAGTACCTGAAACTGAAGAGTGGAGGAAAATCAATTAGAAGAAATAATGACTGAAAAACTTCCATGTTTGGTGAAAAGTATAAATCCACAAACCCCAGAAGCTCAATGAAATCCAAGTACAAGCAACATAAAGAAAAATACACCAAAGCATAAAAATAATGATGACATACTTCTGATTAGAAACTAATCAAGTAAGGCAATAACTGACTCAATGGACATGAGTTTGAACAAACTCTGGGAGATAGTGAAGCGCAGGAAAAGCCTGGCGTGCTGAAGTCCATGGGTCACAAAGAATCAGGCACAACTTAGCAACTGAACAACAAGAAGGAAATAATGGAAGTACACATTTAAAGTACTGAAAAAAGACTGTCAACCTATAATCCTATACCCTGAAAAGCTATCATTCAAAAACTGAGGGTGACATAAAGATGGTTGTAGACAAACAAAAGCTGAAATAATTCATCACCAGCAGAGCTGTACTACAGAAAACATTAAAGGAAGAACTTCAGACAAGAGGAAAATGATATGAGAAAGGGAATGTGGATTTTCATGAAAAAACAAACAGCACAGGAAATGGCGACTACATGAGTAAACAAAAAATACTTTTTTTCTTGGTATAACTCTTTTTTAAAACATAAACTTTTAATTTTGGAATAATTTTAGACTTATAGAACAGTTACAACAAATTAGTATGATGGTATTTGGATATATGCTGCCTTCAGACATCAACTTGACATGTTCAGAAACAAATTGGTTAAAAGTAAAAGGAAAGAGAAATACATAACATCAGCATTCATTAAAGAAATACAAATTAAAATACAGCAAGATGGTTCTATTCCTTTGAATAGCTGAAATTAACAACCATACCAAATGCTGGTGAGGATGAAAAGCAAGTGGAACTCTCACTGATGGGAATATAAAAAGGTGCAGCCACTCAGGGAAACAGTTGAGCAGTTTCTAAGAAAGTTAAATAACGCATCTACTACAAAGTCCAGGTATTCATCACTAGGTATTTATCAAGAGAAAACAAAGTTTATCTCCAAACAAAGATCTGTTACAGATGTTCATAACAGCTGTACTTGCAATAGCCCCAAACTGAAAACCTCTTTGTCCATCAACAGGTACCAAGTGGGCAGGAGGGTGCTGTGGACTAGAAAACAGAAATGCCTACACTGCGAGTGAATAAGTGGATGAGTGGATGTTTATATAGAATCCTGTGCTAAGTGTGCTGTGACCACGTGTGCCTCTAACAAGGCTTGTGGACTGGCCATTTTCAAAGAGAACTTCATATCTTGCTGAAGTATAAATTAACCCGGAATATTCAATGGAAGGACTGATGGTGAAGCTGAAGCTCCAATACTCTGGCCACCTGATGCGAACAGCCACCTCATTGGAAAACACTCTGATGCTGGGGAAGATTGAACGCAAAAGGAGAGGAGGGGGACAGAGGATGATATGGTTGGATGGCATTCAAGTCAATGGACACGAACTTGGGCAAACTCCCGGAGATGGTAAGGGACAGGGCAGCCTGGTGTGCTGCAGTCCATGGGGTCAAAAAGAGTCAGACACGACTTGGTGGCTGAACAATAACCACATTTGAAAATTTTAAAATCTCAAAATTAAAAACTCAATTTAAAAAACATCAATAAACAGATTTGATTAATGTTACATAATTTACACTTTACTGTGGCCAAAAGTTCTAGAAACTTGCTCCAAGGGCTCTCGCTCCATTTCCACCACAGAGACCAGTAAAGCAAACTTCTTTCAGATGTGCTTTTAAATCACATTCAAGTTGCCAGGGTTCTGATGAGGTCACACTTCTTATGTAAAACTCCTGGCCTCCTGCTTCTCTTCACTCACCACCATCTGTTTCTTCTGCAGGCTCACCCTTGATTCTCATCTGCTCAGACTGGCTCTTACACTATGATTTTTACCCTTACAGTCAAAATAGATTCTCTTCTTCTCCCACTTATCTGATGATAAGTGTCGCCAGGGCCAATTAGGTGGTGTAGCCGTGGTTCTGTGCTCATATGCCTTTCCAGCACCTCTAACTCAGCAGCTGAAATGTAATAACAAATTGTGGGTGCTATAAATACACTTGTCCACAGTACAAAGGGACTGAGGTATTTCAGGAGGCAAGTGGCAATGAAAACCATATTCTCCTTCACTAGAAATAACTGACAATTCAGATTCTAAGCACTAAAGACCTAAAAGCAGACCTTGCTACCACTGACAACATGGCGAGATATTAAGGATGTATTCATGATTCCCAAGCCTGTCACACAGAATATTCGACTTCTATAACTTTTTTATTTGGTTGAGAAGAACTGGAAGAAGGAGTTTCCAAATTCTCCTAAAACCCTGGGATTTAGTTAATCAATAGATAATAAAATCTCCCAAACTCTGATTATATAACATCTGTGTTTGTAAGGGCACCTCTGACTGAAGTGCCATGAAATGGAAGTAGTGCTTCCTATATTACACAATGAGAGAAAACGCACTTAAAATTCAAATGCAACTCTGAAATACACAATAATAATTGGTATTATTAAATATAGTCAACAGGCTGTATCTTACATCATGCTAAGAGAGTAGATCTTAAAAGTTTTCATAAGAAGGAAAAAGTTTTTAAACTATATGTGGCAATGGATATTAACCAGACTTACTGTGGAAATCAATAGAAAATATTCAAATACAATTCAGAAGGGAAGTATCCAAACTAAAAGTTTTCATGGGCCCATCTCTTAAAAATTATATAACTACATGTATCAATAAAGTTTTTGAAAACACTGACTTTTTTTATAACTAGAAACATATCTTTTGTTAACTTACAATATTATTAATAGCTAACCTTTATTGTGGTAGATGTTGTGCTGGGTTTTACTTGCTTTATCTCATTTTCTTTCTTTTTAAAAAAAATTTATTTATTTATTGGATGTAGCACACGTGGCACCTTAGTTCCCCAACCAGGGGTTGCACCCTCACTCCCTGCATCAGAAGTATGAAGTCTTAACCACTGGACCTCCAGGGAAGTCCCTTCATTTCATTTTTCAGATGAGAAAATGGCATCTTAATTAAATAGCTGATCCAAGCCCACTCACTGGCAGGGCCAGAATGGGAACCCAGGTCCACCCATGGCAGAGTTCTTACACTTGACCATTACGGTGAACTTCATGGAAATAATACAAATTTGGGGATTTCCTGGTGGTCTGTGGTTAGGGCTTGGTGCTTTCACTGCTGGGGATAGGGTTCCACTCCTGGTCAGGAATCCTGCAAACCACGAGATGCGGCAAAAAGAGCAAAAAGATACAAACGGCCATTGATCAGCTTGGCAATGCTACTAGCAGCAGTGCTCCAAAATGAACGCCTGAGGGCTCCTCCCTTGTCACATCTGTTGGAAATGTGAGGGGGGATCAAGGCAGAGGCAGTGCAGATGCTGCGTGTCTCCTGATACTGTTCCCGTGGCTCTCAAAGGAAGTATGGAGACAGGGCAGCTCCGCGGGCCCTCTGGCCGTTGGCACTGCTGCTCAAGCTGCGAGTCACGCTCTGGCCTCTGCCTCTGTGGACCCTGCCTGCTTGGTCTTCACCCAGAGACTCTGGAGAGGAGGCAAGGTGAGCGTTGCTCCAGCCATCACGGTCGCGCGCAGTCATGAGAGCGGAGCGGTTTCTTTCCCACTTCCTGCCCCTCACGGTTCTGTGGCAGCACCATGGGGCCCACCTGAATTTGTAGATGAGGCCGAGCGGCCGAGACCCCGGTTTCCACTGACCCAGAGCAGCCCCAATTTTGAGGTTTTATGGAAGATATCACTTAAAAAGTGTCCGTGCTGAAAAAGACTTGAAGAACCATCAGGCTGCTGGAGACGGCACAGTTCAGTGGTTAAGCTCATGGCTGTGGAGCTTGATACCACAGGTTCAACTCCAAGTTCAACCGCTCCTGGTTTATGTCCCTCACGGAGCAAGTTAATCCAACCTCTGAACCTCAAACCTGTTCTGACTAGCGAGTAAGAAGCAATGGTGGTTATTAACTCTACAGACTGGCCTTATTAGCAGGTGAAGAGCTAGAGGGGAATTGCGCTAAAATTCAGGAGGGGGGTGAGGAGGGGAAAGAGCTGATGGCTTGTGAAACACTTGGGGCCTGGCTCCCCAGACAGGTCTGAGGTAAAGAGAGGCGTTTACCTGTGTTACATCCTCTAATGATAAAACTCCAGTTTCATAATGTGAAAACTGAGGTCCAGAGAAGATGTGACTTACACCAAGGTTGAATTAGAAACGTATATTCTATATTGTTTCTATATCCATGCAGCTTTTCTCCTTTCTTCTGCAAATCTCTAAATTTTTCTTATTTAAATACACAAAGTAGTTTTCCATATATGAGGGGACCTGACATGAGCTTAGGGAAAAGATGTAGTTCTGGAATACAAGTGAAAGAAAGCCTTAAAACCTAGGAGGGGTGTAAAGTTGAAGCAAGCCAAATATATACCTCTGTGCTTAGTTGCTCAGTCGTTTCTGACTCTTTGCAACGCTAGTAGCCTGCCAGGCTCCTCTGTCCATGGGGATGCTCCAGGCAAGAATACTGGAGTGGGTTGCCATTTCCTTCTCCAGGGGATCTTCCCAACCCAGGGATCAAACCCAGGTCTCCCACACTGCAGGCAGATTCTTTACTATCTGAGCCACCAGGGAAGCCCAAGATCACTGGAGGGGGTAGCTTATCCTTTCTCCAGCAGATCTTCCAGACCTAGGAATCAAACTAGGATCTCCTGCATTAAGAGTGTATTCTTTACTGGCTGAGCTACCAGGGAAGCCCAAATATATACATACATATCAATATTTAAATATGGAAACTGTATTTAATATTTAACATATTAAGTTGGTGAAAAAGTCCATTCAATTTCTTCTATAGTATCTTATGGAAATTCCCAAACAAACTTTTTGGTCAATCCAATATATATATTGCATTTAACAGACTGATTAAAATGAAAATCAGTATGATTTAATGCAATCTTTTTAACCCATTACATCAGTAATAATGATATATTAGTACAACCTTCCTTGGTGGCTCAGATGGTAAAGAATCTGACTGCAATGTGGGAGACCTGGGTTCGATTCTGGGTTGGGAAGATCCCTTGGAGGAGGGCATGGCAATCCACTCTAGTATTCTTGCCTGGAGAATCCCCATGGACAGAGGAGCCTGACGGGCTATAGTCCATGGGGTTGCAAAGTGTTGGACACAACTGAATGACTAGGCACAGTACAGTACAAACTTCATTAAATATTTTTTTCATATACTAATTCTCAGACCAATGGAATTTAAAAGTCAACACCAACTTAACCTAAAAATGAAATAAACATAGTTTCTCCCCGTTCTTTCTTATTCGGCACTGTCACAGAGGAAAAAATCTGAAGCATCCGCTCTCTTTGGCCACATCACACTCACACTGCAACACGCAGAGAAGGGGCTTTGGCTGGACAACAGGGTCCAGAAGCCACTGGCATGTGCCCAAAAGGATGCTTCCCGAAGCCTTGAATTATGAGACCTGGCCTTTCTCCACTCAAGCCTCTTCATGAGGATCCCAGAGTTCACTAAGTCCAACTTCTGAGAGTGTAACACTAGATTTAGTCTGTTTCTAATGGAAGTGGAGAAAAAGACGAGAGCAAACGCACCCTGTTTGAAATGGAGACAGAGGAAGGACAGAGCATGAGTCATTCAGTCTGCAATGAGGGGCTCTGCACCCCAACTCCATACCAGAAGGAGGAACTATTGTGGGTGCATTAAAAAAATCAAGAGCTGGCTCAAGAAAGTCTCCTTAAGGTTGGTTTCAGTTCAGTCACTCAGTTGTGTCTGACTCTTTGTGACCCCATGGACTGCAGCACGCCAGGCTTCCCTGTCCATCACCAACTCCTGGAACTTGCTCAAACTCATGTCCATTGAGTCGGTGATGCCATCCAACCATCTCATCCACTGTTGTCCCCTGCTCCTCTCACCTTCAACCTTTCCCAGCATCAGGGTCTTTTGCAATGAGTCAGTTCTTCGCATCAGGTGGCCAAAGTATTGGGGCTTCAGCTTCAGCAACAGTAATTCCAATGAATATTCAGGACTGATTTCCTTTAGGATGGACTGGTTGGATCTCCTTGCAGTCCAAGGGACTCTCAAGAGTCTTCTCCAACACCACAGTTCAAAAGCATCAATTCTTTGGTGCTCAGCTTTCCTTATGGTCCAGCTCTCACATCCAGACATGACTCCTGGAAAAACCATAGCTTTGACTAGATGGACCTTTGTCAGCAAACTAATGTCTCTGCTTTTTAATATGCTGCCTAGGTTTGTCATAGCTTTTCTTCCAAGGAGCAAGCATCTTTTAAGTCTTTAATCAGTGCTAAATCATGCTCAGCTTCTCCTGCCCATGGTTTGGGAAAGGTCGATTTTCCTGCCCATGAAAGGGCTTTCCTACCTGTCCTTCAGTCACTACATCTACACAAATCCAGACAAACGAAAGCAGAAATGCTCCTACCACCTGCTACCATCTCTCAGAATGTGTATTTGATGCTTTCTCTTCCTAGTCTCTAAGAATGAAGAATGTTGTTGGTATTTTGGATCAAAATTAGGCAACGTGATGTTCTGACAGAACCCTCCGACGGCAGGAAACTGTGTCAGCATTTTGAGAGAGTGAGTGAGGTGGCCACAGAGGTCCAGTGGGGTGGAGTGATAATGGTGATGATGCTCTAAAATGTGAGGGAAATCCAGGGCTTCTTTATAACAATGACCTGCTATTTCCCAAGAAGTACAAACTGAAGAAAACAATGAGCTGGCACTTTTTGCCTGGATAACTGAGAAACATAATTAAAGAGACAGAATGACGATATCCTGAGGCGGTGACAGTGTGTAGCGGGGGAAACACAACACTTCCATAAACCGCTATTGGGCATGCAGCACATATTAAATGCAGCTGTTTGGCAGGGAAATCTGGTGATGCTGTATCAAAAACTTTCAAAGTACCACATTTTCTTTATTCATTCATTCGTCCCTGGACTTCTAGGCTGCTTCCATGTCCTGGCGGTCCTTTAGTAGTGCTGCAGTGAACACTGCCACACATGTGTCTTTTTGAGCTCATTTTTCACAGGGTATATTCCCCATAGTGGAACTGCTGGGTCACATGTTGATTCTATGTTTAGTTTTTTTAAGGCACGTCCATTCTGTTTGTCATAGTGGTTGCACCAACTTACATTCCCACCAACAGTGTAAGAGCGTTTCCTTTTCTCCACCCTTCTCCAGCATTCATTGTTTGTAGATTTTTTTGATGATGGCCATTCTGGCCAGTGTGAATGGAATATTACTCAGCCATAAAAAGGAACAAAACTGAGTCAACTGAAGTGATGTGGATAAATCTAGAGCCTGTCATACGGAGTGAAGTCAGAAAGAGAAAAACAACAAAAAAAAATGTACTGATGAACCTCTTTTCAGGGCTGGAACAGAGGCACAGACTTAGAGAACAGACTTGTGGACACAGCGAGGAGAAGTGATGAGACCACCAACTGAGAGAGTAGCACTGACTACATACATACATACATACATGACTGTGGGTGAAGTAAGACGGCTAGCGGGAAGCTGCTGTACGGCCCAAGGAGCTCAGCTCTCAACTTAGTGATAACCTAGAGGGGTGGGTGGGAAGAAGGCTCAAGAGGGCGGGGATATAGGTATACTTATGGATGATCACAATGTTACACAGCAGAAACCAACATAACACTGTAAAGCAATTATATTCCAATTTAAAAAGCAAGCTTTCAAAGTACACATGGTTTTAGTAGCAAGCCTACTGAAACAATCAGAGATGGGCACAATACATTGTGAATAAGGATGTGTATCACAGCCTTATTTACAATGCAGGAAACTTCTTTTTTCTTTTGTTTCTTTTATTCAATTTTTTTTTCTTTACATTATCGTGTTGGTTTTGCCATACATTGACCTGAATCTGCCATGGGTGTACATGTGTTCCCCTTCCAGAACCGCCCCCCCCACCTCCCTCCCGATTCCATCCGTCTGGGTCATCCCGGTGCACCAGCCCTGACCACCCTGTGTCATGCATCAAACCTGGGCTGGCGATTCATTTCACATATGATAATTTACATGTTTCAATGCCATTCTCCCATATCATCCCACCCTCGCCCTCTCCCGTAGAGTCCAAAAGACTGTTCTATACATCTGCGTCTCTTTTGCTGTCTCACACACAGGGTTATCATTACCATCTTTCTAAATTCCATATATATGCGTTAGTATACTGTATTGGTATTTTTCCTTCTGGCTTACTTCACTCTGTATAATAGGCTCCAGTTTTGTCCACCTCAGTAGAATTGATTCGAATGTATTCTTTTTAATGGCTGAGTAATAGTCCATTTTGTATATGTGCCACAGCTTCCTTATCCATTCGTCTGCTGATGGACATCTAGGTTGCTTCCATGTCCTGGCTATTGTAAGCAGTGTGGCAATGAACACTGGGGTACACGTGTCTCTTTCAATTCTGGTTTCCTCGGTGTGTATGCCCAGCAGTGGGACTGCTGGGTCATATGGCAGTTCTACTTCCAGTTTTTTAAGGAATCTCCACACTGTTCTCCATAGTGGCTGTACTAATTTGCATTCCCACCAACAGTGTAAGAGGGTTCCCTTTTCTCCACATCCTCTCCAGCATTTATTGCTTGTAGACTTTGGGATGGCAGCCATTCTGACTGGTGTGAAATGGTACCTCATTGTGGTTTTTGATTCAATGCAGGAAACTTTAAGCGATCTAAGTATATAATCATAGTGGGATACCTGAAAAGTCTGTAAATATATGCATATCATGTATTGCTTACTAGTGGTTAAAACTGGTATCATAAATTGCTCCTCCGAAAAATATTTTATTCTTTTTTCTTCCAGTTTATTGAAATTGACACATAGCATTGTATAAGTTTAGCATTGTATAGCATGATGATTTGACTCACATACATCATAGAGTGACTACCAAAATAAATTTAGTGAACACTCATCATCTCAAATAGATGTAAGATTCAAGAAATAAACATTTTTCATCTGATGAGAACGCCCAGGATTTATTCTCTTAACAAGTTTCATATATAACGGATAGTGGTGTCAATTATATTCATCATGTTGTCCATTACTAGTACCTTTTTATTCTGCAATTGGAAGTTTGTACCTATTCTCCACCTTCATCCAGTTCTCCCCTTCCCCCAACCTCCCAACTTCTCCCTCTGGTAACCACAGAGTCGACCTCTGTTTCTATGAGTTTGAAATTATTCTTTTTGGTACATGTGCAACTCGGGATTTTCTAAAGTGCAAGTCATAGGAAGCTCATTTGAACTAACTTAAACAGAAAGGTGACTGTCAAGGCAGAGCTGAATGGCTAAGCTTAGGAAGGCAGGATGAATACAGGGCATCCTGAACCAGAGACTCAGATGGTTTCAGGACCCTCTCCTTCACTTGCATCTGCTTCCACTTCTTCTCTGGGCTCATCCTAACCACCTCATGGCCCAAGAGAAAATAGTTTTTCCCTATGATAAATTCCAAGGAAGACTTGATTGGTCTAGTTTGGATCGCATGTCTTCTCCAATTGTTGTATTTGTGACCTCGAAGGATTAGCCTGCCTTGTGTCAAATAACCACTTGAGATCAACCACTGTGATCGACAGGATGATTTGGATTCCTTGTGAGAGGCATGGAGGATGGAACAGCATGGTCAGGGACACCTGGGCAACTTCAGTTGCTGATATCATTTGTTAGGGCTTCCTTTCCAATAGCTGAACTGAATTGTTTGTGTGTGTGTGTGTGTGTGTGTGTGTGTGTGTGTGTGAGATTAAAGAGGAAATATGTCTTATTCTATTTCATGTAGAGGAATTCTTTTGGCGGTTGGGAAGTGGTCTGGGATAAAGGGCACTGGACAGGGGTTACCCTGGGCATGACTATCCCCAATCTCATTGTCTGAATGGGACCAGAGATGAGCTACCACCACTGATGAAAGACTTCGAATCGTCCACAAAAGATTCGTAAGAAATTTGTACCCACTCCCACAAAAGTGGGTAAGAGCTGGTTATGGGAAACAGCAACTTATCTACTCCATTGAAATCTAGCATTTCTAAAACATACTGATTTCTAACTAACCAGAAAGTGTACCCTATCATGCTATCATTAGAGATGTCATGCTGAAAACCACAGCTTAGAAAGAGAGAGAAAAATCCAGCATGAGTCTTTAAAAATCCAAGATTTCAAAACAATAGAGACAGATGACATGACAAATGATGGTCATTTTAAACATGCTACCACAACAGTGAAATGCTCTAATTCTGTTAGAGAACAGCCAACAATGTTGCAGGAAGTATTTCAAATTAAATAATATTGCTGCCTGTTATGGATTTTCTTTATTGTTCAGATGTGGATATCTGGATTCTTACCCACTAATATTGGGAGATGTAGAAAGTAGATTGAAGATGAATTGGAGATGAGTGCACAGATTTTATTTATGAAGAGAAAAAAAAACCTACTGAGATTGCTAGCTGGTGAAGGTTTGAAAATAAATTAAAAAAAATTTTAATTACTGCCTACTGCCCATCAACAGGCAGAATTTCAGACCTCACCTCATTTCCTGATGTAACCTAATCCTCCCTTTTGAAAAGCACACAATTTATTTGATCACTTCTTATATTGCTAAACTGAGAGAACTTAAAACATTTGACTCTTCAGAGTTTCTCTCCAAATACAAATTCTTATGAAAAGCTGAACAAGTATTGAGAAGACATGAGCGAGATGGTGGTGATGTTGGGTCAGAGTCCCTTGAAGCCCTGGATCAGTAGGTTACACACCATTTCATGCCTCAGCTCAAACAGGAATGTAAACCAGAAAAAACAGAAACTCTGAAACTGCATCTCTGTAGCTAGCTTTTCATATAATTTTAGGGAACTTAGTATTTTTGCAACTGAATTTTCCCCACCAACTTCTGCAGCTCCTAAGAAGCTGTCTTCTTATTCTGGCTAATTAACAGATAGGCAACACTTCAGAATCTTCTAGAACCTTGAGTGAGGATAAAGAAAGAAGAAGGTGCTAACTGGGTGACCAAAAGAAAATTCTCTTTGGGATATATAGCTCTTTATGTTGGGTAACTTCCTCAAATCCATTCATTGATTTTTCTTTTTAAATCAGTCATGTCTCCTACAAACCAAATCAACGAATCTATATAACATCACTTGCAAGCCCAATGAGTCCGGATTTTAGTTGCTAAATTTTGTATGTTTGCTTTCAGAATTAAAAAAAAAAAAACTGGGCTGAACGCTATTTACAAAGACTTGGGATGCACATTTTATACAAATAAAATCTATGCATAAAGGTTGCATTAAAAAGGAAGAACCTTGCTTCCTGTGCACATCCTTAAGAAAGGAAAGTACTTCATGGCCACCTGTCAAGAATGGGTATTTGAAATTTCTAATCTGAAAACTGAACTTCAAACTATCATAGTACAAAGTACTTATAACCTGGAAATCATAATATAGCATCAGAAATGAGCTTCATTCTCTAAAACTCTTCAAAATCATACACTTCAAATAGCATCACACAATTTAACAGGAAATTGTATCGCCATTCCTTTACACACATGTAGTGGCTCTCAGGCCACAATTAAGATCTCTCAATTGTCAGGCTCTTGTTTCTTGAATGGCCAAGCAGGGTAACATCAAGTCAGTAAGAAAAAAGGAACCTGCAACTGTGTGAGAAAGTAACCAAGCGGGTGTTTCTTTTCTGCAGTATGTCAGCAATCAGAAGAGTTAAGAAACCGGCAAGGGTCAGAGAGTGTGCACGCTGGGGCAGTGAGACAAAAATAAATGTTACCGATGGAAAGTTGCTTTTAAAGAGAGATGACTCTCCACTGCCTAACTTCACTAATACACATGAAAGTGTGTTTTTAAAAAGGCTGCCACATAACATTAATAATCGTTCCCATGTCGTGGAACTTGTCACACTGAGAACATCTTCCTGTTGCATTAAACCACTAAACGTCAGTGAATTCCTCTTTCTGAACATCTATGAATATCCAACTCCCCCAAATGAGACGGTCCAAAGCCCAGATGACTTGTCACAGGCCATCTATCCACAAGGTCCAAAGCCTCAGAATCTCCCCCATTGAGTATCACCACAATTCTTGCGCTGTTCGGACGGGGCGAGCCGGCACACTCGCAGTTGCTTTTGGCAGTGAAAATTCTGCTGCAGCAAATCTGGATGAAAGCAGGCTGATGGTTTACAACGATCGATGGATTACTCATCAAAGCTGCCCGTCTGGCTGGATGGGAGAGGGATATGATTGTCCGGAATTTTTTTTTTTCACTTAATCTTTAAATTGCTCTTTTGCAGAGCAATGGTTCACATCCTAGCTGGGCACGGATCTCTGCCTGGTTAGTATGATTGACTAACTCACAGAGCCATGTCAATGGCTCACTACTGGTGAGGCCCAGTTCGTTTTCCTCTCCTCTGTGGCCAGAAGCTGCACCCTGAACTGCAAACAGCTGCTGCTGCTGCTGCTGCTGCTAATTCGCTTCAGTCGTGTCCGACTCTGTGCGACCCCATAGACGGCAACACAGCTAGTCACTGTGAAAAAGTGGGTGTTGTTAGAATCTTAGTAGTAGTGTATGCGTGCTCAGTTGTGTCTGACTCTTTGTGACCCTTTGGATTGTAGCCTGCCAGGCTACCCCGTCTGTTTAGTTTTCCTGGCAACAATACTGGAGCAGGTTGCCATTTCCTCTTCTGGGGGACTTTAACGACCCAGGGATTGAACCTGTGTCTCCTGCACTGCAGGAAGATTTCTTTCCATCTCTGAGCCACCGGGGAAGCCCTTAGAATCCAAGTGTAGGAATAGTTTCCAGCAACTGTCTACTTCTGACCTTTCACAGATGAGAGACCCAGCCAACTTTCGCCCGAGGCCGTGGGATTCAGTAGGTCACATCAGAGCCAGGGTTAGAATCTAGTCTTCGTAAATCCAGTCCAGTGCAAATGGCCTCTCTGGCTCTTTCTAGAAGCCCTGGAGGAAGTTACATTTTACATTTTTCTTCACACTTGAGACCAAAGAGAGTGACACTGAAGCTTAGTGAGCTTTTTCCTCCCACCACATAGTGACAAGGTCTTAGGAACAGGAGCTAGGAGCAAGAGCAAGCAAATGTCATCTAACAAAATTATAGCTTCCCTGGTGGCTCAGCTGGTAAACAATCTGCCTGCAATGTGGGAGACCTGGGTTGGATCCCTAGGTTGGGAAGATCCCTTGGTTGGGAAGATCCCCTGGAGAAGGGAAAAGCTACCCACTCCAGTATTCTGGCCTGGAGAATTCCATGGACTGTATAGCCCATGGGGTCGCAAAGAGTCAGACCCAACTGAGCGACTTCCACTTTCACTTTTCTCTGGTGCTCTAAATGTCTAAGACTCTGTGCTCCCAATGCAGAGGGCCCAGGTTTGATACCTGGTCAGGGAATTAGATCCTACATGCTACAACTAAGACCCAGGGCAGACAAATAAATAAATATATATATTAAAAGATTCTAGCTAACTTTCTTTCTCCCTCATTTTCTTGCTGCTCTACCATAATGGTTGGTTTAGATAGTCATTCATTTATTCTTTCAACAAATATATACTGATTTCCCTAAGACCATAAAAGACTGAGTGGATTATTCAGCACAAATTCCCTACTATGAATAGAATAACACAGGACAGAGACTTTTGTGAGAAAAGATGGCTGGATCACCTTCATAGACTAAGTAAATTGTTATTTACTGAGCATTGCTTAAAAGTTGAAAACTAAAACAAGGACCTACTGTATAGCACAGATATCCAGTATGTTGTAATACTCTATAATGGAAAAGCCTTTATAAGAATAGATATTTATAACTGAATCACTGCTATCCACCTGAAACACTGTAAATCAACTATATTCCGATTAAAAGTTGAAAACCGGTAAAGAAGCCATTGGTAATGTTCTATTTGTAGTTAACTGGTAATGATCACACAAGTGTATTCATATGTACTTGGTGAAAAATTCATTGAGTTGTACATGCAATTTGAGCACGTTTCTGTATGTAATTACACTTGTGATATAGTTGATCTAGCGGGCTTCCCTGGTGGTTCAGTGAAGAGTCTGCCTGCAGTTCAGGAGACCTGGGTTCAATCCTTGGGTCAGGAAGATCCCCTAGAGAAGGGAATGGCAACCCACTCCAGTATTCTTGCCTGGAGAATTCCATGGAGAGAGGCCCCTGGTGGGCTACAGTCCATGGGATCTCAAAAGAGTTGGACACGACTGAGTGACTAAAATTTTCATAGTTCATCTACAGTATTATGTATATTTCAGATGTAAAACATAGCAATTCAAAAATTTTAAAAGTGATACTCCATTTATGGTTATTAAAAAATCTTGGCTATATTCTTTATGTTGTGCAGTATAACCTCTCAATCCCCTACCCCTATCTTGCCCTTCCCCACCCTCTTCCCACTGGTAACCACTAGTTTGTTCTCTGTATCTGTGAGTCTGTTTCTTTTTGTAACATTCATTCGTTTGTTTTTTAGATTCCACATTAGGTGACATCACACAGTATTTGTCTTTCTCTACCCGACTCATGTCACTATACATAACACTCATCCTCTAGGTTCAGAGGGTCAGGGGCAACTCCTCAGAGGTGACCAGGCCCATCTTGGCAGACCTGCTTCCTATCACACCCCAAGCGCATGGGCCTCCACCCACCCCAGATCAAATTTCTTCTTGTTGCTGTGCAGTGGGAGGGGCCGCTTCCTCAGCCTGACTCCTATCCCCTCTTATGTTCAGAGAGAGCCCTCTTTTGCATTCTTGACTCGGCTGGGATGCCTCTCCACAGTCTCTCTGCTCCCAGGCTTTGTGTACAACACGCGTGCATGCCAGGTCGTTACAGTCGTGCCCAACTCTTTGCCACCCTATGGACCAGAGCCCACCAGGCTCCTCTGTCCCTGGATTTCCCAGGCAATACTGGAGTGGGTTGCCATCTCCTTCTCCAGGGATCTTCCTGACTCAGGGATGGAACCTGCATCTCGTACTGTATGCCTCTGTGTGCTGTATGCCTCACTGCAGTTCCCACGACACGGGGGCTGCCAGGTCCCCTCTGAAGTCAGGACAGGCCCGGGTCACCCATCATATGAGGATCCTTAGATGCTGGATATGAAGAAATACTAAGAATAAAAATAGCATGGCATAATTTGAATGCTAACATAATACTAGCTTATGTATACATGTGCGCACACACACTAATTCCTAGATGCAGACGGGCCTCACTGATACCTGGAACTAACGACTCGAAACAGTGAATGAATGAGTTTTCTTGACCATGTGGAACAAACAGAATAATCTCTCTCTCTTTTTTAAATTTTTATTTTTTTAATATCTCTCTTGATACATGGCCAGACTATAGACCACACAGAAGGAACATGAAAGCCTGTCTTTGATTCTTTGGTATCCTTGGCATTTCTGCTAAGAGGCCAGTGAACTGGAACATTTTTATTTATCAAAGAAATAAAAGCAAGATTGCTATAAGACCTCATTTTACAGGAGCAACAGACATAAGAGGTTTGCCTTAGCTGTTCCTCAGAGATGTCTTGGGGGCTACTGTCTGTTTGCTCCCACTTAAGCATCACAGGCCCTGGTTCTGGAAGGCACAGGGTCCGAGGAACAGAGAAATGGACAAGATGTCAGGCAATTCTGGCACTTTTCTTGATTTTGCTGCTAGCTGATCTTTCCTTTAATGGGTTTCTTTGGAATATGGGCATACAGTTATGTCATAGTTCTATCCTTTCATAATAGAAAGCAGCTCACGTCTTAACTTTCTTGAATATAAAAGTCACATGAACACATTACGGAAAAATGGGACAGTGTAGATATGAATAAAAATGGAAAATGACCCAGGAGATGGTAGACAGAGAGATGACGAGCTTATGAGTTAGAATTCCCACAGGATAAAAGTATCTGACTTGAATCACTTCTAGGCAAATTCTTTAGGAAGAAAAAAATCATTTCCATGAAAAAAAGCAACATGATAGTTTTTGAAGCTAATTAAAATTCACTTGAGTCTGAAAATCTATAACAGCTTCATCCACACTACTGAAGAAACTCTATTCTTTCAAATGCAATGTCTTAACAATAAAAAAAATATTTTGAATGATTGTTTTCTTTCTGTCCTTTCTCATTTTAAAACTACATCCAAATACATTTCAAAGTGAAGTATTCTAACCCAGTATAAATAGAGAATACAGAATAAAAGACTATTTCATTCTGGAGCCAGGCAACAAAATGTCATAACCTTTGCCCTCAGAGTTTGATTTTCAGTAAAATTTCTTTACAGAGTTTTCTAGCAACCAACTGTTTTGAGCATTAAATGTGGGAAAATTTTACTTGAGGGCAACACTGCTTTCTAGGATATGGTCCAAGACATTTAACATGAATGTTGAATAGAGCCTTTTAGAGTAAAGTTTCACTGACCATGGCTTCATCTGTAACAAAGTATTCCAAGGCCCAGGGCTACATCACATGTTTACATGCCCACTCCTGTGGTAACAGAAGACCCTCAATGCATTTTTTAAAAAATAAAAGTGCTTTATTTTTTTACCTCTGAACTTTTTATTTTGTACCAGGGTATAGCTGATTAACAATGTTGTGACAGTTTCAGGTGAACAGTGAAGGGACTCAACTCAGCCATACCTATACATCCATCCATCTTCCCCCAAGCCCCTCTCCCACCCAAACTGCCACATAACAGACCCTCAATGCATTTTTGATGAATTGAATTTAATTGAACATGCCTTCTATCCTTTAATGAATGAAGGACTGGAAGATTCCAAGCTGTATTTCAAGGCAATATTTTTAATGCCTAAACAGTGTTTCTTTACATATTTTGTTATTTTTCACAGTCTCCGGCAGGAAGAAATATACTAAGTGACAAAGTGTCTGGTTTTTTTTTTTGTTTGTTTGTTTGTTTTTTCTCTAAGGAATGCCAGCATAGCAAGGGCTGGAAGGAGCTGGGAAGGCTGAGGGCTAGAACTTTCCATGTGCAACTGTACTCCTTCACTGGATCTGAGACCTGTTTCCACTTGGGCCCAAGGTGGAGTGTGGAGGTGAAAGATGAACATTAGGAACTAACATCTTTCCCAAATAGTCCCTTTGATTCCATCTACCTCAAGGAAAACAGATCTCTGGCTGGACTGAGAATGCATGAAAGAGGGTGGCTGTTGGAAACATCAACTCCCACCCTGGGATGATCAACCTCAAACAGGGCGCCTAAACTTCCTGAGCCTAGGTCACCTCATCTGTTAAATGGGGATAAGAACATCTGCCTCAGGGACTTCCATGGTGGTCCAGTGGCTAAGACTCCGAGCTCCCAGTTCAGGGAGCCTGGATTCAATTCCTGGTCAGAGAACTAGATCCCACGTGCTGCAACTAAGACCCAGAGCAACCAACTAAATAAATAAGATAAATAAATATTAAATAAAAGAACATCTACCTGAAAGATTAGAGAGATATTGCAGGACTTAAAGTAGCTGGGAAGACACTTTTTATTTTAAAAATATCCATTATCTGTGATCGCACTGTTTCCCCTTTAGGCTGTGGTCTCTGCAAGGACAGGAATTGTGTGGGGCTTATGTTTTCGCAAACTGACGGGATCTAGCAGAATCACTGATGCACAGACTTTCAGTGAATGTTAGTTGAATGGATGAATTTTAAAATATTGTGTATATTTCTTCTTAACTTTGACAGCTTTGTGTAGGGGTAGAATGTCCCGTTCCTCCAATGCTTAACTGTGTTAGTCATTCAGTCATGTCCGACTCTCTGCGACCCCATAGACTGCAGTCTACCAGAAATCCACGGAATTCTCCAGGCAAGAACACTGAAGTGGGTAGCCATTCCCTTCTCCAGGGGATCTTCCTGACCCAGGGATCGAACCTGGGTCTTCTGCACTGCAGGCACATTCTTTACCATCTGAGCCACCAGGGAAGCCCCAAAATCTTTATTTACTTTTTGGTTGTACCTGCACGGCATGTGGGATCTCAGTTCCCTGACCAGGGATCAAACCCAGGGCCCTACATTGGGAGTGTGCCATCAAGACTATTATGCTATTCCTGGCACTAAATTTAGATTTCAAAGATTCTTGTTCCATATTTACCCTTGATATTGAAAAATGATACTTTGTTTCATCTTATCTCCTACACAAAGTCCACGGAACCCTTAGCACCTCAGTGAAATTAGGTAGGGGGCTAACGGAGCAGTACAAGGACCTTTCTCAGTGCCATGGCCAGACTCTATCAACAACGCTGTGTTCTCATGCAGATTTAGTCCAATAAAATGGAAACAAACAAACCTGTCCAATGAGCTGAACAATGGCAGAAGATGGAGTATCAGCAAATTAAGGACCATTATTAGCTTGACAACTTACATGTATTTTAAGGACTCGGGGAAGAATGCAGCTTTGGTTGAGGAAAGGGCATAAAGCCAGAAAGCCTAAGATTTAATTCTGGTTTTACCAATCACAAGCCGGGTGACCACAGCAAGTCATCTAACAACTCATAGATTATTTTTTTTATCTCTTTATGTATATATCATAGCTGTAGAAGATGAAGATAATGTTTGTCAAACTGTAGTGTACAGCCACAGTGAATCCCATAATCGATGTTAATTCAGTGAGAATCAACTAAAATCCTAGGATTTCTGGTTGTCAGTGTGAGAGCAAGCCTTTTTCTCCCCTCAAAAATATCTGTTTATAGATCTATCTGGCTTCAATAAATCAAATATTCAAAAATGCAAGTCTACAAAATAATTCAAGCCTACGTCTTTTACTGCCAAAGGATACTTGACCATATGAATCACTACTGGATTCCATTAAATAAAAACTGAACTTGAAGCAATTAAAACTCAACACAATTTACAAAAATGGCTATTACATGCTACTTTTTAAGTTTAAAAAAACTAAATCGGAAACAATGGACTTCATTTTACAGGTAAGGAGACAGATGGCCAGGGAGTTCAGCAGCTTTTTCAAGCTTGCTTAGGCACTGTACACCCATGCATTTATTTATTGAATCTCCAACAATTAAAATACACTAACTTCAAAAATAAAGACAGTGATAGTTATAACTACTTTTTTTAAAAAAATTGACTCATTGGAGGTTTAATTTGTATATGCCAGTTTTGAGCATATAATTCAATGAGTTTTGACAGATGCATACAGCTATGCTCCCATCACCACGAACACATGGAGAGTCATCCCTGAAGCTCACTGTGTCCCTTGTGTTTCTCTCCTCTCTACCTTCAGCCTTTGGCAAATGTTATTCCGCTTGCTGTTACAACAATTGGGGTGTTTGGGGTTTTTTGTTTTAGAATTTCACTGAAATGGAATCATACGTGTAGCTCTCTAGTCTGGCTCTTTTACTGGGCCTAATGCACTGAGATGCATCCATGTTGCCGTGGATTGCTCTTCGTATGTTGTTCATTCTTTTTTATTGCTGCCTAGTATTCTATTCACAGATGTACCACCACGCGTCCCTCCTCCAGTTCATGGACACTTGAATTATTTCTAGTTTGAGTTATTATAAATAAAGTTTCCGTTAATATTTGTATACAAGTCTCTGTGTAAAACACGTTTTAATTTCACCTGGAAAAGTTTTTGGGAGCAGAACTGTTGTGTCACACGGCAAGTGCATATTTAATTTTCTAGAGAAACCACCAAAGAGTTTTAAAAAGTGCTTAAACCCTTTTACATTCTGACCAGCAGTTTGAGGGTTTCAATTTCTCAACATCATCTTCTGACTCTCTGATTATACATACCCTAGCAGATGGGAAGTCCTATCTCACTGGGGTTTTGATGTGCATTTCTTTGATGGTTAATGATGTTGGGAATTTTCCTATATTCTCATTTGCGGCTCATATATCTCTTTTGGTGGATGGCCTATTCAAATCTTTTGCTTATTTTTTTTTTTAACTTTCAATTTTTTTTTGGTTGCACTGGGTCTTTGTTGCAGATTGCAGCCTTAGTTTCCCTGAGACGTGTGAGATTTTGGTTCCCCAACCAGGGATCAAATCCATGTCCCCTGCATTGGAAGGTGGATTCTTAACCACTGGACCACCAGGGAAGTCTCTCTTTTGCTTATTTTTAAAAGTTGGGTGTGTGTCCTCCTGTTAATGAGTTGTGGGGCTTCCCAGGTGGTGCTAGTGGTAAAGAACCCACCTGCCAATGCAGGAGACATAAGAGACATGGGTTTGATGCCTGGGTCGGGAAGATCTCCTGGAGCAAGAAATGGCAACCCTGGAAAATCCCATGGACAGAGGAGCCTGGCAGGCTGTAGTTCATGGGGTCACACAGATCAGATACGACTAAAGCAACTTAGCAACCACATACGCATTAATGAGTTGTAAGAATTCTTTATATGTTTGCATGCAAGACCTTTATCAGATCCATTTTGCAAATATTTTCCTCCAATTGGAACCTTAGAGTCAGCCTTGACACCTCTCATTCTCTTTCCTTTCATAATCTGATCCTCCTGCCTCTGTCTTAACACGTATCCAGAATCTGACACTTATTACCTCCACTGCTTCCACTCCACTCCACCATCTCTCACTGGGATTACTGCAGTAACCTCTTAACTAGTCCCTCTTGCCCCTTCATTCTGTTCCAAACATAGCATCCTGAGTGACCCCTTGAGATCAAAAGTCAGATCCTGTCATTTTTCCACTCGAACCCTTTCAAAGTCTTCCCTTTACTAAGGCAAAACTATAGTCATAAAAACAGACAAAATGTTTACATTTTCATTTCAGAAAATATTTCCCACTTACATTTTTCAAAAGTAGACTTGGCAATACAATATAATAAAATCGTTTCACTAAACCAAATACAAAAGATTTCAAGCATGGCCTCTTTGGATGGTTCTTATACCATTTGCCATTGAAATTTCAGCCATTTTATGAAGTAAACACTACCTTTTCTAGGGCTGCCCAGCTTCGAAGGCACAGTCACTTGGTAGAGGAACTCTATGCTGAGCTTGTGTTCATGCTCGGTCACGTCCAACTCTTTGCAACCCTTTGGACTGTAGCCCTCCAAGCTCCCCTGTCCACAGGATTCGCCAGGCAAGAATACTGGAGTGGGTTGCCAGGCCCTCCTCCAGAGGATCTTCTTGACCCAGGGATCAAACCCACTGTGCCTCCTGCACTGGAGGCAAATTCTTTACCTGCTGAGCCATGGGGGAAGCCCTCATGTCGAAAAAAAGCCTTGTAACTGGCTTCCTCTTGTTAGTTCAAAGTTAGGTTAGCAACGAGAAGGGAGTGTTACGTTATCAGGCAACGGCATCAGGCAATCTTTGCTGCTGTTCAGTCACTCAGTTGTGTCCAACTCTTTAAGACCCCTTGGACAGAACCATGCCAGGCTTCCCTGTCCTTCACCATCTGCCTGAGTTTGCTCAAACTCATGTCCATTGAATCGGTGATGTCATCCAACCATCTCGTCCTCTGTCGACCCCTTCTCCTGCCTTCAATCTTTCCTAGCATCAGGAAAAGCTGACTCTTTTCCAATGAGTCAGCTCGTCGCATTAGGTGGCCTAAGTATTGGAGCTTCAGCTTCAGCATCAATCTTGCTGTTCCTTTAAGCTTGACCCATTAAGTAACTTCAAGTGTATGGTAAGTTTCTGAGATGCTTAATGAAAATTTTAATTACAACAAATTTGTGTCATTTCTGACAGAAATGCCCCTTCCGAGTTAGCCTAAATGATTTCTAATGCCCCATTAGAATGTATTTTCATTCAGATTACAGTCAGATGATAATAAGGATAAAGGTCACTCAGGCAATGATTTTAAAGCAAGTTTTAGAATTTACTTAGGGCTTCCCCGATGGTTCAGCTGGAGAAGGCAACGGCACCCCACTCCAGTCCTCTTGCCTGGAAAATATCATGGACAGAGGAGCCTGGTGGGCTGCAGTCCATGGGGTCGCTAAGGGTCAGACATGGCTAAGTGCCTTCACTTTCACTTCTCATTTTCATGCATTGGAGATGGAAATGGCAACCCACTCCAGTGTTCTTGCCTGGAGAATCCCAGGGATGGGGGAGCCTGGTGGGCTGCAGTCTATGGGGTTACACAGAGTCGGACACAACTGAAGTGACTTAGCAGCAGCAGCAGCAGCGATGGTTCAGTGGGTAAGGAATCCACTTGCAGTGCAGGAGATGCAGGTTTGATCCCTGGGTCGGGAAGATCCCCTGGAGAAGGAAATGGCAACCCACTCCAATATTCTTGTCTGAAAAATCCCATAGACAGGGGCGTCTGGTGGGCTACAGTCCATGGGGTCGCAAAAGACTCAGACACAACTGAGCAAGCACAATAAAAACATAAGGGCTAGCATACAGAGCAGCTGTGCATTCGAGATGCACAAAAAAATCTTTCTTTGAGTCACATGTGAAGAAATAGGATTTCATGGTTATTATTAAAGGGAGTTAGAAGATTTTAAACTTAAGGAACTAATGACATTTTATTTGCCCTCTGGGGAAATTACTTGACTTCTGGGAGTATCTGTTTGAATTTTTCTGTTGCTAAATTAAATGACCACGAACTGTAATACAAAAACAAAATCCAAAACCAACACTGCCCTGTGAACCTCTTGGCTCAACTGTTTCAATGCCATAAAGTTTCAGAGTCAAAGTCAGTTAGAAAAAACAAATCAAAGAGCCTGCACTCAAAATTACATATTTAAAAAAGAAAACAAAGTCAGTAATGGCTACAAGTAAACATTGTTTTAGGATATAGAACCCATTTGCTAAATTTCTAAATATTTTACTCAAGTGTGAGGAATGTGACACTTTCTACTATAAAGATGCCAGTTTGGTCTGAGTTACTGTGAAAATAAAAAGAAAGTCATAATATGCTTTCACAAAATTATTTCCTCGGGTTTTGCGATCTGCTTTGTTTGTGAACCAGCGAGATGAGAACCAACACCCATGAGTACATATTGTAAAAATACATAAGGGAGAGCGGAAACCAGAGAGCGAAGCTGAGTTTATGGCCACTGAGTGCCTCACAGAGATGTACTTCTTGGCCTGGCAACATCCTTAGGCAGCAAGGTGTTCTCTCCTGCTCAAGGGTTCTGCCCTCGGCATCCCAGGGGTGTGGTATTATCTTAACCTCAACACAGGCTATGGTCTGGTTTAAAGAGTAGAGTTTAAGAGAAGTCAGTGAAATTTGTTTTGGAATATATCAAGAAAATATGGCCTTGAGCCTTGCTCTGCTTTGTACAAGGTCTAGGCTATGAGAAATGCCTTTCAGAGAATTTTATTGAAACTGCAGGCACAGCCAACTAGGTTCATGGCAAGAAATGCTTCATTTTTTTCCACATTAAAGCAAAGGGCCTCTACCTCAGACCTGACTAGGATATACTAATAATAATGATGATAATAATAAATCATGGTTACTATTTATCGATCATCAATTTGCATGACTCTGTACTCTAGGGGTGGAAAAGGCAATGGCAACCCACTCCAGTGTTCTTGCCTGGAGAATCCCAGGGACAGCGGAGCTTGGTGGGCTGCCGTCTATGGGGTTGCACAGAGTCAGACACGACTGAAGTGACTTAGCAGCAGCACTCCAGGGGTCTTCTATGGGCCATCTAATTTACTGCTCATAGAATCTTCCCATAAGATAGGCGTGAACAGCCTTTTTTTTAATAGATGAGAACACTCAGATTCAGAAAGATTTAGTAGATTTTAGTACCAAAAATTAGTATGGAATTTGCATCAAATGCATCTTTATTCTAAAGTTTATGCTTACCGTTTCCATTTTCTTCTCTTCATATTCTTTTTTATTATGCCTGTTTTTTCAAAGACCTCTGATATTTGGACAGGGGAATAGGTCTTCTAGCTTCCAAATGAATAAGAGCTTCAGAGGGAATTTACTACTCAAATGGTAAAATCAGAGTCTCTATTTTCTTCTAATGACTGTCCAAATTTGACTTCTGTTTCCTTAAAGGCAGTGTTAGAATTGTACATGCCTCCTAGACAAGGAGTCATTTTCCATGTTGCACCCCACTTTCAATGACTGGCTGTCTAGGTTAGGTGCTATTGCTGACAGCATCATTTGCTCAATCTGTCCTCTCTTTGTTCCTAAAGACACCTGGCTCTTGTCAAGCCCACTGACAAGTTTCACCTTGCTAAAGCTAGAGGTCAATTTTCAATCTTCTTACTTGATCCATCAACTGAATTTTTGATCAGCCCCACCTTCACTTGGCTTCCAGGACATGATTCTTTGGCTGCTTCTCCTCTGACTCCTGTGCTAGTTTCTTCTTGTCCTCCTAGTTTCTAAATAATAGGATGCCCTGGGGCTCAGTCCTTGGATCTCTTCTCTACCTACTCCCTGGGTGATCTCATCCTTTATTATGGCTTTAAATCCCTTCCATACATTGACCTCTTCATCCTTAACCTTCTCTCTGAATTCTAGACTGGCACATCCAGCTGCTGCTCATTTTAGATGTTCAAGAGGAAAAATAGCTCGAAATCAAACTTCTGATTTCCTTTCCAAACCTCTTTTCATACTCTTCCTCATTTAAGGCAAATGGCAGTTCAGTTCTTACTGTTGCACAGGCCCAAAACAGAGGCCCACTTGTGAAACGCAATGTCAAATCCATCAGCAGCCAATCCAGCGCTCTGGCTTTAAGACATATATAGAATCCAAACATGTATGGCAAAACCAACACGATAATGTAAAAAAAAAAAAAAAACAACCACGACATAAAAAAAAAAAAAAAAAGAAGAAGAATCCAAACACTTCTCATCACGTTTCCATGGTTCAGCCTATTATTATCTCTCAGATTACCACAATGGCCTTCCTAATGTCTCCCCGCTTCCATCTTTACCCCATTTATTCTGTTTTCAACATAACAGACAGACTTATCCTTTAAAATAGAAGTAAGATCATGTCACTCTGCTCAAAACCCAACAAAGTTTCTCACTTGTTCAAAGCAAAAGTGAATAAGTCTAATTCTGTTACTTCTTAAATATTTATTTATTTGGCTGCACTGGGTTTTAGTTGGGACATGCAACATCTCTGATCTTCCTTGTGGCATGCAGAATCTTTAGCTGTACCATGCAAACTCTTAGTTGGGGCATGTGGGACCTAGTTCCCTGACCAGGATCAAACCTGGGCCCCCTGTACTGGGACTGTGGCGTCTTAGCCACTGGACCACCAGGGAAGTCCCTACTTCTGTTACTTAAACTTCATCTCCTATTCTGGTCATCTCACCTCACTCTTCTCTAGCCTTCTTTGCTTTCCTTCACAGGTACCAGGCACATTCTCACTGTAGAGTTATTACACTTGCTGTTCCTCTGCCTGGAGCACACTTCCCTTATCCATATAGTATCTCTCTGGTTTCCTTCTAGTCTTTGCTTCACATGCCATCCCCCCATCAGAATCCATCTTCTCTAACCACTTCTCCCTTGACCCTCTTCAACTCACCCACTCTCTCTGACCCAGTTTTATTTCTCCCCGCAGTACCTCTCACTATTTGATGTATTTCATATCTTTTTTGCTTTTGTTTTGAAGCTTCCTGTCTGTTGAACCTAGAATGTAAGCTGAAGAATGGCAAGGAATTTGTTTTGTTCACTCCCGCCTCCCTAGTACCTAAAACAGGTCTTGACCCATAGTATAATTATTTGTTGAATGACTAGCCTTTGGAAATTTTGTGCTCAAAAGATCCCCTCTTTGGCATCATCACCTACTTCCTGACAAGGCGGTCTCCACCTAATCTACAGACCTTCCCTCTTATGGCCTGAATGCCACACCTTCCTGTCTTGCCATTGTCCTAGAGGTCACAGTGAGTTCCCTGGCTCAGGGGTGCCACAGAGGCTGCAACTTCCCACCATTTGCAGGGTTAGATGAGTCCTTATACTTCTTGTGGTCCCGAGGACTATCACCGTTCCAGTAGTCACTTTAGGACAAAACCACACCTTGCAAAAGAGAGATTTCCTCCCATGTTTTGTTGCTCATTAGGGAAACAAACTATTCTCCCTGAAAAGACTCACCACAGGCCTCCCCTTACTGCCCACGGAGTATAGGAATGGGAACTCCTGGTTAGTTTGATGTCCTCTTTAACCAAGGGGCAATCAGAAACTTTCCGTTTTTAGCTCTTGTTGTTAAGAAACTTTAAACAATTATGAAGGAATGAAAATAAGCAGCTGTTTTTCAAGATTCATGATCTTCGATCCTTCACCATTCTGAACCGTGCACAGATACAAAATCTGGGTGGATAAGATTAGGGTAATATAAGGATTTCAAAAGCGTTCCTGATTTAGTTCTTCCCTCCTTCCCCCTCTCTTTCCTTCCATGAATAAATCTCTGCCAAAATTTAAAAAAAAATGCTGGGAAAATGAGCTGCTGGTGCCAGCAGCCTATGTAATGGGAGGCAGAGAAGTTATGGTCGGGGTAGGAATGGTTTTTGGGTGGGCAAGCAAGAGCATCTGCTACTGTGCAGGTATTTTTTACTTCCAAGAACTTTTCCTCCCCTCTTATTTGTCTTCTCTTATTCTGTTATAAAGTCTTGTCCTGCTTTAGAGATACATTATCTTATTTTTGACTTATGTTCAATATTATTAAACTTAATATTTTGAAGTTTTCTTCCATTCCCTGTTTTCTTACCTCTACTTTCCTACAGTTCTCTTTACATGTCTTTTTTGCTTTTATTTTGTTTTATGTTGTATAGTCTTTCGTTTTAGAGACTGTTTTGCTTGTCTTTTCATATTTAAAAGTGAGATACAAAAAAAAGTCAATTGGTAAGAGTTATGTGACCACTGGGCCCAGAGAGTGACGGCAGATGGACTTACTAGAGGGTTCCTCTGTCCTTTTCAAGCGAGGGGGGCGGCTCCCAAATGCACTAGGTGGAGGTTTTTTCTTTAGAACCATTCAGTTTGTCCAAAGAAGAATATTCAGTCTCAGACCTCCCTGTCTCACTGATGAGGGTGGGAGTGGTAATACTCCTGGCTGCCAAGGAAGCAGGTGATGGTCCCCAAGTCTGATACAGCTAATTTCACCAGGCCTCTGCTTTACTTGATGCCTTCACTTTTGGCCCCTTTTAATTCTTTTTTTTTTTTTTCCCTGAAAATTGAACTTTCAATTTTCTGCAACTGTGGAAGAGGCAGACAAGGGTAGGTTGGAAGGCGAAGAGAGCAGTCACATGACTATAAACTATGGAGGTTGGGTAGGGAGACCAGGAAATGCAAATGGTCTGCCCAAGTGAGCCCACTGTCTGCTGGTTGTCGTTACGGAGCCCTGAGTCTCTCAAGGTCCTGCTTAACCGCTCTTCGTGTCATTCCTGTGGGCATCTGGGTCCCTCTTACCCTGTGCCGTTAGATGCCTTATCCCTGGCACTATTATCTCATCTCCTGTTCAATGTGTCATGTGAAGCGTATATATACAGTGTATATAAAATATATTACTGTCATTTTAGTGAAGAATGTAAATCAAATACGTGTGGTCAATCTGCCATTTTTATGCAGACATCCCAGGACTTTATAGAATCTAAAAATTCAAATCTATCAGGAACCCTACCAATCTTGAAAGCTGACCATGTCATTTTACAAAAGACGACAGGAATGCTCAGAGAATGCTTGCCACCGTGATCTGTACTGATGGAGTTTTTCTGGGAGCAGCCTGGCCTTCAGCTGTTGAGTCAGGCTCCTAGTTTTACATCTCAGCCCCATTCTCTACCAGCTCTATGATCTTGGGAGAGTTCTTTAAACTCTGCGGCTCATATTCCTTACTTGTAAAAGGGGGATAATAAAATTAGAGCTTCTCTGGTTGCTCAAAGAGTAAAGAATCTGCCTGCAATGCTGGAAGCCCAGATTCGATCCCTGGGTCAGGAAGATCCCCTACAGAAGGGAATGGCAACCCACTCCAGTAGTCTTGCCTGGAGAACTTCATGGACAGAGGAGCCTGGCAGGCTATAGTCCACAGGGTTGCAAAGAGTTGGACATGACTGAGCAAGTAACACTTTCATTTTTTTAAACTCTTCAGGTTCTGGTTAGCATTAATGAATTAATATTTGCAAAGCACCTAAAATAATACTTTCACACTGTAGTCAATTATTCAGTATTACTATTATTAGTTTGGATAAATCTAACTGAAAAGAAGAAACCCAAGCACAGTGCTATTACAAAACTATTACAGTAGAAAGAGATCTTAATTTAAGAATTTGTACAACTAATATTAGGGATAATTTACATGGGTTCTATATGGAAAGATTAGCCTAACAATACTGCTGACAGAAAATCCATTATCTCTGAAAAAGTCTGCATTAATTCATGCTTTTGAAATATGTTTAAATTCATCCAGTAAAAGAAACAAACTGAATTACATAATGGTTTTCAAATTAAAACATCTTCATCAATTATCTAAAAGGACTAACAATTCTTACAAGAACCCTACTTTTAAAACATCAGAAAAAAATACCTTCTTTTGCTGGTCTTAACTGACCTGCACTAAAAGTGGAAGGACTCTGCTCTTTTTACTTAGAAGCCAGGCTATAATTTCCTTCATAATTATTTTCCTGCCTATAATTCAACAACAGTTAGAAGTGAGCTAAAGAACTGAACAACAGAGACAAAATTAATACGTTCCTGAGTGACTCGGGTTGAGAAAGTAGTAGAATAAGAGAAAAGTTCTATTTTCATCTTTAAGAACTTATCTTCATGGGGGAGGGGCATCATAGGAGTAGGGGATTAAGAGGTACAAACTACTAGGTATAAAACAAGCTACAAGGATATATTGTACGATATGAGGAATACAGCCAATATTGTACAATAGCTTTAAAAATTGGGAAATCACTATATTGTACACATGTAACATATAACATTGCACAGCATCTATGCTGTTGTTGTTGTTGAGTCCCTAATTCGTGTCTGACTCTTTGCAACCCCAGGGACTGTAGCCCGCTAGGCTCCTCTGTTCGTGGGATTATCCAGGCAAGAATATTGGAGTGGATTGACATTTCCTTCTCCAGGGGATCTTCCCAACCCAGGGATCGATCCCGTGTCTCCTGCACTGGCAGGCATTGGCAGGCAGATTCTTTACCTGCTGAGCCACCAGGGAAGCCCACAGCAACTATGCTTCAATGTGAAAAAATTTTTAACTATCTTCATAGGAGGAAGGAGTCTAAAATTGTACATTTTCACTTCTCAGATTTCTGAAACACAGGCCAAGATGAACTTCAGACGTGTGGCCTTACCAGAATTCTAACTGGGGCAGATTCTGGAAGTCATTTCTTCCAGCTGCCTTTCCTAATTAGAAGAGACTCTACAACCAAAACACACAGAGGTTAGCAGGGCACTGAGCCCATGCCCGCACTTCTGCAGGGGCCCATGAGAGAGGAAAGAGGAATTCCTGGCTTCCACGCGTCACATGCCTGCCCATGCTTCCCACTGCTGTATTAGATTAGCATCTGTAGCCAAAGCACTGCTGATTCATCGCGACTACTGCTCTACAGTGACTGCTGAGTCTCTTCCGGAGGCGCTTCTGACCAGTCATTTCTGTCTCTGGCGTGAGTTTCGGGGCCCTTGACGTATTGCTGTGCCCTTTCCCTCCCGGAGAGTCATCCTGTTTTCATGGAAGACTCTCATCTGTCAATGTCTGTTCGAATTCCATGTCTATTCTCCAGGAGAAAATAGTGCTAGGCAAACAAAAAAAGAAATATTTTCAAAACCAGCCTCTAGAAGAATGCCAAATTAACAAAAATGAAGTGAAATCATTCTTGTCCTTTAAAGCTATGGATCTCAAGCATTTTAATATGTCAGAATTACATTAATATACATTGAAATTACCTAATTGGAGTATTGTGCTTAGTAACAGCAAACTCATGCCATAAATGTAACCCATATTATAATCTAAAATTGAAACCAAAACATTAAACTCAAACCGTGTTATAGCACAATGACCATCATAAAGGATTTTTAAAGAGACTAATTTCCCCCAAAATATTTTCCCCAAGTCATTTTATTATATCCAGCTATTTTTTCCCATCTAAGTCCAAAATTATTCCTTGGTAACTCCCCTAGCATATAAATGCCCATGTGGTTTATAAAATACCTATGTTATGTGTAACTTCTTAAAGGCTCTATGGTCTCGATGCTAGGTTTTATATTCTACATCAGTTACAAAATGTTGATTAAATAACATCACTTGAAAATAAGGACAAGGATTTTTGCTGCCGGCAATTATTTTTGTGCCAAAATATTAGATACTGTCTGAGCATAATTAATAAAATACCACACTGCATACTTTTGGGAAAAGGTCAGGTACAAATGGATTTAAATGATTTTCAGCATACTTACGCATACTATTAACACATAAGTGTGCTGAAATGCAGTACACTTGAATTTCACGGGTCCAGCACGCATGTGAAGGGTACGTGGGACGACACGGGAGCACGGCATACACTGGAGGCCCGGGGCCTGTGCCGCCACCAGTACCCCTCCTACACACACGCTGCGCGGGCCGGGCCCTGCCTTGCTGGCAGAAGCCTCTAATAGCTAAGTCACTCGATCCCCACTCCCATTTCACTCACTGGCTCGGCCTCACTGCATCTCTAGGAACACCTCCAACGTCAGATGGGACTGGACTCTTTGGAGCTGTCGGACAGGCAATCAGAACCTAACACCCCATGACTCAGTAGGACATTCTTCCTGCTGGCTTTGGCAATCCGCCTTGTTCTCAAGATCGGGACCCACTGTACTCTGCGTTTGTGCCTTGTTCTTTTTCCTCACCCACGCCTCCTCCTAGAAACTCGCCCAGCATTCGGGAAGAACTGGGGTGCTCCCTTCTTCTGCCTGTCTACCTCTTACGTACCGGGGTCCTTTGTCGCCTCCACAGCTCCAAGACGCAGCTGGGGTACTATGGGTAAAAATTCTCGTTTGGTGGACTTGCGGACGCAGCGGGGGCAGGAGAAGGGGGGATGAGTTGAGAGTGGTGCTGACACATATGCCCCACCACGTGTGGAACAGAGAGCTGCTGAGTAACACAGGGAGCTCAGTTCGATGCTCTGTGATGCTGATGGGGGGCAGGGAGTGGGTAGGAGGAGGGCTTAAGAGGGAGGAGATACAAGCTATACTTACAGCTGATTCACGTTGCTGCACAACATTGTAAAGCATTTTTCCTTGAAAAAAAAGCTCTAGTTTGACAGTCTGACAGATCTCTATTTCCTGGCCACGTGTCCCTGAGGGGAGGCGGTGTCTAACTAACCTCTCTGGCCTCTGTGTCCTTACTTGTGAAAAGGGAGTGTTAGCAGCGCCCACTTCACAGGCATCTTGTTGCCATTCCTTCATTAACTTACTAAGGGCTTCCCAGGTAAAGAACTTGCCTGCCGATGCAGGAGACACAGGTTCGATCCCTGGGTGCAGAAGATCCCTTGGAGGAGGAAATGGCAACCCACTCCAGTATTCTTGCCTGGAAAATCCCATGGACAGAGGAGCTTTGTGGGCTATAGTCCATGGGGTCGCAAAGAGTTGGAGACGACTGAGTGACTGAACACAATGCAACCTTATTACATTACCTAAATGGTTTGGTTTCACATTTTTCTTTAATGTATTTTACTCGCTGAATTGGAATCTCACAGTAAACCTCCCCAGAGCAATGGTAAATAATCTCTTTTAAAATCAAACTAGATATTTGCTTCATGCCAAGTTTGTTCATCCATGCATCCTGAAAGCCAACAGTAAATATATCTTAAGAACCAAAGGTCAAAGACAAAACAAGTAATGTCAACATTCCTTGTTTCAGTAAACATATAAACATGACAGATGTTTCAGCATCTCTATCCAGAGGTCACGGAGAAATTATGTTCTGGTTTTCATAGTGCTTTTGATTTCGCTTAAGGATTTATGTGGATTGAATCAAACCACCCAGGCTTCTCCCCGATTTATTCTTTGGTAAATAACTCTCCCTTTGAAGTCTGCAAAAATGTTTTGAGGATATTAAAAATATTTTAGATACTAAGGTGGAAAAAAATCTGTAGCCTCAAAGTAATATCCCACCATTTGCAAAACAATATTGGAATAATATCACAAGACCTGAGATTTAAGAATAACTAAAGGATAAAGACAGTGTATTCTGTCACATATTAGCTACTCAAACACTCAGAGCTGCCCAAAACCGACATGCATGCTCAGTTGCTTCAGTCGTGTCCAACTCTTTGTGACCCTATGGACTGTAGCCTGCCAGGCTCCTCTGTCCACGGGATTCTCCAGGCAAGAATACTGGAGTGGGTTGCCATTTCCTTCTCCAGGGGATCTTCTTGACCCAGGGATCAAACCATGTCTCTTTGGTCTTCTGCATTGGCAGGCAGACTTTTCACCACTGAGCCCCCAGGGAAGCCCTTAGTGGTAGGTAAACTAATAGTGTTCTTTACAGTCAATGATGTCTTGAATTTAACAAAATATGGTAAGTTTTAGAGTTTCTTTTCTCATAACTTCCCTCTTTTATTCCTTTATTTTCTTCTACTTTTCTAGTCCTTTTGTTTTTCCTCCCTTTCTCATGTGAAAAGGCATGAACATATACATAATGTATATATGTAAAATGTGTATATAAAATGTATATTGTGTGTATTTATATATATATATATACGCTATAGATACAAACACACGCACACACCTGTCTTGGACCCAACCAGCATCTCCAAGAACTGAGGACCTCTTTTCTCCACCTGTCTATCTCTAAAGAATCAAATGGGGGTCCCTTTTCTCACCCCAAGCCCAAGATGGGACTCTACTAAAGGTGGACTTCCTGCCTCAAAAAGAAAGGGAGGATTCATCAGTGAAGCTGTCAAGTCTTAGGACTTTTGTTTGTTAGGAGGATTTTGATTGCTGATTCAATCACCTTAATAGTAACCGGTCTGTTAAGATTTTCTATTTCAAATAGTAAGTGTTGGTGAGGATATGGAGAAAAGAAAATCCTTATGCACTGTTGGTAGGAAAGTAAATTGACGCAGCCACTGTGGAAAAAAGAATAGAAGTTCCTCAAATAATTAAAAATAGAACTATCCTATGATTCAGCAATTCTACTTCTGGGCATTTATCTGAAAAAACCAAAACCACCAATTTGAAAAGATTTCTGCATATTTACTGCAGTATTAGCCACAATAATCAGTACAGAAACAACCTTCGTGTCCACTGATAAAAATGGATAAAGAAGAGAATGTGGTATACACACACACACACATACACACACAAGGTGAAATACTATTCAGCCATAAAAAAGAACGACTCCTTGCCATTCACAACAATGTGGATGGAATTTGATGGCATTATGCTAAGTGAAATAAGTCAGAAAAAGATAAATATTACATGATCACTTATGCATGGAAACTAAAAAAACCTTGGTGATACAGAGAACAGATTGGTGGTTACTAGAGGTATGGATGGGGTGGGTGGGCAGTAAGAGGTGGAAGAAATGAATAAACAGTTCTTATCTCTGTTTTTGTTAAAATAAATTGAAAAAAAAGAAAGGAGGCATTCAGGCCCCCTTACTATGTGGAAAACTTACAGTGAAAGGCTTTGCAGTTAGTGAAAACACTAACTCTCGGGATGCTGGTTTATCTATCCCTTACTAGCCTGGATGATAAAGGATGACTTAAAGCCTTTGTTCTGAACTCTGGGAATGAGAAAGAAGAAACTTCTCTCATGGGAATAGGTCTGTGGCCAGCTCTTTGCTGTAATGAGCCTCTTTAATAAAGGTGCCAGCATCCCCAGGGGCCCACATACCCTGCATGGCAAACGTCTCATTCTCATTGCTGCCCACTCCGCATTCTATTTTATTTCCAAAAAGCTTCCTCTCAGTGCTGCCAACACACAGGAATTATTGAGGAATATAAGCAGGGCATGTACAAGTAGCACAGGGAAGGGATCCAGGGGAACCACGACGCCTCAAATTAAATTCTTGGTTTGTAAAGACTTGAAGTTCGATGAAGATTTTACTTTGCTCACAGGTTAGTTATCAAAATGGTGGAACATGAAGAAATCAGAGTATAGTTCCCTGAATCACACTTTATCTTCATGTTGGATTGTACACAGATTGACGAAGCTTTAAATCAAGGCAGCATTTCAGAGGGAATAAAGAGAAAAGGTTTGCAAATAATGAGTCCACGTACAAAAGAGCTGGCCCTTGTTAGTACCTACCAATATTCCACCGACTTCTCTCATATCCTCCCATTTCTTTACCCCCAAGCCCCTTAGAATAGAGGTTTTGAAAGGCTTCCCACCCTTACCCCAAAAGAGCTTCTTCAGAACACACTAAGGTGGGGTGTTCAACTGGCAGCTGAATGATGCCCGTTTCTCTTTGATTCAAGCCTCTATAGCCTCCAGAGTTGGCAGGGAGCTTGGAGTTCAAGGTTTCTTGGAGATTCTGCTAGGTCTGCCTTCCCAAGAGCAGCAGCTCTGAATCCAGAGAGGAAGCAGGTGGAATGAATGTTCTAACCTTTTGGAAAATCTCCATGGCGTAGGGGGGGAAGATGAAAAGAAAATCATAATTTCCCATATTTACCAAAAAAAAAACCCTGTAAATATTTACTCTTCATTTTTCCTGGAGGGTATTTCATAGTTTATTAATATCAAATATCAACACATCAGAAAAATAAGTAGTTAATTGTCTATAGATTTTGCCATTCTTTCAGCGGTTACAGGAGCTGGCTTAACCTAGATACATAAATATCAAAATAAACTTCGGGAAAAAATTAAGCTGATTCATTTGGTGAAATTTCCCTCCTTTTAGCCTAATATATCTCAATACATCAACACATCTCTTGATTCACAGTATGCATTAGTGGTCACAATCTTGGGCTCTGGAGTTGAACCTGGGTTTGAATATTAGTCCTCCACTTACAAGCTGTTTGACCTTTGGCATGTTACTGAATAGCCCAGGTCTCACTTTCCTCACCTGTAAAATGGGTATAACAATGTTACCAACTATTACTCATTTTCCCTCTCCTACTGAATCAATCAAGTTTGGAGTCTTCTTTACTCCATTTCATCCTTTCTATTTGCTGGGAAGGTATACATAATATACACTGTATTCTTATTCTCTCAGTCATTACACTTAAACTTTAACAGGCATACCTAACTGAAATTTTGTAAATCATAAACTTCTCTATACTTGTCCTAAACCATAGAAAACCTTAGAATACTTTTACTCTGGTCTTTTAAAACTGAGTGTGAGCTGGTATTTAATTCCATCTTGATTGTTTTCCCACAAAATGGGTCATAGTCACTACTATTATTGCACCAATTATTATTTGAACCAATCAAAACTTAGCTGATTCACCTACATGCCTGCCAATTCATTTGCATTATGTTTATTCACCTGGATTCAATTTCCTTTTTACTAAAATGAACCCTAAATTACTAAAATAAAGTAGGAGGTGTTTTCAGCCAGCATCTATTATCAGGAAACTCTTCAGGAAGGTGACCACTGATGTCTAGAGCTGGCACTCACACTTGAGTTCCAGATCAGCTGGAATGAAAATCTAAGTCACCAAGTAGTTTCTCTCAGAATGACAATGTTACTACACCATGTCTTCTGATTTCTGCGGTTGCTTTTGAGGAGTCTGTTGATAGGATAGGGGGGGGAATTTTTAATTTCTTCCCAGTCACTTTCATGATCTGTTCTTTGACTCTGGGGTTTTGCCTTTCAGTCTCACCAGATGTGTCTACGTGTGGTCTCACTCAATATGTGCTTCCTGGATAGTCATGTCTCCCATCATCTATGGAATACGATTAGGCATTATCTTTTCAAAAAGTACCTCTCCTCAATTGTCTCTAGTCTTTCCTTATGGAATTCCTAGGTGACATCTTTTGTCTCTTCTCACTCAACTTTTCATGTCTCCCATCCTCTCTTTTATTTCATCTCTATCCATGCTACCTCCTGGATAATTTTTTCAGATCTATCTTCCAGTTCAAAATTCATACCCATAAGAACTTCAATCTGCTATTTATCCTATTATTTGAGTTACTTTCTTATCCATTCAATCGGCATCTTTCTCACTGCTAGACATTCTGTTCTTTCCTGTCCAAAAGTTCTCATTTATTTTTTCTTCTTGTGTTGTCTTATCTTTTATTTAAATCCTTTTGTTTATGTCTTTAGTCATATTAACTATAATTATTTTATATTGTCTTTCACATAGCTTGCTTACCTATTTTTGCTATTTACTTTTCCAGCTGATGTTACCTGTGAAAGATCGCTTATATGCATCTTTGCTCAGGTTTGTAAGGTTTGTAAGCTCAGGTTAAGTGAGGTATATCTGTAGGAATCTGGCTGAAGGTAAGGTATTTCCTCCACAGAGGTTTTCCACTTGCTTCTACCAGGCATCTTGAGGGTTTTGTGGTCTGAGACCAATTTTAGTATTAGGTTTTCTGGTTGGAGTTTCCCAGATGATACAGGTAAAGTAAATGAAAACCTCAGACTCACATGTGGCACAGAATTTACTTTCCCCTCTAGGGTAGGCCGAGAATGACAAGCTAGCTTCTTAGGGTCTTCCATTCCTAAAGGATTTATTCTTTTTTTTCAGCAAGGGCATATATTTTTGAAGGCAATGGCTCTGCATGAGGGTCTCATCTAACGTCCCATCTGATACAAGTCCAAGGCTTTGCCACCTGTCTCTGCAAAGGGGTTAAAGTCAGATTACTAAGACAACTCCCGACCCTCCTCCTAGGAGCCCCCGGTGCACATTTACACTTAGATTCTCAGACTCTTCATTTCTGCCTTGGATATCCCCCACCTTCTATGAACTCCAGTAAGCATTTAAGAGGCTTTTAGGGACTTCTCTAGCGACCCAGTTTCATTGCAGGGGGTTGTGGGTTCAACCCTCCCTCTGGGAACTAAGATACCATGTGCCATGATCAGTAAATAACTAAAAATTTATTATTATATTCACCTGGTATTATTAGATGTTTGTAGCAAGAGAATTTTCAAGTTGCTTACTCCATAAAACTGCCACAATTAAATTTTTGGTTTGGGTTGTTAACCTATTTGAATGTATCACTTCGAGAAAAAGAAAATATTTTTTTAACGTGTAATGTAATGGTGTAACACAAATAAGTGCTCACATGATGCAGTGTTATCTTTGGGATATTAGATCAGCTGAAAAATTAGGCCCCTCAGATAAATAAATTCTTTTGAGAAATAATTGAAATTAGATTCTTTGCTAAATAAAATAAACACTGAATACTCTCACAAGTTTTGTTGCTCTTTAAGACAAGCTACAAAGTATAGCCTCCTGTGGGCACATGGAATGTAATACATGTAATAGTGCTCTCTCTCATGCAACTTCTGGATTTTTCTCAAGTAATGTCACCACTTCTTAAAGGCAAATTATTGCATAATGACAATAATAACTGTATATATGAACTTAATATTTGTCATACATTTTTTAGAAGAAAAATACAACCAGCTCCTTAGCAAACATATTGATATCTCATGAAACAGTAAAACTTTGTGGAAAATGTGGTATGTTGCAAAGGGCACATGCTTGAGGGATAGATGGGTCTGGCCTCTGGTGCCTTCCCTACTGTTTACTGGCTGTGTGTCCTTATATGAGTTAATTAAACTTTCTGAGCCTCTTTTTCTTCACCAGTTTAAAGAAAAAAAAAAACTGAGGGCTACTTGGCAGAGTTACAATCAGGATTAAATGAGATAAAATTAATTACTCTAGCAAGTGCTAAGTGAAAACTACTGAAAAGACAGAAAGAGGGATAGAAGGAAAAACAAAGGAAGGAAAACTTGAAATGTTAAGGAATTCAGGCTGTCAGCGCCTCTCATTTCATTAAAAAAAACACAGGAGTACGTGGGCCATGCTCTCCAGTGATTTAGCCTAATGCTAATTTCTAAGTAATCTTTGTCTAGATGGGTATCATTCAGCAAAGTCATTTCATGTCTCATGGGAAGTGTAATACAATACAAAGACAAGCCAAATTGCCTTGAGACGTTTGACCCATCCATACCCCAGGAAGGTCCCTTACTAAACATTAGTGGAGGGTGTAAAACAACTGGGACCCCTCCAAGAAAAAGAGCCCCTCAGGTGACCTCTGAATGCCAATGGCTATGACAAGGAGACACAGTCTCTCAGTAAACTGAACTTCCAACATTTTCCTCAAACAAATAAAAGAATCACAGAGTAGAAGGATAGGAGGGAGTAAAACTACATGATGCTTCTGACCAGCACCCACAACAGCCTACAGAGTCCTGACTTCCCTCCAGGAATTTCTGAAGGAATGAAAAGAATACCTCAGTGGCCACTGTTTCTGTCAAGATGTTTTCGAGATGTCTGCTCGGGATGGGTCAGTTTGGAGGTATGCGGGAGCACCAGACACCCTCAGAGGAAAATGAGTTAGTCCTGTTTCCCTTCCTTGGTGGTTTTATTAGCTTGGGCTTTTAATAGGTCTCTGTCCTCGGGACTGTGGAAAGAGCTCAAGTGTGTAAAGGGGCAGTCAGCTCAAGACTAATCTGAGGGCACTGAATTCATCTCAGGATGAGGACAGCTTACGTGCTGTGAGCAAAGAAAGCTGGGCTGTTTGCCTCAGAGCCTGGTCTATGAGTATGGTTTTCTATCCATTTCTGAGAGGGTATTTAATCAGGGGGAAAGCTTGCTCTGAGTGAGCAGGCAGGCTTTTATGTGAGGTGATCGATCAGTAGATGATCTGCGTCACCTTGGTGATGGACGAGGGAAAGGACAATTTTGTAAGAAGGGAAGAGGAGAGATATCACAGTTATGCTTGGTTCCTACATGATTTAAAGGTGGGACAGACAGTAAAACATGCTGTGTGTAAGAACCGACACTGGTGGTAAACATTTAAGTCTATTCTCGCCTTCCTCCTTCATCAGAACCCTGGGGAGGAGCCTCCACAGCCTGATCCCCACGAAAAAGAATGTTGATGTGAATATATCTGTTCATTGCTTTAAAAAAATCTTTTTTGGTTGTGCCACAAAGCACATGGGATCTTAGTTCCCTGAAAAGGGATCAAACCTGCACCCCCTACATTGTAATTGAGAAGTCTTAACCACCAGACCACCAAGGAAGTCCAAAAATACCTGTTTAGATGCAGCAAAAATGATCACAATATTCCTGGAGCTATATACACACAAATGTTTGTTCAGAACTAGTAACAAACAAACACGATACATTATAAGAAGTGTTAGAATAGGTTAAAACACTGATAAAATAGAGGGCGTGTAGAGAAATGGACGGTGAAAAGCAGTAACACTGTTTAATCTGACATGGATCATAATGCTATTAGTTTCAGCAAGATTGACAATATTCTGGACCATAAAACAAGACTTAAAAAATTTAAAAGAATTGAAGTCATACAAAGTACACTTTCTGCAACAGAATTAAACTAGAAATCATACAGAGCTATCTCTGGAAAATCCCCAAATATTTGGAAATTAAACAGCAAGAAATAATCCATGGATGAAAGAGGAAGTCACAAAGGAAATTTGAAAATAGTTTGAGTTGAATGAAAATGAAAACAATACAACAAAAATTTGAGGATGCAACAGTTAATATCACATGACTGATAACAAGGAAAGAATGTTTTCTTTTACTATTTCTACTCAGAATTGTATAGGAAGTCTTAGCCAGTGCAGTAAACCAATAAAAAGAAATAAATACACAAATTACAAAGAAAGAAGGAAAATCATTATATTCATTGAAAATCCCAAAAGCAACTACAAAAGAGCTATTCAAACTAATGTGAGTTTTGAATAGTCAAGTGTTCGATACACAAAATTTCTATGTATCTGCAACAGACAATTAGAAACTGAAATTGAAGGAAAAGTTTACCATATATAATAGTGGAACTAAGGGCAGGCATCAGCTGGATCCCTTAAACTATAACTTGCTTCATAAATAACATCCTGTAACTGCCTTTCCTGACTAAGCTCTCTAATTGTTTTGAAAACTGCACACCCTCCAAGGTTCACATCACTTAGACAAATATATCACAAGACTTCTTTCAACACCCCCTACAGATAACACTTCTGACATACGGATTGCTACAGTACAGCTGTTCTTTCAGGGGCAGAGAGTTAGTCTTACCCAAGTCAAACCACCCAAGATCCCCGACCCTTAGTGGAAATATCTGATGGATGACCTTTGGACATCATAGGACCAAACCCCCCACTCTCAGATCATCCTAACCCACCATTCTCTGAGCATGTATCCCGGAAGGAACATATAACTCTAAAACTCCTGTACAGGACACTGATTACAAGTTATTCTGTAGACATCAACAACATGATTTTTAAAATTACGTAGAAAGATAAACTTTCATAAACAGTTATGAAAAAGAACAAAGTTGAAGGACACATACTCTCTGACTTCCAGACTTCTGCGCAGATATAGTAATCAAAACAGTATGATATTGACCAAAGAATAAGCATAGAAATGAGCTGAACTCAATAGAGTGCTCAGAAATAGACCCATGAATATACAGTCAATTGATTTTCAATACAAGATCAGAGGCAATTTAATGGAAAAGAATAGTTTTTTCATCAAATGATCCTGGAAAAATTGGACATTCACTTGCAAAAAGAAAAAAAAACAAATCTTGATCTGTACCACATTAATAAATTAATGGCAACCTTGCCTGGAGAATCTCAGGGACAGAGGAGCCTGGAGAATCCCATGGACAGAGTAGCCTAGCTGGCCGTGGTCCATGGGGTCACAGAGAGTCGGACATAACTAAAGTGACTAAGCATGCATGCACAACATGAATTATACACCTAGATACACCTAGAAACCTAAAACTAGGAAACTTCTCAAAGAAAATAGAGGCTTAATCTTCATGACCTTGAATTAAGCAAAGATTACTCATAAACACAAAGATTTAAGCAAAGATTACTTATATACACAAAATTATGATCTACAAAAGAAAAAATGATAAAGTAGAGTTTATAAAAATTTTATTATACCCTTTGGAAAGAAAAGCACTCTAATGAAAACAAAAATCACAACCCTCTGAAAGGAAAATATATTCAAAAACATACTAATAAAGGATTGGTAACCAAAATATATAAGAAACTTAAAACTCAATAATAAGAAACAACTCAATTTTTAAAATGAGCAAGATATTTGAACTAACATTTCTTCAAAGAAACTGTATAAACAACAAAAAAGCAAATAAAAGGATGCTCAACATCATTATTCACTTGGAAAATGCAAATTAAAACCATGGTGAGATACTATTGGCTATCTGAATGGGTAAAACATAAAAAAGAAAAAATAAACAAATGTTGACAATACCAAGTGTTGTCACAAGTATAGAGCAACTGGAACTCTCATATAGTCCTGGTCGGGGAGCAAAAGTATTCAATCACTTTGGAAAATAGTTTGGTAATTTCTTATAAATACTCCCCATATAACCTAGTAATCTCAAGACAAATTTGCTCAAGAGAAACAAAGACATAAGTACTACAAAAGCCTGCATGTGAATATTTTGTTGTGCTGCTGCTAAGCTATGTCTGGCTCTTTGTGATCCCCATAGACTGCAGGATGCCAGGCTCCCCTGTCCTTCACCATCTCCCAGAGTTTGCTCAAACTCATGTCCATTGAGTCACGGATGCCATCTAAACATCTCATCTTCTGCCACCCCCCTTAGTAGCCTTATTCATAATCACCCCAGGAAGGAAACAAACCAAATATCCTTCAGCTGATGAATGATTTTAAAACTGGCATATCCATACAATGAAATCCTACTTGACAATAAGAAATGCATTATTGGGACATCATCGGTGAATTTCAAATGAAAGATGTTAAGCTTTACAGATTTACTAAGGCCACATGCTATCTGATTACATTATATGACATGCTAGACAGAGTAGAACTCCAGGGAAAGAAACTGTATCAGCAGTTGCCAGAGCTTGGGGGTTGGGGAAAGGATTAACTACCAAGGGACACAAAGACATTTCTTGTGATAAGGGCTGTTCTGTGTCTTGGCTGTGGTGATTCACATGACTATGCATTTGTTAAAACTCATAGAACGGCAAAGTGACAGAAGTGAAGTCGCTCAGTCGTGTCCGACTCTTTGTGACCCCATGGACTGTAGCTTATCAGACTCTGTCCATGGGATTCTCCAGGCAAGAATACTGGAGTGGGTTGCCATTTCCTTCTCCAGGGATCTTCCTGACCCAGGGATCGAACCCAGGTTTCCTGCATTGTAGGCAGACGCTTTACCCTCTGAGCCACCAGGGAAGCCCAAAAGTGACAGAGGTAAATTCTATTGCATGTAAATTAGGCTCAAATAAACCTGACTTTAATTTTTTAAAGATTTTAGAATATTTTACAATAATGATCAGAGTCAAGTAAATGGGGAAACATCTTCTAAGAAGGAAGCACAGCTACTTAAACTAGGATGAGAGACAATTAAAGAGAGAAAGATTTTCAAGAGATGAAATGAATAAATTAGAGTTAAGATGGCCACACACCACACACACACACACACACACACCCAAAACGAAAACAAAAAACAATTTTATCCTGACCTGAGAGGTCATCAGGAAAATACAGAGTATCTTAAGAAATGAAAAATTTACTAGCCGCTTGAAAGCTGAGGCAACTGAGTCAAAGAAAGAGAGCGGTAGGGTAGGTAGGATTCTAAGATGCCCTCCCATCCCTGTCCCCATGCACACACCCTTTGTGTAAAATCTCCTCCACTTACCTGTGGGCAAGACTTGTACATATGATGGGAATTTACTCTCATGATCAGGTGATTTAGTCAACTGACTTTGAGTTTATCAAAGCAAGTTTATCCTGGGTAGACCTGAGCTAATCAGGAGAGTCCTTAAAAGAAACAAGAAGGGCCCCACTGGAGGGAGCAGTTCCCCTGCCCTGCAATGAACAGCCTGCTGTCCACGAGGCAGGGACCCCAGGGCAGCCTCTCAGAGCGGACAGTGAATCCAGTCTAGAGTCGGAAGGGAATCAGGGGTTGAAATCCGATAATGACCAGTGATCTTGGAGAAGGGCCCCAAATCCTAGAAGTGATCAAAGCCCCAACTAACACCTTGATTTTGGTCTGGAAAGATTCTGAGCAGAGAACTCCTGACCTAGAGAAACTGAAGGATGATAAACACGTGTTGGTTTAAGCCACTAAGTTTGTGGTTATTTTGTCCCAAAGCAAATGAAAACACAATTCAAAGCTAGTGATTTGGGCTTCCCCGGTGGCTCAGATGGTAAAGAATCTGCCTGCAATGCAGGAGACTCGAGTTACATTCTTAGGTCGGGAAGATCCCCTGGAGAAGGGAATGGCAACCCACTCCAGTATTCTTGCCTGGGAAATCCCAAGGACAGAGGAGCCTGGCAGGCTACAGTCCATCAGGTCGCCAAGAGTCAGACACAACTGACTGGCCATGAAAACCCAGCACAGATTGGCAGAAGAGCCTTCTGTTGGAGAGTCCCTAGTCTTCTGTCTCACTGCTCTTGATAACTCATTGTCCCTACAGGTTTTAGTTCTTCATATCTGAGCCCTGACTGCAGTCAACCAAGTACTAACGCTGGCCGGATACCCTCACACAGATCTCTGAGGCCAAGAGCAATATCCAGAGCAGAAATATATCTGTATTCACTGGACTTCCTTAACACTCTTTCTCCACACAGTCATTCGTGAGACTAGGCGCCAGGAAATAGCCACTCAACTTTATAGCCATAAAAGAAAGGATGAATCACTCCTGAAGTTTCTTTCCCTATATGAGCAATAAATAGGAGGGTCTCCCTGCCCCACCAAGAACATTATTTGAATGACAGGTTGTAGTATCTTGCAAATTAAAATAAAATACATCCTTCATTTTCATAACATTATTAGTTCTTTGCTTTTATAACACTGTTCATTCAAAACATCATACAATTAAAATGGAGTAAATCATAACTTACCCTGTAACTTTTTAGTCGGATGAAATCAACCTTCATAGAGACACACCTATCAGAATTTCGACTGATGTTCTTCAGGTGTTCTACCAGATCTGCACAGAACTTGTAGCCTCCTTTGAGTACACACAGGACCTTAATGTCACAGTATCCTATGTCTTTCATAATATCCTTAGCCAGCCGTTCAATTCTGAGAGAAGGGATTAAAAGACATATTAAAATATAACCATTTCTGAGCATTTTTGTTCCTTTCAAAAAAAAAAATGCATGATGTACCCTACATATTTGATTATGCAGGAGAAAAGTGGAAAAGGTCTTGGGAGACCAAAGCCTCCAGATAAAGAAGCTTTGTTAACGTCAGACAAAGAGAGAGTGTTCAAAACATATTTCTGATAACCGTATCATCAGTGGTGCATTTTTTCTCCTCTGTGTCACACACAAAAAAAATGATTAAGGTGTAAAACATGATGTCAAAGATCATGAAGGCAATTATTTGATCACTACAGAGCGTGGTTGTTAGCTTTAACAAGGCTGGGATGGTATGTGGTGACATTATACTCACTTTAAAGCAAAGAAAGAGGAAGTGGAGAATGACTCACCCACCTGACCACGTTAGACGAGACTAGAGGAAAAGTCAAGCCCATGGTAACTATCAAAAGAATAATATTTGTCTGTTACTTACTGAAGACAGTATGTTACCTACGTGAAAGATGCCCCAGACAATCTCAGTGAACACCATTTCCTCGGATCACAGTCTGAATGGTGTCTTCTAAAGTTCTGCAATCTTAGGCTGGCACCCAGCACCTAATTTGGAAGTGTCACTGTATTTTCTCTCATTGTTTCAGATCTGTAAGTCCACTGTCCATATATGCATGCAACACTAAAATCTTGAATGGAGGCATGATCTAAGGTGCATACTTAAAAAAAAAAATTCCCACTGCCACTTCAAACTGAATTAGATTTAAAACAAACGAACTGGGACTTCCTTGGTGGCCCACTGCCTAAGACTCCGCACTGTTCTGTAGGGGGCCCAGGTTCGATCCCTGGCCAGGGAACTAGATCCCACTTGCAGAACTAAGTTTGCATGCAGCAACTAAAGATTCTGTGTACTGCAACTAAAACCCAGAGCAGCCAGGTCTTAAAGAAATAAAGCAGATGAACTGAATGATATGAAAAAACAAAATATTATATCACATATGTTCTGTATAAATACATGCTTTATACAATATATTTTTATATGCTTTTATATGGGTGTATATACGTGCACATGGGCTTCCCAGGTGGCACAGTGATAAAGAATCCGCCTGCCAATGCAGGGGACATAAGAGATGCAGGTTTGATCCCTGGGTCAGAAAGATCCCTTGGAGGAAGGCATGGCAACCCACTCCAATATTCTTGCCTGGAGAATCCCCTGAACAGAGGAGCCTGGTAGGCTACAGTCCATAGCGTCTCACAGAGTCAGACACAACTGAAGTGACTTACCATGTATGCACATATGTGCATATACACATACACACATATAAATGACAACCATGGCTTCTCAAAAATATGATCAGCGAAACATGTACATCAGCATGCCAAATACTCTCTAAAAAGGGACATTTGTTTCTGGCATGATGGAGTGAGGAGGTCAAAACATCTTCTTCACAAACAGCAAGTACAGAGTTGAATGAAACTGTCAAAAACAACCATTTCAGCCTTCTGAAGACCCACCAAAGGCATGCCCTAAAGTGAGACCATGTATTCATGAAACTACTGAACACCAGCTAGAAACAGAACAGGTCTGTGGCATCCTTGTCTGAGAATGCTCGCATTCTCCCTGCCCCCCAATCAGCTCTATGGTTCAACCAGGTAGTTCAACTGGGGGGGGGGGCACTGCTCACCTGGTTAGGAGCACAGTCAGCTAACATGCCATCATGGTAGCATGTGAACAGGGACGGCCAGGGGCGCCACTACCCTGGAGTTGCAGTCCTGTCTGAGCAGCTAACTGGCAGACCAGACATGGATTTGATAGGGAGTTCTGAGAGGTTTCACTCATGGGTGAGGGGACCATGACAAACTCTTCACATATCCCAAGTTGACGGGAAGCTAAGGAAGCTATGTATACGCACAGCAGAGACTAGGGCGGGCCCCAAGCCACCCACACACCCCTGGATGGTGGAGTCTGTAAGCCTGTGCAGAAGAGACACAAGAAAGCTCTGTGAAAAGTAAAAATCCAGGGAAGACTTGGAAAAGGCTGGAAGAATTGGGAGATTGGGGTGGACACATACACACTATTGCTACTATGCATAAAATAGATAACCAATGAGAATCTACTATGTAACTCAGGAAACTCTACTCAGTGCTCTGTGTGACCTAAATGGGAAGGAAATCCAAAAGAGAAGGGACACACACACACACACACACACACACACACACACACCTGATTCACTTTACTCCACAGTAGAAACTAATACAACACTGCAAAGCAACTATACTCCAATAAAAACTAATTAAAAAAGAAAAAAAAAAGCCTGGAAATATGAATGTGTTTGCCAGGCCCTCACACACATTCATCAACTGAGAATGGAAGCCTCACTATCTCGAGGTGTTTGAGAACAATCTCTAATCAATATTAGGCCAAAGACTAGGCTATTCAGGCACAGGTGTGAACCCCAGTGAGCAAAACTTAAAAGGAAAAACAAGAAAAATAAATTGCACATCATCAACAGCTATGCACCGCTGGGGAAACAGTCTTCACAGACGGGCAGACAAAAAAAGAAACAAACAACAGGGCAATGAGTAATAAATAGTTACAAATATGGTAGAGATTAAACCAAGAATATCAATCATGACTTTAAACGTGAATGGTCTAAAAAGGGGCTTCCCAGGTGGTGCTAGTGGAGCCTGCCTGCCAATGCAGGAGAGGTAAGAGATGCAGGTTTGAAACCTGTGTCAGGAAGATCTCCTAGAGGAGGGCATGGCAACCCACTCCAGTATTCTTGCCTGGAGAATCCCCGTGGACAGAGGAGCCTGGCTGGCTATAGTCCATAGGTCACAAAGAGTTGGACACAACTGAAGGAACTTAGCATGCACAGCACACACACATGGTCTAAAAACATCAATTAAAGGCAGAGACTGTTAGAGTGGATCAAAAAATACCCTAAGGTATGCTGTCCACAGAAATTCATCTTAAACACAAAGATTCAGATAAAAGAGCTGGATTAAAGGGATGGAGAAAGACGCACCATGCAAACATAATCAATAGAAACCTGGAAAAGCTACATCAATTTCAGACAAAGCAGACTTCAGAGCAAGGAAATTGTCAGGAATAAAGAGTGACATTACTGTAATAAAAAGAGGTCAGTTCTCCAGGAAAACATAACAGTCCTTCATGTGTCTGCACCTAGCAACAGTATGTCAAAAAACTGACAGGGCTAGAAGTAGATGAATCCACTAATGTAGCTGGAAATGTCAATACCCCTCTCTTAGTCCATGATAGATCCAACAAGGCAGAAAACCAGTAAGGATATAGTTAAAGGAACAGTACCATATAACAGTTAGACTTGGTTGACATTTACACAATACTTCACCCAACGTTCTCCTTAAAATATATCAATAATGAAAAGATAAGCCACATACTAATGGGAAATATTTGCGAAGCATATGTCTGATAAAGGGCTGTGTCCAGAATATATAATGAACTCTTATAACTCATTTAGAAGACAAACAACCCAATTGCAAAATTGGCAAAAAACTTAAATAGGTACCTCTCCAAAGAAGATGTATGAACAGCTAGTAAGCACACTAATCATTAGGAAAATTTTAAACCACAAAGAAACACTTTTATATATCCACATTTTTGTTTTGTTGTGTTAGTCACTAGGTCATGTCCAACTCTTTGGCAATCCCATGAACTGTAGTTTGCCAGGCTCCTCTGTCCGTGGGATTTCCCAGGCAAGAATACTGGAGTGGGTTGCCATTTCCTTCTCCAGGAGATTTCCTTGCTCCAGGGATCAAACCTCTGTCTCCTGCACTGGCAGGCAGGTTCTTTACCACTGAGCCTGGGAAGACCTAGAATGGCTAGAGTTAAAAGGACAAACAACATGAAATGTTGGAGAGTATGTGGAGAAACTAGGGAGAAGGGCATGGCAACCCACTCCAGTATTCTTGCCTGGAGAATTCCATGGACAGAGGAGCCTGGTGGGCGATAGTCCATGGGGTCACAAAGAGTCGGACACAACTGAGCGACTAAAACAACAACAGTGTGGAGAAACTGGAACCTTCAAACGTTGCTGGTGGGAATGAAAAATGGTGTAGCCATTTGAAAAATAATTGACAGTTTCTTACATTTACCATATAACTCAGAATTACTCTCCAAAAACCCATCCAAGAGAAATGAAAAGATGTGTCCACACCAAGACTTACATGCAAATATTCCTGGAAGTATTATTTGCAGTAGCCCAAAACAAGAAATCTAGGTGTCCATCAATCAATGAATCAATAATCAGATATTGATTTAATTTATATTAAAAGCTCAGAAAACCCAAGTTTATAGAGAAAGAAATTAGTGATTGCCTGATGGTGTGGGTAGGAGCAGAGACTGACAACAAACTTATGAATGACAACAAAATATTGTAAAACGATGCTGGTAATTGTTGCCTAGCCATAAAAATGTATTAAAAATCACTGAGTTATTTATCTACAATGGGTGAGTTTTGTTGTATGTAACTTATATCTCAATAAATTCATTTTAAAGTTGGGGACGGGCATTCTTGAGGCCCCACCCCAGACCCTTGAATCAGAATTTCTACACATAAAGCCTCCTGTAGAGGCAACTGGTAACCTTGCCAGGATTCAATCCTGTACTAGATCAGGATGCAATTAATTTAAGTCATAAATTAATTTTCAGATGAGAAAAGACAGAATTTGTTTAAACCAGGGGGTTCCCAAATTCACGTAAAGACAAAGTACTTCTGAGAACTATTAAGAGGTGAATCGAGTACAAAGACACCCACTGCACAAGAGAAGCTGGTTTAACTACCAAAGAAATATGCTTATATTTCTTCCCCATCCCTCCCCTTTCCTTTGCAAGAATCTGTATCCTTGGTTTTCTTTTTGGTAGGAGAAATCCAGTAGATTGATTCTTAAGAAGATGAATATATTTTATAAAATTTACCCCTTTTTCAAAATTAGATATTTTTATTGTTTTCTAATGTTCCACCATATTTTATGTGTAATGCATTCATCATATTGGCTGAGGTTGGACTAAACAAAATATTGAGTTAATGCAGCTGCTAAATCAAATTATCATGGGAGAAATTTCTTTCCATGCATGTGCAAAAAGAAATTGATGAATATTCTATTCAATAGTGGAGACCACTTTTCCCCTACCATATCAATAACAGGAGTTTTGCATTCATATCTGTCTACATTTGGAAAAGGAAAAATTTATTGAGCAACTGTTTTCCTTGGTGCCATACAGTGAGTATCACTGGGCTTAGCAATCTGTCTCTGAATCTAGTGAAACAGAGAATGGTAGCAAGTATTGGGTGTTCTCTAATGAAATAACTTAGGAATCTGTATATTTAATATGAATTGCCAACTGGGAGGTTTGACAAGTTGGGAGATGCCAAATTTTTCACATTTATTTCTTCTCAGAACCTTTTTTCCCTTTAAGGATCAAAACTTGTATTCCATGGAAGGCCACCTGAGGCTGTGAGAAATCCCAAACTAGATCTTATTTTAATAATACTCTATAGTTTGAGAGAATATGCAATATGCAGATCTTATCCAATGGGAAATCTTAGAATATGAGTGAAAGAATGACATTTCCTTTTGCTTACAAACAGGCACTGATGGAAAGATAACATCCTGGGAATAGTGACTGGCCGGTGCTTTTCAAACTTTCCTTTGGCTGAGGATCTATTTCATAAGTTAAATTTTAACTCAGAAGAAAGTCACAGTTTAAGAAAATAGAGGCAGAAGTACAAAGGCTTAAGGAAAAGGGGAGAGTGGAAGCCCAAAGTCTCAGCTTGCCCTTGTTTCTCAGAGCTTCTCCCACCCTGATTTCTGAGTGTGAAATACAGGAAGCTTGCTTTTCAGATAAGTGTGAAGGCTTAAGTATTCGATCTTGTGCTAGTAATCGAAAGCCCATGGAAAGGGAAGAGTTGGGCATTAAGGCAGCTTGTTGAAGGGATAAGATCTAGGTGCTGACACCTGTGGTAACCCATTCCAGCATTCTCGCCTGGAGAATTCCATGGACAGAGGAGCCTGGCAGGTGGCTACAGTCGATAGGGTCACAACGAGTCAGGCACAACTGAGTGACTAACTTTCTATTACTTTCTTTTCTCTGAAAACCAAGAAACAAATGACGGTGACTTAGGGGCTCAGAAGAGGAGAGGCAACTGGCTAGGAAGGAGCCAGAGGCTACCTGCGTCAGGAGGCTCCAAAGAACCAGAAACAGTAGTGGAGAAACAGTTCCGCGCGGCTATTTTTCAGCTGCACATATTCTTATTTCCAAAACATTACCGATGAAAACATCATTGGCCACAGAGACTGGCCAACCTGAGAGACAGGACTTATCCGAGATAAATGCAAATTGCAAGAAAAGCCAGGCATTCAAGGGTATGGCCTGTGAAGGCAAATGCAGGTAATGGTTACCTCGCAACTCTCCCCTGTAAGAGCTTGTGAAAAAAGTGAGACAAACGCCTTCCTGGCCCTCATTTTTATCCGTCTGTATAGGACATGGTTATTTTGAGGCTATCTATCTTTTGTATGTACAGCTGTTACCATCTTACTATCTGTAGTCATTACTATCTTTTGCATGTACAGCCTTCTTACTATTTCCCCTGAACAAATATCCAAGGAAATCAGAGATTTATTTTACTCCAATTTTTCTGTCCTATAAACATTCTATCCACCACTGTATAGAAGAGACTCCGGAATAGGGTCCCTGAGCATACTGTTTGATTCACACAAGAGAGGACTAGACAAAAGGACTCGGCAAAGAGCGCTCACCTGTCCACAATGATGCCATGAGGGATGAGCACGTATTCCAAGTCTCCATAGTAGTGCTGCGGGTACGTGAATAAGCTCAAATCATACCCTGGCCAGTCATCCATAATCTGCAAATCAATTGATTTTGGATACAATATTTTTATTGGAAATTTATTTTTAAAAAATAAACAGGAGCATGCTTTGTAAAAATGAATACCATTGAAAACAAGAGACTAGGTCTGACGATCCATATGGCATTAAATTGTATTCCATCACCCTATGAGAAGTCAGGTGGAACAAGGTAATTTGTTTCCTGATGAAGGACCTACTGAAGTGAACAGGGAACTCCATTCCTGACTTCTGGCATCACAAGATAAAATCCCAACCTACAGCTAACCCGACAGCGCTGTTCGTAAGAGTGCACAAAGGTAAAGATACAATGTATATTTACATTATAAATATTATCATGAATATAAGTAACATTATTTTTGTAATTACAGGCATACCTCATTTTATTGGGCTTTGTAGACAGTATTTTTTTTTCTTACAAATTGAAGGTTTATGGCAACCTTGCATTGTCAGAGGATTCTTAGCACCTTTAGCAATTAAGCATTTTAAATTAAGCTATGTACATTTTCTTTTTTAGAGTTAATGGTATTGCACACTTAATCGACCACAGTGTAGGGTAAACCTAACTTTTATATGCACTGGAAAACCAAAATAGTAATAATTTGTGATTTGTATTATTGAGATATTCGCTTTAATTTGGTGGTCTGGAACTGAACCCACACTATCTCTGAGGTCTGGCTACTGATACAGACAGTATCACTCCACATTATTATATTATTATATATGCTATTACATTGTATATATACAATGTGTATATATATTATATATTGTAATCACCTCACCTGCCTAGGAAAGGTTACCTACCAAAAGTACACATCTCCTGGGATCATTGTGCACCCAAACTTCTGAGTGGTTAGGTCATTTTAGTAAAGACTTCAAAAGGATGAGCTATGGTGGGAACATAAGTCAGTCCTGTTGGGAACCGACTGCTTCCAAAATCTGATCTATTCAGATAGTGGACAGACTGCTAGCAAGCCTTCCTCTTGCTTAGGACTGGATGTGCAAGTCTGATGGTTAAGATAGTAAAGAGGTGGGAGAGAAAACGCCAGTGAAGACCATGTTCCCTTTACTTTCAGATCATCTAGAAAGACATTCAAGCCAAACCGTAGCTGAACTGCAGTCTCCAGTTTTCTGGTTACTCCCACAACTTCCATCAGACTGCTCCATGCAGCGAAAAGCTTTCAAGGTCTCTCCTAATGCAGACCTATCCTAATTTCCCAGCCAATTCCCCATACCATCTCCTCCTGTCCTCAGATTGGCCTGCAGTCCAATCAGGATCCTCTCCAGCTCTGTGTTCTGTTCATTTGTTGTCTCTCACCTACACCCTCTCTCCCTTTCTAACCCACTCCCCACCCTGTATCCCAAACACCACATCATCGCAGAAACTCAGGACAGGCTCCAGTACTTGCGGACTATTCCCACCTCTGTGTGATCTTGTTGCCCAAACTCGTCGTATCCCTCAGAGCGCTCTGCTCCTTGAGAAGTCTTCTGTCTCTTCCTGCCTCTGGCTTCTCATCTCATTTGTTTTCTACTGTTTTAAAACCCATCTGTACTTCATCGAATGCTGGGACATCTCCCTGCCTCCTCACCCGGAACTCAAAACCAGTTCTCTCCACCCAGGTTTTGGAAGGGCCACTTAGGGTCCACCAACTCCCATCCCGGTTCCAGGCTCTGGAACGCTGGCCCAGACCAAACCCACCACAGATAAATCCCTTCCCTCTCAGTAAAAGGCAGCTCTTCCCAGCTGCTGAGGTCAAAGCCACAGAGTTGTAACTAACCCCTTTCTATCATCCCCCTCTTGCAATCCAGCAGCGAATCCTATCATCAGCTCCTTCAGAATTTAACCAGGACCACCTCTCAGCGGACTTCCCAGGTGGCGCTAGAGGTAAAGAATCCATCTGCCAATGCAGGAGACAGAAAAGACGGGTTGGATCTCTGGGTTGGGAAGATCCCCTGGAGGAGGGCATGGCAACCCACTCCAGTATTCTTGCCTGGAGCATCCCATGGACAGAGGAGCCTGGCAGTCCATGGGGTCGCAAACAGTTGGACATGACTGAAATGACTTAGCACACACACACACACCTCTCAGCATCCCCACTGCCCCGCTTCCAGACCCTGCCACCACCATTTCTCCCAGGACCATTGCCATGGCTACCAACTTGGCCTCCCTGCTTCCACCGTGCCGGCATCCCCCCAGTCTCCACCCCCACATGGCAGCTGAAGTCCTCCTTTGAAAAATGTACCTCATGTACAGCATTGCAGACTTCTGCTCAGATTTTTTCAAGGGCTTCCCATTTCACTAAGAATACAACTGGAGTTGTCACCATGGCCTGCGGCAGCCGGGCTGGGAGCCTCTGACTCATCCCTAGGGCTGTCTACCTGCTTCAGCCACCATTCTCCTTCCTGATGCTTGAATGTCCCAAGCATCTTCTGCCCCAAGAGCTTTACACTTGTCTTTCTTTTGCCTACAACACTCTTCCTCTAGAAACCCACAAGGTTTACCCTTCACTTCCTTCAAGGTTCCATTCAAACACGACTTCCACAGCGAGGCCTTCCGGACACCTATGTAAAAAAACACCCCTTCCTTGCCACGCATCTTTGTACCTCTCTCACCCAGCCTCACTGTCCTTCACAGCATGTATTTCCACTGGGTGTGACGTGTGTACGTGTGCTTGTGTGTTTTGTCTCCTCGCACTGCAACGTTAGCTCCTTCTGTTAGAGACTTTGTCTGTCTCACGCATTGCTGAAATTCCAGCATTCAGAACACTGACCTGGAATATCGCAGGTGCTCAAAAATGCTGAGAGAATAAACGACACAGTCTCCACCCACGTGCTACCCAACCCTCAGTCTATCTCCTCGTGATAAAGAGCACCACTGTTTACGGCTCTGGAAATTCCTACCTGACCAAGGGCAGACGGGCAGCCAAACAACATGTCATCTGCATATTTGCAGAGCATCACATCGGCTCTGCCTCAATCGGCAAATCGGCTAGGGGCACGACTGAATCTGTTTACAGAGCAATGCTGGTTTCCACCCCAAGACCTCCTGGGGCCAGTTGTTCACTGGTCAGTGCCTGGAACCACCAGCTGAACACAAGGAGCTTCCAGAAGACTTGCTGGCAGGCCATGATAAAGACCAGAAGAGACGCTGAGCAGCACCCGGCCCCAGGAAAATCCCCAGGGACACAGCACCTTCTGGCTTCCCTGCCAGAACACACACACCACCTCCTGGAGCCCATGCCGTGGTGGCAGCACGAACTGGGGGTTATTCCTCCCACTGTGAAATCCTGCAGTAGCCCCTGCCCAGCTGAATCTGAGACTACTCTCTAGTCCATGTTCTAGGACTCAGCTCTGACACTTATTATGGACATGAGGAAAATTCTATCTGAGACTCATTTCCCTCTCCTTTAAATAGGACACAATAAAAACCCACTGCCAGGGTTGTTTTGAGGATGAAAAGAACAGATAATGTACTTTGATTCCTAGTACATTTCCATTTCCATATGATAAATGTTTAATAAATGATGCCTCCCAAAAAGAAAAGAATGATAAAATGACAAATAAAACACACGTATAGAGACTTCCCCAGTGGTCTGGTGGTTAAGACTCCCTGCTCCCAATGCAGGGGGCCCAGGTTCGATCCCTAGTTAGGGGACTAGATCCCACATGCTGCAACTAAGACCCGGTGCAGCCAAATAAAAAACAACAGACAAAAACTGTACTGGAAATCTGTAGCTCAAAGGCAGCATGGAGAAGCAGTAAAGAGCATGGGTAAGAAGCCTAACACACCTGGGGCTGCATTTACTAGCTATGGGACCTCAGGCATTAATCTCTCTGGATCAGGGTTTTCTTCTATAAAACAGTCAATGCCTACCTCATATGGCTAATTTGAGGATTAAATAAGATAGATAATGGATATAAAACTCTTACATCTGTATCTGTTCTACAGTACCCTGCAATAAATCCTAACCAGTAAGACACACTGAAACATCAATAGTTTACTTAAAAATTATGTTTTAATTAATTTAAAGAAGTGCCTCAAACCTATTTGCTAAAGTCTTATGGCCCAAGTTAAAGCTGTAAATTTAAAAGTAGAAGAAATGTGTTTCTCTAAACACTATTCTATAAGCCAAACCAGTCTATTTCCAAATGAGTCTGAAATAGTTCATTTTCACTGTTAGATAAAAGACAACTAGAGATGAGGGAATCACTGGTTTATCCTTAACAGTGCATAAAAAATTGCACTGTAAATGTGTCCCAGACCTGAGGGAATGGAGGCTGTTGGGAACTGCAGATAATTATGTTATTCATCTGCTTTTTGAAAAATCACAACAAGAAGTCTTTAAATAGTTTCAGTATCACAGATAATATGCTCTAAGTTTTTTCAGAACAATGCTTTCTCTGTTCAAAGACGCAAAATATGGCCAAGCTGGGGAAGTGACAAACACATTCACCAAGCCATTTTACATCACATCCAAACCTCAGAACTCCCTCAGACCCTCTGTTTCCTCTGAAGATATACTGAAGACCTTCTTTCTAAGTCATTAAAACTTAATTTTTTGCTTAGAATATTTCCTGCTTTATTTTTCAAGCTGGTTGCCCTGGGGATAAAAACAGTTTGGACACACATACGAAAGGCTAATCTCGGCTCCTCTCTGCTGCTAAGACTGAGACCGTGGGCCCCACTCTCTCCTTCAGGCAGTGACCGTGGCGGCTGCCAATTTCAGGTTCACATCGACCCGTCACTCCGAGAGAGGAAGGGCGTCTCTGCTTCCGGGAACCCGAGACAAGAACAGGAGTTGGCCCAGCTGGGGTCCCTAGTCCAGGCCAGAACCTGGGAGGGAGGGAGGTGCATTGTGACGAACGCCTCAGAGCCACATGTTGAGAAACTGAGTCTAAACAGTCCGAAAAGAAGGGCCCTGGAAATCTGCCACCAGGAGAACGAAGGGGGAACCACACAGGCCAAGCAACACCTTGTGTACTGCATGCCTACTCCTTCCATGGAAGGTTCTACACCTAGAAGGTGGAACTCATCACCCCTAGGAAAGTTGTGCTTCCGATGGATTTTCGGATTCCCGCCCCAGTTCCATGGGCAGATGGGGAGGGAGACAACAGAAGCACAATTATTTTAGATTTTCCTCTTCTCCTTATTTTCCTACCAAACTCACATGTGTAGGTACTAACGATGGTTATTTTGATAATGGTTCTGTAAAAGTAAAACATATCTAATAAGCCTGAGAATTAACAAAGATACCCCAGCTGAGGAGTGGGGTGAGGGGTAGTAGGGAGACACTGATGGCCAGCTATCCTGAGCACACATCTCTGGCTTGGCCATCCCATGTACTGTTAATAATCTACTAATGTCCCATCTCCCCAATTCAACTGAAAGCCATCTGCACCCAAGAGCCAGTCTCCATCTCTTCATTTTCCCTTCTCTTGTACAAACTGTACTCATTTTAGGCTTAAGTCATCTAGGCCCCTTGCCATCTTCATCACCAAGTTTCTATCAACCCAGAGTTCTCTGCACCACCTCATTTCTGGACGGTACACACCGATGCACACCCCGATGATCATTCTAGATATTCCATCTTGAGGCAACTTGACCCATCTTAGCTCAAACGCCTTCACCTCCACTCCACCTTGGCCACAGTCCATCCGCCACAGCAGCCCCAGCTCTGAACAAACCTTTTGGCCAACCCAGTATTATTACCTACCCCTTTTCCCACTGGTACTGAAACTTCCCTTTGGCTTTCTGCAATCCCTTCTTGAGGGCTCTTTACTCTCCCAGTATACCGTTCCTCCTGAGCTTTCTTTATCCTCCTGACCCTTGATACCATTAGCTCACCTTGAATTCACTCTGAATTTGTCTTGCCTGCCCATAGCCAACTTGATGTGAATCTAATTATCCCAAGCTCTACTGGAGAGAATGACACAAGTGCAGCGAATATCTCCACAATACCTCAATTATTTCCAACCTCGGTGAACCCTCACACTGCCTTCCTTTATCTTTCACCAAATTACCTTGCTTTCAAGAGGGTTTCTTTTAACACCAATAGACTGGGTTATTCACTGTTCCACCATTTGCTTTTTAGACTTTAAAAATCTACCTTTCCAATTAGTCACATTTATGGGCCTCATTCCTTTTAAAGATTATCTATTATTAAATAATATGTACTGTATTTAACCATTCTACTGATGGCATAGTTGTTTAAAAGACTCTCACTTCTGCTGGCTTCATAACTGTCTTTGCCATCTTGAGGCTACCTGCTCTTTCTGTAGTATATGACCCTCCTGCTCAATCTTAACCCCCTCAGGAACATGCGTGTGTGCTCAATCATGTCCAACTCTTTGTGACCCCATGGACTGTAGTCTGCCAGGTTCCTCTGTCCACGGGATTCTCCAGGCAAGGATACTGGAGTGGGTTGCCAGTTCCTTCTCCAGGGGATCTTCCTGACCCAAAGATCGAACCTGGGTCTCCCGCATTACAGGCAGATTCTTCACTATCTGAGCCACGAGGGAAGCCCGTCCTTTGCCCCCTCACCTCCATAAAAGTCTGTTCCTTAGGCACCGACCATCCTTTCTGCTCTCTCCTACTTTTCTACTCATTCTTGGTCTCCTTACCTGGCTTCTCCCATTAAGTCTCTTACATCTGGGGATTTCCAGGTTGCTACCCTTAACAATAATTTTATTTCCGCACCATGTTCACCGGACATCCCCATCCATTGCCAAGTGAAAGTCGCTCAATCATGTCCGACTCTTTGCAACTCCATGGACTATACAGTCCATGGAATTCTCCAGGCCAGAATACTGGAGTGGGTAGCCTTTCCCTTCTCCAGGGGATCTTCCCAACCCAGGGATCAAACCGGGGTCTCCCACATTGCAGGTGCATTCTTTACCAGCTGAGCCACCAGTGAAGCCCACTGATAAGCATCAGATGTTTCTGTTTGCTGATGACTTCCAATCTATCCAGTCCCCCTCCTGAATTCCAAACAGGAATTTCAAACTGCCTCCCATGCTTCCTGACGCATAGGCTTTACAGGCATTAGAGACTCAACTTGTCCAGGACTGAATGACTTCCTCTTTTCACATATTTTCACCCCAAATTTAGGCCTGACCATCCTCTGCATGGCAAGTGGAGTGATCGTTTTTTTAAAAAGCATAAAACTGGATGTTACAATTCCTTCTCAGAATGTAATGATTTTTCTGCCCTTGGCAGGTGCTATCTTAGGAAATAAGTCCTCTACATACAAACCTTTAAGTTGTGAACTTCAAAGATGCAAACGTGCATGCCAGCCCCTGAATACCAAATGTTGTACTGGACTACTGTACTCTTCAAGGTACTGTACTGTAAGATTAAAAATGTCTTATTTTTGGTTTGTAATATATTACTGTTTGTGAAAAGTATTATGAACATTATAGTACAGTACTATACAACCAATTATGTTAGTTAGGTACCTAGGCTAACTTTGTTGGACAGACAAACCAACTCGACTTGTGAACATGCTCTCTGAATGGAACTTGTTCGTATGTAGGGGGCTTGGCTATAGGTACCCTTCTTCAATCTTCAGGTGGCTACCTGCCCCTCAGCCTTCTGCTCTTGGCTTAGATGTCACTCAGGGGCCGACCTGACCATCTGGGCTAAAACAGCAGCCCCAGCCCTCCTCCAATCACTATCTCAAGATTCTCCTTTCTCTTCCCTGCACATATCACATATCACTGTCTGAGAGCATATTCTTCGTGAAGGTGCTTTCACACTCCTTGCCTGTGCTCCTCTCTAGAATGTAGGGTCCACAGGAATCTGTTTGGTTTTCCCAGAGACTAGAACACTGCCTGGAACCCAGCAGCAGAATAAACAGGAGCCCAATGAACAAATAAATGAACTCCTTTAAGACTAACAGGCCTGGCTGTGAAATTAACACTGGGCAACAGAGTTCAACCCCAACAGATCAGTTACAATGAGATGTTTGCTAATCCAACCCTCCCGCTCCTGCAGGACTCAGTCACAGACAGGATTATCTGTACATTACAGGCTGATTTCTGAACAAAGAATCTTAAAGAAGGAAGCTGGCCCCACCCACACACCACCCTCACTACAGTTTCACTTTAAACCTGACACGCTAAAACCACTACCTTCCAAAGAAGCCAGCAGCCGCATGGCAAGACCAGATTTGATTCCAGGATACTGATCCATGGTTACCCACTGGGCGATGGCTGACTTTGTGGGTTTCCCAGGGATAAAGAGGATCTGGTCTGGGAACCCATCCTCCCACACCTTCTGATACTCCATACACATGCTCTCGAGTTCATTCAGTGGGTCCTTTTGCAGACATGGATGCTCTCTCGAGGGGCGCTCTCGTGTCCGGAGTTCGTGCAGAGGCCCCCACAGTACGATCCCTGGCCGGCATTTCAAAGCTCAAACTTTTATGTCCTAGCTGCCCTTGCCAGCTCTCAGTATCCTTTTTGAAAACACGTGAAGCCCGCGCTGGGGGAGTCAGGAGGGAGCACGGAAGCATGGAGGCCCACAAGAGTCACCCACAAGGGTCCTCGCAGCCACCCCGGTGCCCAGGGGTGACTCCTGGTGGCCAGCGGGAGCTGGACCCAGAACCACGCGGGCTCAACCCTGGGGAGTAGCGGATGGCTGTTGGGGGGCGGTGGGGACACCGAGGGCCCGGGCGTAGGGGGGGAGGAGGGAAGATGGAAGCGACCGCTGGGAGGGAAGAACAAAGCCGTGGCCAGCCTGCTCCCGAATGCATTTCGGGCGTTTAATCTATAAAGGAGGTGGGGGAGGGGGACGCGCGCCTCGGCCCCGAAATCGGAGTTTGCATTTACCACGACGCCTCGCCCGTAGTCTGGCGCCTCCTCACGGTTCCCGGCCATGTTTCTCCGGGGAAAGCGGGAAGGAAAAGAGCGAGTAGGGGGGACGGGCGGGGGCGAGAGGGGTACCGCTCCGCCCCCGGCCGCAGGGCCGAGGCCGCGGCCCACCCGGGCCCCCAGGCCTGGCGCGGTTCCAGCGCTCCGGCCCGCGCCGGAGCGGGTCCTCGGGCGCGGCGAGGCGGGGCGGGGCGGGGGGAAGGGCCGGGGGCGGCGGGGGCGGCGGGGGCGGCGGGGGCGGCGGGCCGGGGCGCAGCTGCCGCGAGGCCGGCTCCACCTGAGCGCGGGTCCCCTGCGGCCACCGCCCGTCTGCGAGCTCGGGGACCCGCGGGACTCAGAAAGAGCTCGCCCTTTCTGCATTAGAAGACGTGCCCAGGTCCCCCGCCCCGCTAAGTCTGTCGTCCCCGCTTTCAGGCTAACAAGCCTGCTGACTTTTGGGTGCTCTTGACCGCAAGTAAATCCGCGAAAGAGCCTGCGGTATAGTATGTTCTCGAAGTGCGGCTGTAGACCGAACCATGATGTGTTTTTAAAACCCTCTAACTGTCCAGCCAGGAGTTGGAAAGAGCTGTGCGGTGGTTTACCTCTGAAGCAAACCCGCGGTTACAGGATCTGGACTTGGAAAGAGGGCCCTTCCTTTACTGCTTTCAGGGCGGGGGAGGGAAAAAAAAGAGTTTTTAACACGTCATCCACTTTACCCCTTTTTAAAGAACGTTTGGTCAAAGTTTAATTGTTTCAGGTTGCATCTTAAAGCCATATCTCTTCTCAGATTAACAAGCCTTCTTTTATGACTCTTGTTAATTCAACCCCTGATCTCAGCCTTACCCCTTAGAGGGTCCTGGTTCTTTGTCCCTTCCTCCAGGGCCCGGCTCTCCCTTTAAATGAATTCACTGCCCTCGTCTCTGCCGTCTCGCTTCATCCTTTGCAGCCGGCTCTGGTCTGAAGACCCGAGCTGAACTCAGGCCTCTCCGAAAGACTATTTTGTTTATCTTCAAGTTCTGGCGCAAAGCAGGGAAGGACTGCTGATTTTGCTTGGTTTGAGGGGGAAATAGTTATCAATCCGTGAATGTCGCTCCGGGTGGAGAAAATATTAGTCATTTCGACATGGCCCGACTCAGCCCAGTGTGCCTTCAGCCTCTCGTGTGTCTACAGCCAGCCCATGCGTCTCGTAGAGATCAGGCGCTGTCCTGGGGGCGCTGGGGAGAGGCAAGGGAAGGGCGGCGGCGGGGAGGCTCCAGTTAACTAGCGCTCAGGTGCTTCTTACACAGATAAACGTTTTCTCTCACTGTGTCAGACGTCCTTGTTGGGGGCGATTTTTATAGTCTGACCCACCTCTTTTCTCAAAGGTGAGGCACCATCTTCTATTTTCATTGTTAAAGACCAAGCCCAGGAAGCATCTTCACAACCAAAGTCACTAAAATTTCCAGGAACTGAAGGTGATGATCAGACTGAAGTGTCCAGAAGACTCTGCTGGGAAGCCAGCCACCCCACGTCAGGGCAGGTTATGGTGGAGAAGCTGTGTGCTCAAATTCAGACACCTGAACTGCTGAGACACTCAGAGGTTGGAATGCAGTGGTTTACCTTAAGGAATCCCACTGTCTTACTGCGGCAAAGTCAGGTTTACCCGTGGGTACATAGGCCTTGGGGACAAGAAACTTCAATATCAGCTGCAGATATCGTAGCTTCTCTAAAGAAATAAAAAAGCTACTACTGTGTGCTCAGCCCAGGCACTGTGAAAGATGTAAAGGAAATGGCAGATAAATCTTGGCCATTAATTTAAATGTAAAATCCAGTAGGTTCACAGTGAAAAAAAAAGTCACTTACTTGAATGATCACAGGAATCTCAAGAAGATTCTATAGAGATCCACAGGACATCCTGTGAAGAACACAGAATGATGCACAAATGGTTTTTTTTTAATTGAATTCGTTTTATTTATTAGCTTTGTATATTTTGGTAACATTTTGTGTGATCTAATTATGCTTCTATACTTTGGACTACATTAATGTAATACGGTACACATTTGACATCACAAATTGCATTTGCAAGACCCAGTACCCAAGAATAACATCATCCATCCCGACTTTACTCTTAATCCTGATATGAAGACCAAGAGGCAAAAATTCTTTCTAAATCTCAGGTTTCTGTTATGCATCTACTGCAATGGCTTTAGACAACGATTCTGGATTTTTTAGTAATAATCCATGTGAAGTTAGATAATGAGGCTAAGCCAATTACGTCCATCAATATGCCTCAATTTTCTCATCAGTAAGAGGGACAATACTGCATATGAAGTTTTTGGATTTTTTTTCTCTACTGAATGTGAAGATGAGATTAACGTGGGGTGACATGCAAGAGAATCCTTTGAAAAATGCTATAAAACTGTAAGGTGTTAATTTGAGATGCTGTGACAGTGTGTGACCAAATGTTTATAATGTTATATGATGGGAAAGTGACACAGTCATTGCCTTTTTAAGATGGATGTAGGGTGACCAATCAGGGACAGTTGTAATCTAGGGACAAGGTGGAACTGGTATGAGAGTGGATACAGTAAAAAAAAAAAAAAAGAAGAAGATTATTAAAATAATGGAATTTTTCAGACAAAAAAATAGTATTTTAGCTCAGATTGTCCATTTTCTGATACTCTTTTGAAGAAGCTATAAGAATAAAGACTACATCTTTGCAAAATTAATAATTAGTAAATATACTTGCATTTTTCAGTCCTTCTCTTGATCTACTTTTTAGTTGAAGGTTCCTACATTTTCACACCTGAAATTGTCTAGTATCACTCCCATGGTGAGAATGCAAATATTTATGGTTACCTGAATTCTCCACCAGGCTAAAGGCTTTTGTCCTGAAAGTGTTGCAGGAAGGGGAATTGATTCCAGGGCCCGAAAGTGGGCTCTTGGCTATCACTTAGAAATGAATTGTCCAAAGAGACACATGTGCTGACAAACCAAGAGACCTTATTGGGAAGGGGCACCTGGGTGGAGAGCAAGAGGGTGAAGGAACCCAGGAGAGCTGCTCTGCCACGTGGCACACAGTCTCAGGTTTTATGGTGACGGGATTAGTTTCCGGGTTTTCTCTGGTTAATCATTCTGACTCAGGCGCATTCCTTGGTGGCACACATGGCTTAGTCAAGGTGGATGCCAGCGATAAGGATTCTGGGAGGTGGTAGGACGTGTGGAGTCTCCTTTTGACATTTCCCGAATTCTTCCAGTTGGTGGTGGCTTGTTAGTTATGTGTACCTCACCATGACCTCCTGTCGTAAAATAACTCACAGATACGGTAATCGTGGTGCCTGGCCAGGGTAGGTGGTTTCATGCAATGTTTCCCCTAACAAGAATATACTGACCTTTGACAGTTGGTAGTTCTTGAACTTTTGCCAATATTAATCTTTATTGAAGGAGTGATTCAGTCTATGTGCTGAGTTGTTCTGAGCAGTCACTCAGTGACACCAGATTTGAAATCCAGAAGGGCATTTATTGTTTTTCTGGGTCCTGAAACATGAAAATAAACAAAAACCTCTCGGCCTGGGAATTGTGTTGAAATTCATAAACATGTGAAACTTAGTGACTCAGATTGTTAGTCATAGAGTCACTGGTTAGAGTCTGGATGAAGTCCATTGTGAACAAAGGCCAGTAATAATGATGATGATATTTTGCTTTTAGTGCAGAACAAAACCGTTTACAAATGTTACAAGTACTACAACAACAAAAAGTGGCAAGATACTTTATTTCAAGTATTCAGGTTAAGTAGGAAGCTTGCTGCCTTTGAGGTATTCTTTTCCTCTTGACATAAATACAGAAAAAAATATAGTTGCAAATGACTTTAACACAAAACAACTTAAGCAAAAGCTTAATTAGTATTCAATTAGCATAGTAAGCCCTCTTTCCTGGACTCTTGTCTGAAGCAGACTGGATCCAATGTGTAGTGTTAGAGTAAGCAAAAAATAATGACTCCATAGCAGTTCTTACGAAACAACCCAGAAGCTAAATTCAGAATTTATATTTTGTATTATGACACTTTCACTGGGAATTAACCTTGCCCTGAAGAACACACGGAGGGTAAAATTTAAGTCTGTTCTTTTGCAATAATGTCAGACACGAATAATACCATCAACAGTAAGTGCTGGGCTGCTTCAGAGATATCCTCCCACCATCTCCCCCATCTGACCGGAACAGGAATTGGAAAGCTTCAGAGTAGAATAATGCATCCATGTGTTCCTCCAGATCTCAGAGTCCTGGCAGCCGCCCTCAACTCTCTTGGCCACCATAAAGCAGTCATTGAAAGGACACAGCTGCAGGAACTAGAGGCTAAGGACTAAATAAATCCACAGGGCTGGAGGCACAAGTCATGTACATGACCCTAGCACAATACCTTGTGGTTATGAATGAGCGGATTAGCATCCAAGGGTGCAGTGGCAGCTTATGCAAAATTAATTGGCACCTCAGCCAGTGCCCAATGTCCACTTAAAATATACACACATACACACAAAACAAGGAAACCTTAGTTGGTGAAAACTTTTGCTGGTGTAGGAATTGTAAGGACCAACTGAACTGAGAGCTGAATATTCTCCTGGCTGAACATGGATTCTCTTCAGATGAGCGTTGATGTATGATATCCACTGGCAATATCCCAGGAATGAATCCAGTTCTTGTCAGGTTCTGCATTGTATTTTAGGGTTATATTTTAGCTTGGGGAAGAGGCTGAGAAGTGGTTTGAGGTCGAGGTGATCTCACATGGGTAAAGAGACTGACAAAGAAAGAGGTTTGGACACCGACCTACCTAGAGGAACATTTCCCAAAGTGTGTTTCAATTCATTTTTCTTTATGTTTGAAAAAGATGAAGTTGTGATTCATTATGTTTGAGAAACAATGAGATAAGCAAAGATAAACATTTCTATCTTGTGGAATGTCTGGTAGTCTTAAATATGCCAACATGTACTGTCAGTAGTCAAGAAGACTATAGCAAAATGCAGTGTTTCCCAAACTTTATTTTTTTTTTACCATGCAAGTCTTCTTAGAGGATGCTTTATAAAAGGTTTTTTAAATTGCATTATTATAAGATATTTAAATTTATACTTATCTGGAAGTAGGCAATTTTATATGAACTTAAAGGCTATATTTGGGAGGACTAAATATTTAAAATGTAGTTTTCTGACTATGCATTGTTTTTTTTTTCTTTCAGAAATATGCAGTAAACTTAAGTGGACATGGCTAAGTTTCACAACCTCTGAAAGGCCATGGTTTGCAATGTGTGCCATCCTTCAAGTGGACATGAAACTTGATTATTCTAGAAGGCAAGGATTTACTCTCACACCCCCTCCCTCTCCCTCTGCCATTCATACTTTATTTCCTCTCTGCTGCTGCTGCTAAGTCCCTTCAGTCGTGTCCGACTCTCTGCGACCCCATAGACGGCAGCCCACCAGGCTCCCCAGTCCCTGGGATTCTCCAGGCAAGAACACTGGAGTGGGTTGCCATTTCCTTCTGCAATGCAGGAAAGGAAAATTGAAAGTGAAGTCTCTCAGTCATATCCGACTCTTAGCAACCCCATGGATTATAGCCTACCAGGCTCCGCCGTCCATGGGATTCTCCAGGCAAGAGTACTGGAGTGGGGTGCCATTGCCTTCTCTGTTATTTCCTCTCTAGCTACGAACAAGATCAGCCTTCAAAGTAGCAAGATAGATGCCAGCTATTTCACGTTGGCAGTCTCCTTTGGTCTCCCTCAGTAACTGTGGTGGCTGCAGTGGCTTCCAAAGGCCATTGTTTTTAGACACTGCCAGCATATAGAATATCCAGATGAGCCAAGAGGCAAAGCTGGGATGTGATAGAGCAAGTCGTGCATTGTCATAGCCAGGACGATGAGATTCTATTGCAATGGCCAGGTTAATAGTTCTGTGGGGTTTGTACGTGAGGGAACTGAGTTCTCTGTATTTTCTAACTCGGGACCTTTAACTCTACTGACTACCTCAGCTGCACCAGTGGGATTCATGGCAAGTCAAACCTGATTCACAGAGGGTGAAAATGGCTGAGTTTTAATAATTCTGTTCAAAACTTTTCACTTTAAGTTTTTGGTTTTGTTCCAACTTTTTTGAGTATAATTGACAAATAAAAATTGTATGTATTTAACATATAAAAAGGGGCTTCCCAGGTGGCTCAGTGGTAAAGAATTCACCTACAAATGCAGGAGACACAGGTGACACAGGTTAGATCCCTGGGTTGGAAAGATAGCCTGGAGAAGGAAAGGGCAACTCACTCCAGTATTCTTACCTGGAAAATTCCATGTACAGAGGAGCCTGGTGGGCTACAATCCATAGTTGCAAAGAGTCTCACACAACTGAGCGTGTGCGCGTGCGCACACACACACACACACACACACACACACACACACACACACACACGAGGTGTAAAATGTAGTAATTTAAGATAGACCTATACATTGTGAAATAATTACCATAATCATGCTAATTAACATATCCACATAGTAATCACACAGTTGTCTTTGTGTGTGTGTGATGAGAACACTTAAGATCTATTCTGTTAGCAAATATAAAATGTACCAGATAGTATTATTAACTGTAGTCACCATGCCATACATTAGATGGCCAGAACTTATTTATCTTATAACTGAAAGTTGCTACATTTTTATCATCTCCCAGTTTCCACCTCACCCTGAGTCCTCAGAAATTACCACTCTCTTCTCTGCTTCTAAGTGAGAGTATACAGTATTTGTCTTTTCTTATTTCATTTAGCATACTGTCCTCCCGATGCATCCATATTATCATAAAAGGGAGGAGTTCCTTCTTTTTTATGGCTGAGTAATAAATCACTATATATATGAAATAAAATATAATTTATATTTATAAAGTAAGATAATGTATATAATATATAATGGAATGTATAGTATAAATATAATGGATAATATATAACATTACGTTATATATATTATAATAGATATAGGTATTTGACATTTTGATAAAGATTGCATTAAATCTGTAGATTACCTTGGGCGGTATGGACATTTTAACAATATTAATACCTTTTGATGTTACTGTAAAATAAACATATAACACAAGTGTTTTTCCATGGGATAGTAAACTCTTTATAAATATCACTTGAAATGGCAATGAAAACCATTCTTCAATATATTTTTATTACTTCCAAATTTTGATTTTATAAATACTATGTTTTTAATAAAATATTTATGTATATTTTAACTATTTCTGGTGGATAAATTCTCTAGAAATGGAATTCCTAAGTTATAAGGTATAAATATTTTTAAGACTCTTGATATATAGTTCTAAATTTAGCTTGCAATATTAATGTCTTTCTTCAATGGAAAATTATAGTAAATCTCATGGGATTTTTAACTGAACATGAGTAAAATTTTATTACAAAAATACTTTGAGGTTTGAGGGTCGAGTATTAGCTAACATATATTAAAAGCTTAGTAATTGTAACTAATAAGAAAAAGTCAATTTGAATTTATGATAAATTCTTAACTACAGATTACTTTAAAACAATGTGCTTTTATTGCTGTAGTCCATAAAGTAATACCTAGACTAATGAAAAGTTTATGATACTCTGTGTTAGGCTTTTGGCTCCAAGTCAGGCAGACTCAGCTTTAAAATCAGACTCCACCACCTCCTGCCTGACCTTGGGCAAGCTTCTTAATTTCTTTGCCTTATTTTTTGTATCTGTTCAATGAAGATAATGTTAGTTCCTACTTCTCGGGGCTATTGTGAGGCCTGAATAATGTGCCCAGATAACCTAAGGAGTACACAATACATTTTATCTATTATTTAAGAAATAATATGTTTCTCACTCTAGGACTGATGTCATTGGCTTTTTATTCTCAGATTTTTCAGCATGTTCAGCATAGTCAGTCACAGAATATACACCCAGGTCACCTTTTACAGAGAATAAAGGAATGAGAGATGACTCAGGCTTCTCTGTGGGTCTGGGGATTTTGCCAAAGCTTAAGTGATAGAGACAGACTGTCTCAAAAATCATAAATGTCATACCTGGACTTTATACTCATTACCTTTTCACCTTGTTAGTCAAGTTCTATCACCTTTTATATTATGATTTTTTGTTGTTGTTACTTGTGACCTTTTTGCACTCTTTTTCAACATTTCTTTTTTAAGTCTTAAAACTATGTTACCGAGCTCTTGCTTTTAGCATACTTCTTAGATTCAGTCCAGTTGTTGAATCAATAAGATTGAATTTTTTAAAACAGCAAACTTTTAAAAATGATAAATATTGAGAATGTTACTGAAATTGTCATTTGAGTGGTTGTTCAGAAACCATTTTGTGTTAATTTGGAAAACCTAAGACTTAAGTTTCCAATGATTGTCCTTATTCTTAGAGAGATTAGACATTTTAAGGGGTTTGTTTTTTTTCCAAATCTTTTTCCACATTTTCTTCTTGTAAAAAAATAAAATTCAGTAAAAAGGAAAAGTCTGGCCTAAAAATCAAACCACGAAAAATCATGTAGAGTAAGAGATAAGCAAAAATTCTCAAAACACAGCTGGCCTTTGCATAATGAGAAAAAAATAGAAAAAGAAGACAGTGGAAATAATTATCTAAGCCCAGTTTATGAACTTGTAAAAATTAATGGAGAATACAGGGAAGATGTTCTCTTTCCACAGAGCTCTAGGCAGCTCTACTGTGCTGAGATTCCCTAGGTTTGGAGGTCTAGAAGATTTTGCAAATGGGGGTGCCCAGGTATGTAAACTCCCAAGCATCTTACCAGGTCTTAGACCAGGGTTTCTCAGCCCTAGCAATATTGACAATTTAGGCCAAATAAAAATTTGTCGTTGGGCTCTTCAGCGGAATGTAGGAAGTTTAGCTGCATCCTTGACTTTTACCTGGTATAAGCCAGTATCATTCTCAGCTATGGCAATAAAAATATCTCTAGAAAGTGTCAAATGTCCTCCTGGAGTGAAGGAAGGGACAGAATCATTTCCAGTTAGGAACTAGTGTCCTAGAGTAACAGACCTTATGCTGGTCTCAACTGTTTCTACTCTGTTTTGAAGAGAGAAAGGAAAAGGTTTGTCTGATAGCCAGTACACCCACATTTAATTAGTCTGTAGCCCTCTCTGTATGGAATAACGTGAGAAAAGTTTGTGAGAGGTTTTTCTTTCTTTCATGCTTTCTACAATAGAGAAACATAACCAAACATAAAGAAAACATTGATTATGTTTTGAACATGGAGAAACATATATCAAAGCTTAAGTCAGAAAGCAAAATCAAAACTTGATTTCTACACTTTCTTTTTATTATGGAGTCAATCATTTCTGTTTTCTTTTAGTCCTTCAAAATGGGAGTTTGAGTTTATAATATTAATAGATACAGGTAATTCCCTGGCTGTTCAGTGGTTAGAACTCTGCCCTTTCACTGCTGTGGCTCAGGTTTAGTCCCTGGTTGGGGGACTAAGATCTAACAAGCTAAGCGGTATGGCAAAAAAAAAAAAAAAAAATTAATTAATTACTGCACTTATAAGACTCATTAATATTATTTCCATCTCATATAAAGAAAGGTGAGTTTTAGTCAAGGCTAAGAAATAAACTTCCCAAAGTACTGATATTTTAAATTCATGAGACTTATGGCAGGATTCAAAAATGAGCTTCTCTTCTTAGACCCATCTTTAATACAGAGCCACCCATGCTAAACTGAGCAAGCCACTGCACAGGTGAGCCCACCTTATATAGGGGCAAACTAAATCAGGAGTCACAGCAGTCCGGTCTGTGCCCTGTCTCTGCCACTTATTGATGGCCTTGGAACTCATGACCTTGAGATTCAGCTCCTCCAAGTAAAAAATGAGAACAGTCATGATTCTCTGATAAGATTATTCTGATGATTACATTGGTATCAGGATTACTGTCGCTTGTGTTACTCCACTTTTCCTCCTTCCCCTTCCTTCCTCTCCACTGTATCTATTCCTTGCACACGCCCAGGCCCTCACACTCTTGTTCAGCCGTGATTCTGAGTCCCAGCACTGCAGAGGGCTTGCCAACTTATCCAGAGTATTTAGAAAACTAAGATTGCATGATTCATAAGATTAACTAAGAGCTCTGCCTTTCACTTTCTTACTACTTAAAATGGTTCTGTTAAATTTCCAAATGCTTAGATGTCTATGAACATTAAAAAAAAAATCAAGTTCTCTGTGACAATAATCATCAGTCTTAGCACTGGGACAGGAGGAATATTAGAAGTCATTTGGTCCAGGAAGGACTCCTGACCTATGGTCAGATTGCTTTTACTGACAGTTACTCAGCCCTTCACAGGCACCTCATCTCATTTTTGAGTTCTAATTACTGGAAAGTTCTGATCTTGCCTGAACCTGTCCCTTTTGGCTTTTCTTCTGGAACAACACTGCTCGCATCACCTTCTTCATCCACTAATAAACCATACAACCATCAGCCATATGGGTCTATACATTTACCACATTTAAAGACTTGATATGTGAATGTATCAATTACAAAGCAAGTAAACTAATTCTACAGGCACACGGCCACCTGAAACAGCCTACACCTTGCATTTAGTGGGGGTTGTGTAACTTGGAAGACTGCAGAACTCCCAGAGATTGGGATCCTCAGATAAAAAGTTGCAGTGAGTCTGCTCATCGAAACTTCAGAATAAGAGAGCTAACTGGCAGAGAAAATGAGTTACATTTGTTTTTGACTGCAGTGGCACTCAGATACTGACATCTTACATTCGTGTAAGAATACTTTGCCCAGAAGACATTCAGATTCCCAGCTTGCCTCTAGAAAAATGTGTCAAACACTCCCATTAGGGGTATGAATTGGAAACTCCATTGTACGTCCAGAAAACAGCATAAGAAACTTGATTGTGACTCTTATGCAATTTACATATTGGCACTTATACTACCTTTGTAAGGAAAACAAGCCAAACATGCAAAATCCTTAGTACTGAAGTGGCTAATAAAGGAGAGACTCCATTGCGTGTGGTATGTGCAACTTACTAACTTCGAAGGCTATGTCAACTTTCTCAAGGACGGTAACGCCCTCCAGTTTCCTTCCATCTTTTCTCTCAGTGCCTTGAGGCTTTTCTGGACACCACTTTCTGAGGACACTTTCCAGCATCTGCTGAGCAGCCTATACGGCCAACCTGGTTTCCCAATGCCTTTTCCATGATGCAGCCTCTAACATTCTGTTAGAATGTGCCACTTCACTTACCCAGGCACTAAAGTGGATGGAAAAAGCTATGAAAAGCTATGATCAACCTAGATATCATATTGAAAAGCAGAGACATTACTTAGCCAACAAAGGTCCATCCAGTCAAAGCTATGGTTTTTCCAATAGTCATGTATGAATGTGAGAGTTGGACTATAAAGAAAGCTGAGCACTGAAGAATTGATGTTTTTGAACTGTGGTGTTGGAGAAGACTCTTGAGAGTCCCTTGGACTGCAAGGAGATCCAACCAGTCAATCGTAAAGGAAATCAGTCCTGAATATTCATTGGAAGGACTGATGTTGAAGCTGAAACTCCAATACTTTGGCCACCTGATGTGAAACACTGACTCATTGGAAAAGACCCTGATACTGGAAAAGATTGAAAGCAGGAGGAAAAGGGGACGACAGAGGATGAGATTGTTGGATGGCATTGCTGACTCAATGGACATGAGTTTGAGCAAGCTCCGGGAATTGGTGATGGACAGGGACGCCTGGTGTGCTGCAGTCCATGGGGTCGCAAAGAGTCAGACATGACTGAGCAACTGACCTGAACTGAAAGTGGATGGACTGTGGGACAGGAAAGATGCTAAAGATTAAGTGAAATCTTGGTGAGGTGTACATCATTTACTCTTCAGGTGTCTGAGTGTACGCCTCTCTTTATGACATCCACACTATCCCTTGTCAACTCTCCTGCTGCCAATCAGTAATGGTGAGATCCTGAACAATTATCTAACCTTTCTGTGCCTCAATTTTCCTATTTCTAGAAAAGGAGGAAAATCATACTGAGCTATATAATCAAAATACTTTTATGAGCATTATGTGTGAGTGTGTGTGTTAGTCATTCAGTCATGTCTGACTCTGCAACCCCATAGACAGCAGCCCACCAGGATCCTCTGTCCATGGAATTCACAGGCAAGAATACTGGAATGGGTTGCCATTCCCTTCTCCAGGGGATCTTTCCTACCCAGGGATCAAACCTGGGTCTTCTGCATTGCAGGTGGATTCTTTACCATTAGGAACATGAAGTGAGTTTATTTACATTAAGCACTTAGAACAATGCACACCCTAGTAACTGCTATACACACACACACATACATATATGTTTACTATTACTACTATTTTAGAGAAGAAAATGTGGCAATACCTCTGTTTCTCTCTCTCTCTTTTTTTTTTTTTTTGGCTCCTTGTGGCTTTGAGGAGTCATGTAATAATTAGCTTTTTTTTTTGGCTAATTTTATAAACAAATAATTTAGCTTTTTTTTTTTTTGGCTAATTTTATAAACAAATTTACTCTTTACTATGAGCAAGACCTGCTGCTTTGCTCACCATAACAGACCCAGAAGATATTAGACCTTTGGGTGGCAGGTTCAATACCTGCCTCTACAAATTCAGAGTCTTCTTTTTCTGCTGTGTGTGTGTGTGTGCGTTCACACTTGAAAGAGTGAAATGGATCCAGCTGGTCTGGATTGCCCATTCCTCTGTCATTACTCTACACCATGAAAGCGTGTGATTTCTTTCATCATGTACAGCTGGTACCACCTGCTCTGCCTCTGAGGGTTGCTATGCCAGAAATGATGAAAGACTTTGGCTCTTACAAAGGGGACTGAACCTCCAAATGAGCTGAACACTCACCATGGAGGTAAGGTATGAAAGATCATGAATTCTGTGTCTTTTCTTTCTCTTGGTTAAGCCCTAGTATTTCTCATTGTGTTACTCTTTGCTTAATTCTACATTTAGATTGTTGAACAAAAATTTTACAAGAGACTTTTCTCAATCTCACTATGATCCTCACCTTCCTTTATGCCTTTATTTGGATAGTACTGACATCTATATGTATACTTTTGTGTGAAATATCTATTATTATGTATGTGTATATATATATGTTATATATATACATGTTATATATATACATCTATCTCTATATATATACACATAGGTATATATAGTTAGTATATATAAAGATATATATAGAGAGATATAGATAGATGTATATATATAACATATACATATATAGAAATAGACGTGTATATATATATATATACACACACACATACCTCCCAGTTGACCAAATAATCATGGCTTCACATGCCCAATAAATTAGCTGCAGCCTAAAAATGTAAGAGGGACTTCCCTAGTGGTCCAGTAGTTAAGAACCCTCCTTGCAGGTCAGGGGACCCAGGTTTGATCCCTGGTCAGGGAACTAAGATCCCACATGCATGGAGCAACTAAGCTGTGTGCCACAGGTACTTAGCCCACACTTAGGAGTTCGAGCACTAGTAACTGGAGAGTCTGTGCACCAAAAGGAAAGACCATGCTTGATGCAATGAAGATCCTGTGTGTGGCAACTAAGACCCAACACAGCCAAATAAATTAACTGCTTAATTGAATATATATATATATATTTACTTACATATATAAGTGATAAAGTAATTTTTTAAAAAATATTTTAACCAGAGACCAGGCTTCTGGTATTTCTGGTCATCAGTTGCATCATCACTGGGACACCAAAAGCATAGAACATGTTTCCTGGTAGATTTTTAAATCAATGTGCTGTTAAGATCTCAGGCTCCCATTCCTTCTTCCTTCTTATCCAGATATAGGGAGCAAGGTTTTCCCAGGCCTGTGAGGAAGAAGTCTGTTTTCTTTTGCTCTGACAATGATCCTTTTCTGTCTGGGGCTAATGAACAAGGAAAACAAAGCATAAAATGGGGTTTTCTGAGGTGTTCCTGTCCATGAGATCTGAGATGGCACAAAAATGAGGGTCTGAGAGGCAGCATGGCAAACTCAGAAGCAGGAAACACCTCCGATGTCCTCTGCCAACCTCTTTACACAGATGCTGACACCTCCTCACTCATCAAGCAGCTAAGATCCTTCATAAAGCCTCTGCTGTCCAGGCTCCCCCTGGACCTGCTGTGAACGGTGTAACTGCACATGCACCTTGTTTTATCAGTCCCCTATGCTGCCCTACCAATTTAGGTGCCTTCTAACTCCTTCAGTTGGGCCCCCAACATTGGGAGTGTGGAGTCTTAGCCATTGGACCACCACCGAAGTCCTTGTAGCAGAGAGGCTAATTAATTTTTTTTTTTTTTGGCCGCATCGTGAGGCATGCAGGATCTTAGTTCCCCATCCAGGGATTGAACCTGTACTCCCTGCAGTGGAAGAGTGGATTCTTTACCACTGGACCACCAGGGAAGTCCTAAGGCTAATGAATTTGAAGAAAAAAGATGGAGGAAGTCTCCTGCTTGCAAAAATGCGAATAAAAAAACCTTAAAATGGTGGCTTAAGCAATACCAATAGTTACAGAAGCCCTGGAACTGATTAACTACCATGTGGAATGACATTTCAGGCCATTATCGACATTTATTCTTTCTTATCATGAACATTCTTAGATCATTCCTCAAGGAATTCTAAAATTTTTCTGAGGAACTTTTGCATCATCCTAAACTTGGATTTGCTGAGCTTGATTGCCTTAGGAAAAAAAAACTCTACTCTTTTATATCATTTTGCATAGCAACGTCTCAAACACAGAAAACATGATGATACATGGAAAACAGAGTCTAGGAGAAATACAGCCTTAGAGGGACTGGGTACGTGTTCCCAGAACCCACTCGAGGACTGTGTTGCTCTCCCATGACAGCTGCAGGGGCCCGACCCATCCATGGCTCTCATCTCTTCAAACTATTCCTTAGCAGTTCTTACAAAGTTTTATTTTGAAGTCAGGTGAAAATGTGTGTGTGTGTGTCGGGGGTGGGGGGGGGCGGAATCAATGTTTATTGCAGGGGGAAAATCCTTTCAAGATGATGTGTATTCCCATAAGGATGGCTGCATATTTTAGAGGTATAGTAAGTATGCACTGTTCTACAACAGTTACCATAGGAACAGAACTCTTTCTCTGTTAGATGGTAGAGTAATCATGGGAGGAAATTTCCACAGAAATATCTAAGCTACACGGATTAAGCATTGGTTGCAAGTCAAACCCAACAGATTGTGGATTTAATAGGTAGGTGTTACAGAGTGAGGATAAGAGCTATAATATAAGGGAAAATGTTTGCACATTCAGTGATCAAACTGTAAGTTTGCTAAACTAACCATCAAAGTGGGCACTTTTATGTCTACTGCTTTTTTATGCTCCTTGAATTTCCCAGGAGGGCATCACCCCAGCTCTTAGCTGAAAGCTATGCTAAGCAATATCAAAGAGGATTCTTACAGCTTGGTTCCTAAGAGTTTATTTTGAAAAAAAGAGCAAATGTGACATATCACTGTGTAAGTGGATACACAGGGTTCTGTGAGCAATGCAATGTGTTGAGTGGTGTGATATTTGTGGGCGCTCCTACAATGAGCTGGATTTGAGCTAGGTTTTAAAAGAAAGGTAACATCTAGGAAATGGGGGATGTTTTAGTAGAAGGGCTACTACTATATTACATCTATTTCAAGATATATATTTTCAGGACTTCCCTGGCAGCCCAGTAGTTAAGACTCCACACTTCCAGTGCAGGGGATATGGGTTCAGTCCCTGGTCAGGGAATGAAGATATCACATGTCGCACAGTGCAGCCAAAAAGCAAAATAAGAAGAAGAAGATGCGTAGTTTTCACATCTGAACATCTCTGAAATGAGGCTGCTTTAGAACTCATGCTATCTCATAGTCACTATCACTCAGGTGCAGTTCTGATGTTTCATTATACACACATAAGCAAACTTGGTCATTACTTCAACTGAGTTCTGTCTGCTGTTGACATGTACTTGTTGAGTTTAACTGACATTTACAATTGCACAGTTGCACTCATCTCACACGCTAGTAAAATAATGCTCAAAATTCTCCAAGCCAGGCTTAAGCAATACATGAACCATGAACTTCCAGATGTCCAAACTGGTTTTTAAAAAGGCAGACAAACCAGAGATCAAATTGCCAACATCTGCTGGATTATTGAAAAAGCAAGAGAGTTCCAGAAAAACATCTATTTCTGCTTTACTGACTATTCCAAAGCCTTTGACTGTGTGGATCACAATAAACTATGGAAAATTCTGAAAGAGATGGGCATACCAGACCACCTGACCTGCCTCTTGAGAAACCTGTTTGCAGGTCAGGAAGCAACAGTTAGAACTGGACATGGAACTACAGACTGGTTCCAAATAGGGAAAAGAGTACGTCAAGGCTGTATATTGTTGCCCTGCTTATTTAACTTACATGCAGAGTACATCATGAGAAACTCTGGGCTGGAGGAAGCACAAGCTGGAATCAAGATTGCTGGGAGAAATATCAATAACCTCAGATATGCAGATGACACCACCCTTATGGAAGAAAGTGAAGAGCTAAAAAGCCTCTTGATGAAAGTGAAAGAGGAGAGTGAAAAAGTTGGCTTAAAACTCAACATTCAGAAAACTAAGATCATGGCATCTTGTCCCATCACTTCATGGCAAATAGATGGGGAAACAGTGGAAACAGTGTCAGACTTTATTTTTTTGGGCTCCAAAGTCACTGCAGATGGTGACTGCAGCCATGAAAGTAAAAGACACTTGCTCCTTGGAAGGAAAGTTATGACCAACCTGGATAGCAAATTAAAAAGCAGAGACATTACTTTGCCAACAAAGGTCTGTCTAGTCAAGGCTCTGGTTTTTCCAGTAGTTATGTATGGTTGTGAGAGTTGGACTATAAAGAAGGCTGAGTGCCAAAGAATTGATGCTTTTGAACTGTGGTGTTGGAGAAGACTCTTGAGAGTCCCTTGGACTGCAAGGAGATCCAACCAGTTCATCCTAAAGATCAGTCCTGGTTGTTCATTGGAAGGACTGATGTTGAAGCTGAAACTCCAATACTTTGGCCACCTGATACAAAGAGCTGACTCATTTGAAAAGACCCTGATGCTAGGAAAGATTGAGGACAGGAGGAGAAGGGGATGACAGAGGATGAGATAGTTGGATGGTGTTACCAACTCAATGGACATGAGTTTGGGTGAACTCCGGGAGTTGGTGATGGACAGGGAGGCCTGGCTTGCTGTGGTTCATGGGGTTGCAAAGAGTCAGATGTGACTGAGCGACTGAACTGAACTGAGCTGATACTACTATTTGTCCTGGACATGAAAAACTTTTGTGTATGCAGAAAGGCATGGGAATAGCAGACTGGAAAATTTTGATATTAGTTGAAGGACACACTTGCCATTGGAGGAAAGACCATTATCATCAAAACTTGCAGAAGAAGGGTCAGTGCTTGAAATAAAATCTCAAAGACAATGTTGGGGTCCTCTCTTATGGAATATATCACCAGCACCACTGACAGCACAGAAAAAGGTAAAAATCCTTAACCTTAGTCTTTTTATGTCACATGTGAATACATAGGAAAAAATTTCCATCTTGAAGTGAAAAGAGCTATTTTACCAAGTGTGAAATAAAAATTCTAAGTGATAAGAAAGCATTGTGACAGTTTAATTGTTAGGGTTTTTTCCTTCCTTAGTGGTACATGAAACTATATATATATATACATATATCCTCCCTTTTTTAATTTCCTTCCCAATTAGGTCACCACAGAGCATTGAGTAGAATTCCCTGTTCTATACTGTATGTTCTCATTAGTTATCTATTTTATACATAGCATCAATAGTGTGTACCTAACCATTTAAACTATTTTAAGTTCCACTGGAGGCCTACACGCTGCCACTGGGGCCGCCACCAGGCCTCTAGTAATCCCTGAGAAGTTCCAGCACATCTTACGAGTACTCGACACCAACGTCGATGGGCGGCGGAGAATTGCCTTTGCCATCACTGCAGTTAAGGGTGTGGGGCGAAGATATGCTCCTGTGGTGCTGAGGAAAGCAGACATCGACCTCACCAAGAGGACAGGAGAGCTCACCGAGGATGGGGCGGAACGTGTGGTCATCATTATGCAGAATCCACGCCAATACAAGATCCCAGACAGGTTCTTAAATAGACAGAAGGACGTGAAGGATGGAAAATACAGCCAGGTCCTGGCCAACGGTCTAGACAACAAACTCCGTGAAGACCTGGAGCGACTAAAGAAGATTCAGGCCCACAGGGGGCTGCGCCACCTCTGGGGACTTCGTGTCCCAGGCCAGGACACCAAGACCACAGGCCGCCGTGGTCACGCTGTGGGTGTGTCCAAGAAGAAATAAATGTGTGGGCGTTGTGTTAATAAATAGTTTATACAGTTAAATAAACTATTTCAAGACAATTAACCTCAATATTTGTATTAAAGGGATTATAATAATATCAATCAGAAATTTAATATGATTAAATTCCTTTTATATGAAAAATACCTGAGTCTTAAAAAACACCCAAAGTGTCATGTGATGAATCTCTGCCAGATAATTGCTTAAAATAAACTTATGAGATACTACTAGAAACATAAGATGAATGCATTTTTCACAAAGAGGATTATTCACTTTAAGGCCCTTGGCTTAGATTTTTACTGTATGAAGTTTCCATTTTATTCAGCTTTTTAAAGTAATGGGTCAATTGTCATCGACTTGCTTGGCTAATATCAAAATAACTAGAAATTTCAAAAACTTGGAACCTTGGCACATTCTTCATTTTTTATGTTATAAAATACCCTTAGAAGAAAGAGACTCTTTTAAGCTTTACTACTGTATTTTAAATCCCCAAAGGGTGTGTCACAGTGATTTCTGGAAAGGCTTTGGTGTGCATTGCAAAAGATCTACAGCAGTTTCATGATCTAGTAAGACAGTGTTCCAAATTCTAAGGTAAAGTTATAATTTGAAGCCTAAATCACCAGTCTTCCTCTTTCTACCACCCATATCCTATAAGGCTTTTGTGTTGGTGCTGGACACCATCTTACCACGTGGGTGGCAAGCTGCCTGTCATCTCAATAATTCTGAAGAGAAGCCAGGGAACTTGTTGTAAAGCATTTGTCCAGATGGAACCACATGTGACCTCCAGGGTCTCTGGGCCTGAAGCCTAGCCTCTTGGCTGTGTACAGCCATAGAGCTTACCCAGGAGAAAATTTGTCTCCTCAAAGCCAATAAAGATAAAAGAAACCTGTATGAGTCCAAAAAGCACAGCTCATACATGTGGGAATTGCACAAGATTAAGGTTCATCCTTTGTATTGTCCTCAGAAAGGCCAGGAGATAGAAAGTAGACAGCTTCTGGGTCCCTCTGTTCTGTTGTTTCTCTTGCCAAAAAGAAACTTTGAACTCTATTGGTGAATAGGGGGCCTTGAGCACATAATACCAAACTGGTTATTGTTGTTGTTCAGTCGCCAAGTTGTATCCAGCTCTTGGCAACCCCGTGGGCTGCAGAACGCCAGGCCTCCCTGTTCCTCACCATTTCCCAGAGTTTGCCCAAGTTCATGTTCATTGAATTGGTGATACCGTCCAACCATCTCATCCTCTGTCACCCTCTTCTCCTGCCTTCAATCTCTCCCAGCATCAGGGTCTTTTCCAATGACTTGGCTCTTCACATCAGGTGACCAAAATATTGGAGCTTCAGCTTCAACATTAGTCCTTCCAAGAAGTATTCAAGATTGATTTCCTTTAGGATTGACAAGTTTAATCTCCTTGCTGTCCAAGGGATTCCCAAGACTCTTCTCCAACACCACAATTCGAAAGCATCAATTCTTGAGGGCTCTGCCTTCTTTATGGTCCAACTCTCATATCCATACATGACTACTGGAAAGACCATAGCCTTGACTATACGGATGTTTATAAGCAAAGTGATGTCTTTGCTTTTTAATACACTGTCTAGGTTTGTCATAGTTTTCCTTCCAAGAAGCAATCATCTTCTAATTTCATGGCTGCAGTCACCATCCACAGTGATTTTAGAGCCCAAGAAGAGGAAAGTTGCTGCCACATTTTCCCATCTATTTGCCATGAAACGATGGGACTGGATGCCACTGAATATTTAGTTTTAGGCTGGCTTTTTCACTGTCCTCTTTCACCCTCATCAAGAGGCTCTGTAATTCCTCTCTTTTCTGCCATTAGAGTGGTATCTGGTTATTATGTCCACTTAAAAGATACAAGAGTCATTATGGGAACGGAATCCTATGAAAGGTAAGACCTGACGGGTTTCTGAGCCCTATAAAGGCCCAATTCCTTCTACCAGTCATGAACAGGGTGGCATAGAGATGACAGAAAAAATTCTCTGGTAGGCTGGGAAGCTGTTTACCCTCATTATTCCATGGGAAAATATCTGGTAAAATTGTCTCTTGTTACAGAAGAGAAACCACATGACTTAGCTACATTCTCAAGGGGAACTGTTTGTAAAAACTTAGAATATTTTGGTGGGTTGACTGTTCCTTGTTGCTTTTAACAAGATACTAGGAAAGAGAAGAACTTAGGCTAGGGGAGTACAGTTTGCACAGACAGATGGGAGTGAATAGTGTTAAGAAAGGTTTCTGAACATGGCCTGCAATCTAAAGTTATAAATGTGTAGGCTTCCAGTGTTTTTCTAAGAAAAAGAAAAAACACAAAACATAAGAGTCAGTAGACAACACAAACCCCCACCAACAGGAAGATGAAAGCAAATGTCAGGTGATTGCAACGAATCCAGATTGGAAATTCAACATGGTGTGGCCAAGGACAGGACAAGTTCCTATGTCTGTGGCGTCTCTTCCATCCAAAATGAACACACAATAAATGTCAACAAAACCTCTGTTTTCTTGATGGAATCTACAGTATTGATGGCATGTGGTGGTAATGAATGATGGGACAACAGAGTGTTTCCACTGACTATATGATCTCTCTCTTGGAAAGAGTTTATTTTTTTAACAAATTTTATTTCTGGCTGTGCTGGGTCTTCATTGCTTTGCATGGGATTTGTCTAGCTGTGAAGAGCTGGGGCTACTGCTCATTCTGGTGGATGGGCTTCTCATTGCGGTGGCTTCTTTCGTCGTGGAGTGCATGCTCTAGGTGCACGGACTTCCGTAGTTGCAGCACTTGGGCTCAACCCTGGTGGTGCACAGATTCAGTTGCTCTGTGGCATGTGGATTATTCCTGGACCAGGGATCGAACCCATGTCCCCTACACTGACAGGTGGATTCTTATCTACTGTACCATCAGGGGATTCCTTTTTAAAATGCTATTTATTTGGCTGCACCAGGTCTTAGTTGTGGCACATGGGATCTCTAATCTTTGTTTCAGCCTGCGGGGGTATCTTTAGTTGCAGTTTGTGGGGATCTAGTTTCTTGATAAGGGATCAAACCCAGGCCCCCTGCATTGGGAATGAGGAGTCTTAGCCACTGGACCACCAGGGAACTCCTGGCAAGAGTCTTCTGATCCCCATAGACTTAACCAAAACAAACAAACAAACATGTATCTGTCAAATTGCAGTAATTCTCCTATAGATACATATATCCTTACTTTTATCTTATACACATATGCCTAGAGTACTATTTGAAAAGCACAAGAGACTGGTTACAGTGGTTGCTCCTGAGAAGGGGTTTCAGAGGCTGTAGGAAAGGGGCATGAAGAAGACTTAATTCTTGGCTACACACCTGTGCGTAGTTATGAATTTTGAATTTCGGACCATGTATATACATCACCTATTTGCTCTCTCTCACACACAGGGAGAGCAAAATTAAAAATAGCTTCTAATAAAATTAGAAATTTTATTACCTTTTGACCTAATTATTTCACTCCTGGGAATGATTTTCTGTAAGTATTGCGAAATGTGTAAAATGGTCAGCTACTTAGGCATTGCTTTTAATAGGAAATATTGAAAACTCAAATAAAAAAACTTAAATATGCATCAAAAGGGTGCTGATAAAAATATATACAGTCATGCAATGTAATGCCATATATTTACAAAAAGGAATGATGAACTTTGTTTTTGTTGTTGTTTAGTTGCTAAGTCGTGTCTGACTCTTTTGCGACCCCATGGATGGTAGCTCGCCAGGTTTCTCTATCCATGGAATTTCCCAGGCAAGAATATTGGAATGGGTTGCCATTTCCCTCTCAAGGGGATCTTCCTGACCCACTTCTCCTGCTTGGCACGTAGATTCTTTATCACTGAGCCACCAGGGGAGCCCCATGAAGAACATTATGTTGATAAAAATGAGCTTATTAACTGAAAAAGGCAAGCATTATTGTGTGCTCTTATTTGAGTTTTTAAAAAGTGAGAGAAAGATATATGTATATATAATATATAAAACTAGATATATAGTGTGATATATACATCTATATATATCATATATGTATGTACATCGCATATATACACATGTCAGTATATATCCATTCATATATACATACATATATTAATTTGCTTTCATAAAACATTTCTGAAAAGGTATATAAAAAACTGAAAGCACTGGCTGTCTCAGCAAAGAAGAAGTTTGTGGTAGAGGTTTAGGGGTGAGAGGAATGTGTTTTATTACAAAAGAATTCCACAGATGTTTTCCACATCAGCAGGATCATTTAGATATGTGTATATTCTTGCTTCATAGGCAACACTCATCTGATTGCCTAAGTGAAGGCAGATTTAAAAAAAAAAAAAAACTCCCATCTAGTCTCATTTCCTGTAGATGCAGCATCCTACAGAATAAATGGTCTGCATCTGAAGGCCATATCTACATGTATTGTTTAAAAATTAATATATGCATGGCCTTTTTACAACAATCTTGTGAAATGGTATTTTTAATTTTCAGGGAAAATCAGCATTAAATTAGTCTGTGGCTAATTTCAGTTCTTTGTCATCAAGCACATTATGTGTGAAGAAAAAATGACCTCACTCAGTATGTTTTTATTATGACAACAAGATTTTTTTGGGGGGGAAGGGTACTCTTTTTAAAAAATTTTTTTGGCTTCCTTCCTTCTTCTGAACTCTCGGGCCACTCAGTGGCCCTGGTGTCTTCCTGCTCATCTGACTTCTCAATGCAAGAGTTGCTGAGAGCACATTCACTACTTTGTCCCAAGGTGATTTCATACATGCTGTTCAACTTCCAGATTTATCATTCTACCCCAGATCTCTTTTCTCTTTTTTTTTTCCAGATCTCTTTTCTGACTCAAATATCCATCTGTCTCATCTTCTAACTAGATGTTACAAGGTTATCAAAAATGCATGTCAAAAAATTATGTTCTTTTTTTGTGTGTATGTGTCTTTGCCTGGTTTTGGTGTCAGGGTGATGGTGGCCTTGTAGAATGAGATTGGAAGTATTCCTTCCTCTGGAAAAGAGTTTTAGAAGGATAGGCAATAGTTCTCTAAATGTCTGATAGAATTCTCCTGTGAAGACATATGGTCCTGGGCTTTTGCTTTTTGGGAAATATTTGATCACAGCTTCAATTTCAGTGCTTGTAACTGAGTTGTTCATAATTTCTATTTCTTCCTGGTTCAGTCTTGGAAGATGGAACTCTTCTAAGAATCTGTCCCTTTCTGCCAGGTTATCCATTTTATTGCCATATAGTTGTTCATAATAGTCTCTTATAATCCTTTGTATTTCTGCATTGTCTGTTGTAACCTCTCCTTTTTCATTTGTAATTTTGTTGATTTGTTGATTTTATCATTTTTTTCTTGATGAGTCTGGCTAAAGGTTTGTCAATTTTGTTTATCTTCTCAAAGAACCAGCTTTTAATTTTATTCTAAATGACCAACAGGTTACTGAAGAAATCAAAAGGAAAATAAAAAAATTTCTAGAAACAAATAATGAACACACAACTCAAAACCTATGGGATGCAGCAAAAGCAGTTCTAAGAGGGAAGTTTATAGCAATACAATCCTACCTCAAGAAACAAGAAAAACATCGAATAGACAACCTAACTTTACACCTAAAACAACTGGAAAACGAACAACCAAAAAAAAAAAAAAAGCCCAAAATTCGTAAAAGGAAAGAAATCATAAAGATCCAAGCAGAAATAAATGAAAAAGAAATGAAAGAAACAATAGTAAAGATTATTCTTGATTCTTTACCATAGCATCCTCCAATCTACTACTCCTCTAGAATTTTCCAACTCAGAAACTGGCACCCTCCCTGCCAAATCAGTTGCTCAAATCAGAAATGTGACTGTCATTCTTAAAATTGCTCTCTTCTTCCTCTTTGAATCCCTTCAGTTCAGTTCAGTAGCTCAGTAGTATCTGACTCCTTGATACCCCATGAACCGCAGCACACCAGGCCTCCCTGTCCATACCAACTCCTGGAGTCCACCCAAACCCATGGCCATCGGGAGTCGATGATGCCATCCAAACATCTCATCCTCTGTTGTCCCCTTCTCCTCTTGCCCTCAATCTTTCCCAGCATCAGGGTCTTTTCCAGTGAGTCAGCTCTTCACATCAGGTGGCCAGAGTTTTGGAGTTTCAGCTTCAACATCAGTCCTTCCAATGAACAACCAGGACTGTTTGGATAGACTGGTTGGATCTCCTTGCAATCCAAGGGACTCTCAAGAGTCTTCTCTAACACCACAGTTCAAAAGCATCAATTCTTTGGTGCTCAGCCTTCTTTATAGTCCAACTCTCACATCCATACATGACCACTGCAAAAACCATAGCCTTGACTATATGGACCTTTGTTGGCAAAGTAATGTCTCTGCTTTTTAATATGCTGTCTAGGTTGGTCATAACTTTCCTTCCAAAGAGTAAGAATCTTTTAATTCCATTGCTGCAATCACCATCTGCAGTGATTTTGGAACCTAGAAAGTCAGCCACTGTTGCCACTGTTTCCCCATCTATCTGCCATGTAGTGATGGGACCAGATGCCATGATCTTAGTTTTCTGAATGTTGAGCTTTAAACCAGCTTTTTCACTCTCCTCTTTCACTTTCATCAAGAGGCTCTTTAGTTCCTCTTCACTTTCTGCAATAAGGGTGGTGTTGTCTGCATATCTGAGGTTATTGATATTTCTCCCAGCAATCTTGATTCCAGCTTGTACTTCCTCCAGTCCAGAGTTTCTCATGATGTACTCTGCATGTAAGTTAAATAAGCAAGGTGACAATATATAGCCTTGATGTACTCCTTTTCCTATTTGGAACCAGTCTGTTGTTCCATGTCCAGTTCTAACTGTTGCTTCCTGACCTGCAAACAGGTTTCTCAAGAAGCAGGTGAAGTGGTCTGGTATGCCTATCTCTTTCAGAATTTTCCATAGTTTATTGTGATCCACACAGTCAAAGGCTTTGGCATAGTCAATTAAGCAGAAATAGATGTTTTTCTGGAACTCTCTTGCTTTCTCAATGATCCATCTGATGTTGGCAATTTGATCTCTGATTCCTCTGCCTTTTCTAAAACCAGCTTGAACATCTGGAAGTTCACAGTTCACATATTGCTGAAGCCTGGCTTGGAGATTATCAGGTTACATATTTATTTTTTAAATACTTCCCTTCTCTAGGGGATCTTCCTGACCCAGGGGTCAAACCTGGGTCTCCTGCATTGCAGGTAAACTCTTTACTGTCTGAGGCACCATGGAAACACAGTATTTCTGGAAGCCAACCACTACTCTTGTCTTCACTACTCGTCTTGATCTATGCCACCATCTTCCTTATTTGGAAGACTATGATAATCTCCCCAGACTCATTCATTTTTCCACTTCAATCCACACAGCAAGTGATCATTGAAAAATACTTCTTGCTTTGTGCCACTGCCCTACTTAAAATACATCAGTGGCCTCTGTTTGTCTCTTCATCTTCACCTTGCACCTTCCTCCCTTCTCAGGACTTTTCCTGGTGGTCCAGTGATTAAGACTGTGCATCCAATGCAAGAGGCACAGGTTCAATCCCTAGTCTGGGAACTAAGATCCCACATGCTGAGTGAAAGTGAAAGTTGCTCAGTGGTGTCTGACTCTTTGAGACCCCATAGACTATACAGTCCATGGAATTCTCTAGGCCAGAATACCGGAGTGGATAGCCTTTCCCTTCTCCAGGGGATCTAGAGGCAGAACCAAAAAAAAAAAAAGGTACCAAAAAAACTTCCCAAATCTTTCTCCCTTCTCTAAGTACACTCCAGCCCTAATGACTGCCTTCCTCCTATGGGTTGAGGGTTTCCTATCTGAGATCCTTTACACATTTTATTCTCTCCACTTGAATTCTTTTTCCCTCCACAATATTCCTCTTCTCCATCTCTCCCAACTTCTACTCATTCTTTAGTCTATTTTTAAATGTCAGGTCCTCAGAAATGTAGCCTCTTAACTACAAAATCTGATTTAGGGCCCCCTTTTTATTCCCTTGCAAAATAGCCTCCTGTTATTTTTTTTCTTTCAATTAGTTTCAATTTCAACATAAATAAATGCATTTATATTTATAGTCTGTCTTCCAACATAGTCATTTTTTTCACTTTTCTACCCAGCAACCAGAACAGTTTCTGACTTGTAGCAGACAGTATTTGTTAAATGAGAATGAATGAGATTTTTTATAACATTTTTTGCTCTGTTCTAGCCATGATACCTTTTTGATTATGATTTTTCTTCCCACATAGCTTGGTAACTAGGATGGAATGCACTGATAATTTGAGAGATATCTCTTAGTTTAAAAAGTTATCTTCACAACAACTTTTCAGGATAAACACACACACACAAACTAGGAATAGAAGGAACTTGTCTCAACATAATGGAAGCTGTATACTAAAAACTGTTTCCCAGGTGGTGCTAGAGGTAAAGAACTCGCCTGCCAATGCAGGAGACTGAAGAGACAAGGGTTTGATCCCTGAGTCAGGAAGATGCTCTGGAGGAGAGCATGGCAACCCACTCCAGTATTCTTGCCTGGAGAACCCCATGGACAGAGGAGCCCGGTGGGCTATAGTCCATGAGGTCCCAAAAGAGTGAGACACGACTGAACACTCACACACAATACACACAACAATAAGCACAAGAAAAGATGCTTAACATCACTAATCAGTAGAGAAATGCAAATCAAAACTAAAATGAGGTAACACCTCCCAACTATTAGTGGGAGTGGTAGTATGATGACCACCAAAAAACAGAAAAGACAAGCATTGGCAAGAATGTGGAGAAATTGGGACCCTTGTACAGCATTGGTGGGAAGGTAAAATGAATATTCACTGGAAGGACTGATGCTGAAGCTCCAGTATTTGGTCATCTGATGCGAACAGACAACTCATTGGAAAAGTCCCTGATGCTGGGAAAGATTGAGGGTAGAAGGAGAAGAAGGCATCAGAGGATGAGATGGCTGCACAGCATTGCTGATGCAATGACCATGAACTTTGGCAAACTACGGGAGATGGTGAGGGACAGGGAGTCCTGGTGTGCTGCAGTCCATGGGGTTGCAAAGAGTTGGACTGACTGGGCGGCTAACAACAACAAAATGGTATAGCAGCAATGGAAAAAAGTATGACATGTCCTCAAAAACTTAAAAATATAATAACCATATGATTCAGCAAATCTACTTTTGGGCTTATGCCCAAAAGAATTGAAAGCAGGGTTTTGAAGAGATATTTGTACACTCGTGTTCATAGCAGCATTATTTACAACAGCTAAAACATGGAAGCAAATCAAGAGTCCATCTACAGAAGGATGGATGAGCAAAATGTGGTATATACAGACAATAGAGTTCTCTCTCTCTTTTTTTCTTTTTGGCTGTACTACACCGCATGCAGAACTTCTCCAACCAGGGACTGAACCCACGGCCCCTGCAGTGGAAGCATGGAGTCTTAACCACTGGATGGCTAGGGAAGTCCCCAGACAATAGAGTATTGTTTTTCAAAGGAAGAAAATTCTAGATAAGTGAGAATTTATCATATACAGTTGACCCTTGAATGACACAAGTTTGAACTGTGTGGGTCCACTTACATGTGGATTCTTTTCAATAGTAATCAATATGGTACTACATGATCTGTGGTTGGTTGACTCTAAGGGTATAAAACCATGAACATGTAGGAACCAAGTAGACAAAAAGCTGACTGTAAGTTATACGCAGATTTTCAACTGGATGGAAAATCAATGCCCCTAGCCCCTGTATGGTTAAAGGGTCAGCTATATATATTTTTTACATCTGTCCTAAAGTAATAAAGGAATAAAGAAATGATGCCTATACAGAGATATGGCAAAAAGTTTACAGTGAGTTTTCAAAAATATTTGTATATAAAAATTTTTAACTCAAGTAAGCTTTTCTACAATGCTCCCAAATTCTGTGCTTGTGAAAAAGCTTGAAAAAACTGTCATTTTTTTCCTGTGTTGTCTGTAGAATAAAAATCAGCGTAAGTAGTAGAAATTGTTATTGCTCTGATATTTTGTAATTTCATATAGTTTACCAAATTTCTATAATTTAAAATTTCATAAAATAATCTTTTCCTTCTTGGATACTTATAGGCTCATTTATTTTGAGTTGAAGAAAGCACTACTCACATAAACTTATTGCTTAATAAATTATGTAACCTTACAAATAGAGATATTAGAATTCACAAAATAGAGAAAGCCAGAAAGTAAAAGTAATATCCCATATTAGTGAAATACATATAGTAAATTATGGAATATAAGGCACCTAGAATAGCGGGTTTTGAAAGTCGAATGTCAGAAAGAAGGTGATTCTCTTTTTTTTTGAAGGTGATTCTCTTTAACAATCCTCAGTGATGCAATTTATAAGTTTTCTCCTTGATTTTATGTTATTTTCTTAATTTTTCTTCCTTCAAATGTAAACCTCTCAGCCTATATAACATTATGGATATTGAAAATATTAACAGGTGTGAATAGCTGCAAATGACATAGGCTACCAGAAAATACATGTAATTTGTGGATCTCTGGAACAATACTACTCTGAAGTAGTAAAAGTACAGAGTACACACTTATTTCTAATTCAAAATACAGTTTTTAACCTTGTGTTTCTTGCATTAACACAGTAAAGAAAAAAAATGTGACGTTCTGAGTGCTGACTTTTTCAGGGTCCAGAAATGAATGTTTACCTGAAACAAGTACATAATTATAATGAATTATGCTATAGAAGTGGAAAATTTAAAATCAAACTTTAATGAGCTTACAAGGAAACCCTGATGCTAGCACAAAAAACATTTTTTTTCTCTATGTAAGTAAATAATCTAATTATAATTTAAATACTGCCTAAGCATTTTGGTAAAGACTTTTGCTATTCTTCGTAGTATTTTCCTCCTTGAAAAAACTTATGGTTTCATTTTTATGTTTTCTGTGTTTTTTCCATGTGCTAAAATGATTTTATTTTTAAAAATCCACTATTTCTTATTAGCAATATAAATGACTTTGTGCTTTTCAAGGACACCAATGTCGTGCTCCAGCTGCTTCATCTCTTCTTCCAGCTTCTGCTTGCGAATCTTCTTTGGTATGGAGTCAATGAAGACCGAGAGGGACTGAAACTCCTTATGCACCTCTTCCCAGTTCTTTTTCAGCCCCTGAAAATGGTAAAGAAAACTGTATATACCAAAGCAAACCACAGGAGCAGAGTAAGTCACAAAGAAAACTGCACTGGGAGGAAAAATGTAAACAGGTAAAGAAAACTGACAAAAATAACTAAAAAATGATATGTGTTTATCAGGTTCTTGGCCACAGTAACAAAACAGACTGTATAGAGGCCAAATCCTGTCCTTGATTGTGTGCTCAATTCCCATTGGAAGTATTTATTTTCTGTTTTTAATCTTACTGTACTTGTTTTTACTATCAAATACATGTATGTGGAATTATGAGTAGTATGAAACTAAGCTCTTAGCAAATGCTTTGGTAAAAACTACTTAGAACTGATATCCCCAAGCAAAAACAGAATTTTTTTTGAACAGGAAATTATTTCTTATAAAAATTTTAGTTTTTTTCTTTAGAAAAAAATATTACCCTTCTTCTTCAACAGAGAAATCATCAAAACATTAGATTCTGACATACATGGACATGTTTTCTTGTATCCAACTAAATGTAATGGTATAAAATGATGAAATTCAAATTGACAAGAAATGATCTTTTATGTGTTTTCAATATCAGGAAGAATTCTTCCTCCACATAGTTAAGATCTATACTTCCCATTAATCTCTTCTACAAATGACTGAAATGTCATGCTAATTCAATAAGGTATGTGTATGCGCTTAGTCACTTAGTCAAGCCCAACTCTTTGTGACCCCATGGACTGCAGCCCTCCAAGCTCCTTTGTCCATGGGGATTCTCCAGGCAAGAATACTGGAGTGGGTTGCCATGCCCTCCTCCAGGGGATCTTCCCAACTCAGGGACTGAACCCAGGTCTCCTGCATTGCAGGAAGATTCTTTATCATCTGAGCCAAAATTCAATAAGGTAGTTAATGTTTAATGTTTTCAGAAACCGACAAACTCAAAATTAGGAATCTCTTAAGGAACAATAATGGTTATTTCCATCTCTGCTTAGTTATTATTTCTTATCACAACGTACTAGAAGCCCCACTGACAAAATGATCAAACTAATTGAACTCATGCAATGAAATTTTATAAATTAATACTTTATATTGTTCACAATGGGTACACCGATCATGTTATTTACAAAAAAAGGGAAAGTAAAACCAAATGGAATATTGCCTTGGAATTATGATCCTTGACACACAGATGGAAAAAGATATCTCATTCAAATGTAAACCAAAAGGAAGTTGGGGTAGATAAACTTATGTCAGAAAAATCTGACTTTAAAAGTAAGACTGTAATAAGAGAAAAAGGGCATTACATAATGATAAAGCAGTTGCTACACCAAGAGTATATAACATCTGTAAATATTTATGCGCACAACATGTGAAGTGGGTAAAGTGAAAGTCACTCACTTGTGTCCGACTCTTTGCGATGCCATGGACTCTACTGTCCATGGAATTCTCCAGGCCAGAATACTGGAATGGGTAGCCTTTCCCTTCTCCAGGGGATCTTCCCAACCCAGGAATTGAACCCAGATTTCCCACATTGTAGGTGGATTCTTTACCAGCTGAGCCACAAGGGAAGCCCAACATAGGAGCATCATAATATACAAAGCAAATATTACAAATTTAAAGCAAAAAACAGAGCACTATGATTATAGTAGGGGACTTTTAATACCCTACTTACATTAATGAATAGATCATCCAGACAGAAAATCAGTAAGGAAGCATCAACTTTAAATGACAGGTTATATCAGATGGATTTTACAGAACTATAAAAAATTTTCCATCCAAATGACTAAAAAAGCATACTCTTCTCAAGTGTACATAGAATATTATCCAGAATATATTGTACATTAGGTCACAAATCAAATCTTAATAAATTTAAGAGGACTGAAATCATATAAAATATATTTTCTGATCACAGTGGTATGAAACTAGAAACCAATCATATGAAAAAAATTAGAAAATTCATGAATAGGTGGAGATTAAACAATGTGATACTGAACAATCAATGGGTCAAAGAAGAAATCAAAAGAGAAGTTTAAAGATACCTTGAGTCTAACTAAAATGGAAATATACTGATATTTATAAGATTCAGCAAAAGCAGTTCAAAAATGGAAGTTCATTCTTGAGGAATGCCTACCTCAAGAAACAAGAACAACCCCAAATAAACAACCTAACATCATACTTCTAAGAACCAGAAAAAGAAGAACAAAGCCCAAAGTTAGTAGAAGGCAATAACAAAGATTAGATCATAAATAAATAAAATAGAGACTAAAAAGACAATGGAAAAGATCAGTGAAATAATGACTGGTTCTTTGAAAGGATGAACAAATTTAACACAGCTCTAGCTAGATTCACCAAGAAAAAAAAAAAGGACTCAAATAAATAACATAAAAAATGAAAGTGGTGATATAATCTATACCACAGAAATACAAAGAATCATGTTGCCTACTATGAACAATTATATGCCAACACAATGGACAGCTTAGGAGAAACAGACCAATCTCCCTTGGAACATAAACGCAAAAGTCCTCAACAAAATATTAGCAAACTGAATTTAACAATCCATTAAAAGAATCATATACAAACATACTTTGGAGATATATCAGGCTTGGTTCCAGACCACTTTAATAAAACAAATAACCCACCCTGGGTCGGGATCTAGGGAGGAGGAAATGACAACCCATTGCAGTATTCTTGCCTGGAGAATTCCATGGACAGAGGAGCCTGATGGGCTATAGTCCATAGGATCACAAAGAGTCAGACACGACTGAACGACTGAGTACACATGCACACTATATCATGGTCTATTAAGTGGACAATAGCATTGTGTCTTAAAAAACAAATATTTTAATAAAAATACTATCTTGCTAAAAAAATGCTAACCATCATATGATAGTGCAGGGTTATCACAAACTTTCAATTTGTAAAAATCTCAATGTCTGTGAAGCACAATAAAACCAAGTACAGTAAAACAAGGTATGCTGGTACTGTAATCAAGTGGGATTTATTCTAGGGATGCAACATCTACAAATCAGTCCATGTGATATGCTACATTAATAAAATAAATGATAAAAATCATATGATCACCTCAACTGATATAGAAAAAGCATGATAAAATTCAACTTCTATTTATGATTAAAAAACTCTCAACAATGTACACATATGGAAACATACCTCAACATAATAAAGGCCAAGTATGACAAGCCCACAGCTAACATCACACCCAATGGTAAAAAGCTAAAAGTTTTTCTTCTAAGATCAGGAACAAAACAAAGATGCCCATTCTCGCCACTTTTATTTAACATAATATTGGAAGTCCTAGCCAGAGCTCAAGAGTACCATAATTTAAAATTATTGATTACAAAAAAGAAAGAAAATATAGTCCTTAAAAAGCATGGCTATACATTTAGGTTTGTGAGGGAATTAGAACTTCCTTATATAACGATACCTTCATAATAAGCCCTCAGAATACAATTTTGTAAACTTTCAGGGGACAAAATGGTTTATTTCCATGTTAAGATAAAAATGACTACAGGATTGGACATACTTTATAGAGAAGATTTGTTGAGAAAAAAGGCTACAGATGTTGAACATTTCTTGAGAGAGATTACATCAAGAAAAAAGATAGAAGGAAAAATATCTTTTAAATTTTAAAAAGAGGGGGGTAGGTTAACACACTTCTTAATAGTGTTTGAGAAGCATTCCAAAAAGAAGTCTTCAAAAGAGTTCTATTTTTCCATAGCCTTTCATTATGAAATGGGAAATGTGTTTCCACAGTGCTCTACAGGGGTGTCCACTGCAGAGGTGAAATCTATGTATTTATACACTTTGAAATATCAAAGGTTTTTCAAAGCTCCTTGGGTGATATTTCCCTATTATTTGTGGTCACAGCAGCTATATGTTTCACAGTATTTCTTTTTAAAGGAGGTTTTGCTTTATATTCTAGTTTGTACAATAACATTTGGATCAAACTCAAATGCTAGGTATGGGAACTAAATGTGATTAATATTTCAGATTATATTGAAATAATATAACCTCTTTGCTGTTTTTTAGTTATTTCATCTAAAAAAATCTTTTATACACTGCAGCAAAAACTGATTTTCCCTTATTTTTATATCTTAATTTTTCTCCCTTCTGGTCTGATACTGAAACAATATTGTTAATTTTGGAAATTTTTCATATAGGGAGAAGCTGTCATAAAATAGTAAGAAATGTCTTCAACTCCAGGCTCCTGTGCTGCCACCCCACCCCTATCCATTTTTTACCTTCTAGTCCTGCTCTGTTACGTGGGGGTGGGGGTCAGTGGTGAGAGTATTAATCCCTAGCGGCTGCTCTTTCCCCAGTGTTTGCCCCAAGCTGCTGCCTCAGTTCAGTCAAGGAGGGAAGAAAGTGAGCTTGGGGGATTTCTTCCTCCTCCCTCGATATCACCTGGACACAACTGGCCCTTCCATTTGTGACTACAGTGCCCATCAGGGACCCCTCTCTTCCAGGCTCCAGCTCCCACCTGGCTCTGGTAATGCTGTTTCCAGCCCCTGCCTTTCCAGCCTAGGGTGGTGGTGATCCCCACTGTCCCTAGTCCTGGGTGCCGCAGTGTTCCTCACTGGTTCCCTTAGTGCTGCATCACCTCTGTAAATAGCTTCTTTGTAAATTCTCTTCAGAATCCTGTCCAGCATGTTTTCTGAATTCCTGGTGGATAGAGCTTCCATCTGTAATACTCTGTGCACGTGTGTACCTGCCTGGGAACTGGTTGATGTGAGTTTTAGTCCCTCTTTGTTGTTGCTGTTTAGTTGCTCAGTTCTGTCCTACTCTTTGTGACCCCACGGACTGTAGCCTGACAGGCTCTTCTGTCCATGGGATTTTCCAGGCAAGATTTCTGGAATGGGTTGCCATTTCCTCCTCCAGGGTATCTTACCGACTTAGGGATCAAACCTGCATCTCCTACATTGACAGGTAGATTCTTTACCACTGAGCCACCAGGGAAGCTGTCCCTCTTTAGCTAGTTGATAATTTTGTGAACCAGGGCAAATGTAAACCAAACTCCAAGCTCCCTGACAGTAAGGACCACATTTATTTTGCTCACAACAGTATCCTCTGGGCTGGGTAGAAGGCCTGGAACACGGTAGATGTTCAAGAGATGAATGGATGGATGGATCAACAAAAGAGCCCACTTAATATATTTGCAAATCATATCCTCACCTGGGAAATGAGAAGTTTGGAATCTTTAGGTCAGATGATTCCTTCCTGGATAATGGGACTGTAATTCTAAACAGCAAGCAGAATGAATCCTGCTCAGGGACATGTGAACATATTGTCACAGAACTACACACAGGCAGCTCAACCAGAGGCGGGAGCAGTGTTCAGGGCTTGTTAGAAACAGAGCCAGTGGCTTTGTTACCATGGCAGCTATACTACTCAGGCTAATAAGGCATCCAAGGTGGGGTCAGCTATTGTCCATCAGAGTGTATGCAAAGAGACTTCATGACCACATTAGGAAGCCAAGGGTTGCTGATCTACTACAGAGGTATCTGAGGAAGGAGCCTTTTCCTTCCCAGGGAAGTTCTTCCTCTCTTTCCCTATCTTTCAGCATTATTTAGATATAAAACAGCTTTCACAAAAGCACGTAAGTTTTAAGAATGGCAGAGTCAGAAAGGAGGAGGGAAGAAAGGAGAGAAAGAGGGAGGTAGAGAGGGAGGGAACCAAGAGCAGAGCTCTTCCTTAAAGTGACAGGCAGCTAGTCTGCCAGCCTTCTTGCCTGCCTGTCCTCCCTTCTTTCCAGCGCACTATCATTAATCATCCGGGTTTACACCGGGCACCAGGTTAGACAACACAGAGACTGCTGACCACAGAAAGACTTGGTTCCTGCCCTCAGGCTACTCCTGCTGTGTGGGATACTCTCTTACTCCGCAGTTTAAGGCCCAACTAAAGACCCACCTACATCTCACAGTGGATGTTCATGCCTGGGAACCTTATGTACGTAGACACATATCTCTGTACGTACACATATACAGAGCACCTCTCATCAACTAAATCACATTATTCAGAGCAGAAATTTTATCTTATGACCCTTGAAGCTTAGCTTGATACTCTATGCAGAACAGGTATTTAATAAATGTTTATTGATGATTATGATGACACTGATAAAATGTTAAGAATTTATAACAGCATATGAATCAATTTTTCAACAGAAATTAATGTAAAAATATTTTTCTGTTTTGAAAAGGTCACTAGAGATGGTTTTGTAGAAAGCTTTCACAGTAACAAAACAAGGAATAAAGTACTATTTTTACCTCTATTAAGAGACAGGATGACTCTAGAAGAATATAAGTAGATGCTAAATAAGTATTACTAAATACTCTCTAAAGATGATTGAACAACTGTGCTCATATCCCCCAAATATTTTAAATGCTTCAGATAAAAGTCTTGCATGAAAAACTCCAACATAAGTGTCTTTAAGTCTATTTTAGTCAAAATAAGGAAAACAGTTAAAACTAACACTTTGTTATTTTAGAATCTAGACATTTGCTGATAAGAAAGAAAAAAAAAAGTTGGTCTAGGGACAGAACAGTTTTCAATTATTCTAGAGCTCCACCTAGTGAAAAATATCTATTTTATGAATATTATTTTTGAAAAATTCAGGGCCATGGGAATGGAAATAAAAATGCTTTTTTGCTTTATTTACGCATGTTCATTGAAGAAGGTGACCTTTCTTATGACACTACTCAGGAAAAAACAGAAGCTCACTCAGTTGGAAATGAATTATTATACAACAATCCCTATATTGCAACATTTTGCTCTCCCCAAAGAAACGGCTTTGCTGCATGTAATTGTCACTGTAACCAAAAGATAGTGTTCTGATTTCAAAAATCAAAGTGCTGGCCTTAATGATCATTGCTGGTAGGCCCTCCCTTCAGAAAGGTTTCAAAGAATTCCACACAGACATGAATTACAAAACGTTACCTGCAGAACTGCTTCCCTTTCTTCATCAGATAGCCTTTTCATAGCTGCTTTCCTGAGGTTTTCCTGGATATAGTTATCATATTCTTCTTGGGCTTTCTTCACTTCCTCATTTCGCTTACATATATATTCAGGTGTGACACCATAATCCTTATAAAAATTTTTCAGGGAAAAACAAACAAACAAACAACATCCTGAAAGTTATTTTGTATACGTGTACATACCAAGCAATGATTAGGAGCCAAAGAAATGTTACAGACTTAAAGCCTTTGCTCAAAACACTGCAAATTACCGAGTCAGTGATTTTTTTTTTTTCCTATTGGGAACTAGAAGCTTTTATCTTGAGGTCTCTTTTGCATAATTTTGTTTTTTTTTTTTTTTTAAAAGATAAATGCTTCTAAAGCATTGGTAAAACAGACTCCTAAAACTTCTAGGCACATATGCTTTAAGAAAAAAAAATGACTTGGGCCCCTGAGGTTGCTTTTGGAAATACAAAATACAATTTTAGGCTCCTGGGCTGCTTACAAGGACTGACAGTGAAGCAACCAGCTGTGATTCTTTCAAGTTAGTGAATGTGTTGATACCACTGTGCAGAGAAACAGAACTACTCCCTGTTCATTCTCCAAAAAAAACTACATGAGCATGTACTTGGTGGTAGCAACACTACTGAATAAGAAAGGCAGTTTCTGTCCTCACAGAATGTGTTTTCTGTGAGGAGAAAAGCTCATCAAAAAGAGATTATAAAATAATATTTATAAATACAGTAAGAAGAAAGAGAGTCATGAGAGCTAATTGAGGTAAATGTTAGGGAAAATCTCTGAGGAAGCAGATGTTCAGAGATATGAGTCACTGAAACTATGCCCAAATATCTTGGTTCTTCTCCTTGAAGGCAATACTTTCCTGCTCCCCTTTCAAGATGTAGCCATGTGACCTGCATTACCCCGTGTGAGTGCAAGTAACTTCTGTCCTTTTTGAATATTATGAACTAATGGATGACCTGCCACGTTCTTTTTCTCTCTGGTATGCTTTGGAACAACAGACTGGTTCCAAATAGGAAAAGGAGTACGTCAAGGCTGTATACTGTCACCCTGCTTATTTAACTTTTATGCAGAGTACATCATGAGAAACGCTGGGCTGGAGGAAGCACAAGCTGGAATCAAGATTACTGGGAGAAATATCAATAACCTCAGATATGCAGACAACTCCACCCTTATTGCAGAAAGTGAAGAGGAACTAAAGAGCCTCTTGATGAAAGTGAAAGAGGAGAGTGAAAAAGCTGGTTTAAAGCTCAACAATCAGAAAACTAAGATCAGGGGTATCTGGTCCCATCACCTCATGGCAAAGAGATGAGGAAACAGTGAGAGACTTTATTTTGCGGGGCTCCAAAATCACTGCAGATGGTGACTGCAGCAATGAAATTAAAAGACGCTTATACTTCTTGGAAGGAAAGTTATGACCAACCTAGACAGCATATTAAAAAGCAGAGACATTACTTTGCCGACAAAGGTCCATCTCATCAAGGCTATGGTTTTTCCAGTGGTCATGTATGGATGTGAGAGTTGGACTATAAAGAAAGCTGAGCGCCGAAGAATGGATGCTTTTGAACTGCGGTGTTGGAGAAGACTTTTGAGAGTCCCTTGGACTGCAGGGGGATCCAACCAGTCCATCCTAAAGGATATCAATCCTTTAGGTGTTCGTTGGAGGGACTAATTTTGAAGCTGAAACTCCAATACTTTGGCCACCTGATGAGAAGAGCTGACTCATTTGAAAAGACCCTGATGCTGGGAAATACTGAGGGCAAGAGGAGAAGGGGATGACAGAGGATGAGATGGCTGGATGGCATCATCAACTTGATGGCCATTGGTTTGGGTGGTCTCCGGGAGTTGGTGATGGACAGGGAGGCCTGGCGTGCTGTGGTTCATGGGGTTGCAAAGAGTCGGACATGACTGAGTGACTGAACTGAACTGAACTGAAACAAAACATTGGTGAACTTATTTTCTTCTGAGCTGTGTAACTGACCCAAAAATGCCTGCTCAGACAAAATATGATCATTTCTACACACTGCTAATTTCTAGAGTAACTAAAATGAATGCTACACATTTTGTTAGTTATTTGATTCCCTTCTGCACTGAGATGTCTCTCCATTCATAGGTAGGTCATAATGTAAGATTCATTCTATAATACTATAAAAAGCAAATTTTCTGATGTCTTTTTTTTTTTGGCTGTTTAAAACATTCAGAGTCTTTGCTTTACTAATCATATGCATATAAAATATCTCTCCAAGGCTTCCTCAGCCAAAAATAGGAGGAGAGGGATAGTGAAAGAAACCTAAAACAAATGACAGTGTTCTCAAAACAGGAAAAAGCAGGAACAAAGCATGCTACAAAAAATGCTTATGGGGTTGCAAAGAGTCAGACCCGACTGAGCGACTGAACTGAACTGATACTTTGGGTTGCTTCGTCCTAGAATGAGGACCAGAAATAAAGCTCCCAGCAACCCTCAAAGGACATGCAGCACAAGGAAGCACTAAAACTTAGTTACTTTTAGTTACTTAAATTTAGGGGTTATTTGTTAGCCACAGCATAACCCAACCTAATCCTGACTGAACAAGGGATAGAAAACTTAGCTATTAATATAAATGTGCTCTGGAAAGTTGCAAAGCACTATACAGATAAACTCTAAGAGCTCAGTACTCTGTGCATTTAGTTATTAGTACTCTGGGTAAATTAGTTCAATGGTAACCAGTTGAATCCACTTCAGGAAATACTGAGGGCAACACCTCCTTTCAGCTCAGTACAATCAGTGAGGTTCATAATGATGATTCTGTGTCATCACAAGAGAGTATATTTGGCATATTCTCTTTACGAAAAAGAACTACCTCACAGATGAGGAAAAGCTGCAGTGATCTGAAATATTCTCATGTGCTGGATCATTGAGAGCTAATGCATACTATTAATAATTGCATATATTGTAATATCCACTCATCATTGAATTTTTACTAGGTGCCAGGTATTGCGTCAAGTGCTTAATATTTTTATATCATTTAATCCTCACAATGTTGTGATAAATCTAGTAACTTTTTAAAAAAAAATCATGAAGTTAAGTAAGTGGCAGAGTTAGAATCTGAAATGCTGTCTTACTATTATCACTGTATAATTCAGGCCAACATCCATGCTTCACTGTGCTAACACAAATTGCCCTCATGGCACAATGGGCACACAATACTTTACTTGAAACTAAAACATGAGGTTTGCTCATTTTTAAAAAAATGGCATTGCCCTAAAAAGAACCTACTGTCTCACTTAACAATAATAGATTTTTAAAATTTAACTCTGATAAGTGGAAAGTAAGTTAAGTTAGTCTTTCCCAAGCTCTGACTGCTTAGCCACCAAGAGTATTACTAGGAGCAGAGAATCTGCATTGTTTGGTAGACAAGCTCAGGTAGACTAACCTAGCATTTTTCTGTCTCTGTGATGGAGACTCAGTTTACTGTTCAAGGCAGAAAATGTATCTAAGTAGGTGGCTTAAGCAGAATGTAGCCATGAGGAGGGGGACACAGGGTGGCGGTTTGCAGCATGATTGTCAAAGGAGAAGGGGTGTTTTGTGTGTGTGTGTGTGTGTGTGTGTGTCAGATGGTGGAGAAATGATGGATTGGAAATGGTTTTAAAAAGCCAGGAGAATTAAATTTCTGCTTTTCCACACTCTATGGGAGAGGAAGTCTGAGCAGCCTCCAGGGGCCATAGAAGGAGGAAGTATCAAAGAGAAGCTTGAAGTCTTCATTGTCATGTGCTCCCAACTCCTAGACTCCTACTGAGGTGTCTTAGCCAACTGAGCATCAAGGGTTTCTCAGGGACTAAGTAGTATTTCTCTAACAATGGCCTTGAGGCTCCTATTTTGATTGTGAACAGGCATTGGATTCATCATGGTGGATCACTGGATGATCTCAACCCAAGCCCCTCAACCATCACTATTACAATTTCCCTTTTTCCCCTTCCTTCCCTTTCTTTTTTGCCACAAGTTATTAAGCATAGGCTTCCCTGGTGGTTCAGAGGTAAAGAATCTGCCTACAAGGCTGGAGCCACAGGAGATGTGGGTTCAATCCATGGCTTGGAAAGATCCCCTGAAGGAGGGCATGGCAACCTACTCCAGTGTTCTTGCCTGAAGAATCCCATGGACAGAGTGGAGGCTGGTGGGTTATAGTCCACAGGTCACAAAGAGTTGGACACCACTGAAGTGACTGAGCACGCACACGTTATATTATGTACTGGAGAAAGAAATGGTAACCCACTCCAGTATTCTTCCCTGGAGAATCGCATGGACAGGGGAGCCTGGCAGGCTATAGTCCATGGCATCACAAAGACTCAGACACGACTGAGTGACTGAGCACGCTCATCATTATGCATTACTATTTTTTAGAATTTTGTACTCATACTATGTGTGTTTCCAGCATTTTTGTGTTTCATAAACATGCAAAGTAAAATAGGTTTCATGTAAGGTACTTTTCATAAGCTTTTTAATCTTCTACATTTAAACATTCAACCCATGCTTCTATAATTTTCAGCAATGAAATCATATTCTTTTCTGATAAGCAACTTTTCAGATAGAAATGAAGGTCCTGAAAAGACTAGATTATTTTTCAGTACTTTCAAGGTCTGTTTTACTCCAAACCACACACAAGTGAATATATTTTCAAGCTAAAATAGTACTATGAATTATTTACACTACAATGAAAGGATGGACAATTCTAAAGTTGTTTTCCCTTTCATTTCTCTCATTCTGTTAGAAAGATAATGTAAAGTGAAAGAAAGTGAAAGTGAAAGCCACTCAGTCATGTCTGACTCTTTGCCACCCCATGGACTATACAGTCCATGGGATTTCCCAGGCAAGAATACTAGAGTGAGTTGCCATGCCCTCCTCCAGGGGATCTTCCTAACCCAGGGATTGAATCCAGGTCTCCAGCATTGTGGGCAGATTCTTTACCAGCTGAGCCACCAGGGAAGCCCAAGATAAAGTAAACTAATAACTAAATCCTAGAATCTTCTGAAAGGTTATTCCTTCCAGATTTATAATAATGACTGTGTTTCTAGCGACAATTCCACCTCACCAAAATCTTTTAGAGAATGCTTGTTATAATTCTTAAATATACTAATAACTGAAAGTAAGGAAAACAACTATAATTTTCCTTTACTAAACTACATGTTGTTGTTCATTCCAAATTCTCTGTACTTTCACCACACTAGATTTGGACCAAACACAGACTTCAGGGGTATGAGAATAGACAACATAGATAATTTGTTCAGTGAGAGCACTGTTGTTTTTTTTATTGGAGTAAAGGTGATTTGCAATAGTATATGTTTTAGGTGTACAACATAGTGGTTCAAAATTTTTATAGATTATACAGACCATTTAAAGCAGTTTAAATATGTTGGCTATATTTCCCTTTTAGCTTACTTGTTTAATATATCCTAGTAGCTTATTTATTTTATCCATACTATTTATACCTCTCAATCCCCTCTACTTTTCCACTCCCCACTGGTAACCATTAGTTACTCAGAAAGCACCATTAGTAATAATAGAATCTTTATGAATAATTTGAATATCAGGTCTTTTAAAAATTACAGTACTCAATTATATAACACTTTATTATTTTAAAAATTTCCCTGTTCTGGTTTTAGCACTGAAAGCCCTGCATGTCGGGGAAACCCTCAGTCCTGGGCAATTGGATAGCTGGTGATCCTATGAAAAATCTTCTCTTTGGAAGCTAAGACAAACTATAGCAGTAATAGGAAAAAAAGGTGAAATTACTGAACCATAACTTTGAAGAGGTTTTTAATGTGAAGAAGCATTATCATCTTGAAGTACTGCTAATACTTTAAATTATAGGCAGCACTATGTGAAATACTGAGTCTGGGACTCTGTAGACAAAGTCAGTAAAGTATATATATGAAATTGCCATCTTAACTGATCGGGATATGTAACAAGTAAAGATATAAACAAATGATAATTACCTTATAAATAACCAAGTTTAGTGAATTTGTTCATTGTTTTTCATGTACATTAGCTGTCAGCTTGCTAAAAGCTAACCATTAAGAGCCAAGTAGCTAGTTGAGTGATAGATCAATCTATGCCAAATCTTTACCTTGAATTTTTTAAAAATTCCATTTTCTTTCTCTATTATTTTTATAATTTTCTATTATAAGGTAATTGCTTTATAATATTGTATGGATATCCACAATACTACTTAATTTTAAAACAAATTTTTATTAGAGTATAGTTGCTTTGCAATGTTGTGTTAGTTTCTGTCATACAGCAAAGTGAATCAGCTATTTGTTTACATATATCCCCTCTTTTGGGGATTTCCTTCCCATTAGGTCACCATAGAGCATCAAGTCAAGTTCTCTGTGCTATACAGTAGGTTTTCATTAGTTATCTATTTTATACATATCAGATTTTATTAATATATCATAAGGCTACCTTTTTATTGATGTACTTTGGAACCAGTCCTGAAGTTTCAAGGTCATGCTTGTCTCCAGTTCTTTTGTCAACATAAATTGGTTTAGGCTTTCTAGCCACTCCCATAATGACATCAGCTGCATTTGTATTTATAAAATTTTTTTCACATTGTATTCCCATGACTGGATGGTCAGTCCTCAATGGCACAGGTGGCTTTCTGCGCTCATTCCATTCAAACTTTTTTTCTGTTAAACATAACATTTCCACTGTTAATATTAAACCATAAACATGTCTACTCAGTACTATTTATAACATCCAGATATTTTACCATTAGTATTTTAGAGTTGTATTAAAAATGTATTCAAATATTTAAGGTAAAAATCAGTAACCCTAAATGCAAAAAATTGAAAAAGTTGAAAGTGCATGCAGATAACTTCCTTAACTATAGCTTTAGAAATGCATTTAAGAGGCAAAACTGAATTCTCAGAAAATAAAGCAAAGTTTAGGAAGACTGAAAACTCATTTCTAGTTGAGTAAGTAAATTATAAATCTTGCTTTGTGGTTGTGTGCTGGAAGAAGCCTAAACCCTACCCCCATCTTACTCTATGGTGTATCTATCTAAGCATCATCTCGTCATCATGGCTAGATCTGAAGATGGTGGGTGGTGTTGGAGATGGGGCTTTATCATATAGTCCAAGATGTAGTTCAGGATGCTTGCACCTTCAAAAGGAAAGTCTTTGGGGGAGGAAATTTAGCATTCTCTACTCTCTTTTTCTACTACATAGTGGGGGTTTTGAGAATTTTTTAAAATACATTTTTTCATTGTAGTGGATTTTTATATAATAAGTGGATTACCTATTATATAAGTAACAGGTATACAATACAGTGATTCAGAATTTTTAAAGGTTATACTCCATTTATAATTACTATAAAATTTGACTGTATCACCTGTTATACAAAATATCCTTGTATCTTATTTTATACACAATAATTTGAACCTCTTAATCCCTTACTTTACTGCCTCTCTTTTTCCCTCTCCCCACTGGTAACCACTAGTTTATGCTCTGTTTGCTTCTTTTTTGTTATATTTACCAGTTTGTTTTCTTTTATATTCCACATATAAGTGATATCACTTCCTTGGTGGCTCAGATGGTAAAGCATCTGACTACAATGTGGGAGGCCCAGGTTCGGTCCTTGGGTTGGGAAAATCCTCTGGAGAAGGAAATAGCAACCCACTATTGTACTTTTGCCTGGAAAATCCCATGGATGGAGGAGTCTGGAAGGCTGCAGTCCATGGGGTCGCAAAGAGTTGGACACGACTGAGCAACTTCACTATAAGTAATATCAAAAAGTTTACATCTTTGTCTGACTTATTTCCCTTAGCATAATACCCTCCAAGTCCATCCATGTTGCTGCAAATGGCAATAGTTCAATCTTTTTTATGGTTGGGCAGTATTCCATTGTATACATATACCACAACTTCTTTATCCATTAATCTGCTGACGGGCACTTAGGTTGCTTCCATGTCTTGGCAATTATAAATAATGCTGCTAGGAATACTACGGTGGATGTACTATATCCCTGATTTCTGCTTTCTTCTAGCCTCTCAAATTCTGTTTAATATAGGCTAAAATTGTTATTACTGTGAACATTTAATATTCACAGACAAAATAATTTTAGTTAAATTACCCATAAAAACTTTTAAAATTAAAAAGTGATAAAACCTACTGGGTGGTAGAATTTTTTCCTTTGAATGTTTCTTCAGGAAATCCTTTGGAGAAGGTACTTCAAGTTTTGCTGGTCCCATAGTTTTCATTGCAGTTTTAAATTTTTGCATGTCATCTTTTACACTTGCTTTAAAAATTGATACATACCTAAAATTTTAAAAAAAGCTGCAGCATTTATATCTTTAATAAAAATCATATGAAGTTTTCAAAAGGATATACATTTCTAATTTACATATATCTATATTCTATATTCCATAATATATATCTATATTCACTTGGAGATAGCCATTAACCATAATTATCTGAGCCCTGTCCATCAGGCTTAGGAAAGCTAGATTAAAGTTTTACTCTAATAAAACAGTGCCAGGATAATGATGATCATAGTATTTACTTACTACTCTTTGACCATTTGTAGCATTTTTAATGATGTAACCTCTCCAATTTCTGATATTGGTAATGTGTCTCTCCTCTCTCTCTCTCTTTTGTTCTTTTTCTTTTGCTTATAAGTCTTCTCTAATGTTCACATTTGCCATTTCAATGATTTTTGCACTGACCATTATTATATCTCATTATTTGGAGTTTTTCTTTTTCTTCTTAAGTTTCTTAAGGTGCAATATTAGGTATTTGACTTAAAACATTTATACTTATACCTGCTTCCTGAGAAATCTGTATTCAGGTCAAGAAGCAACAGTTAGAACTGGACATGGAACAACAGATGGTTCCAAATTGGGAAAAGAGTATGTCAAGGATGTATATTGTCACCCTGCTTATTTAACTTATATGCAGAGTACATCACAGAAAATGCTGGGCTAGATGAAGCACAAGCTGGAATCAAGATTGCCAGGAGAAATATCAATGACCCCAGATATGCAGATGACACCACCATTATGGCAGAAAGCGAAAAAGAACTAAAGAGCCTCTTGATGAAAGTGAAAGAGGAGAGTAAAAAGGCTGGCTTAAATTTCAACATTCAAAAAAATCATGGCATCTGGTACCATCACTTCATGGCAAGCAGATGGGGAAACAAAGGAAACAGTGAGAGACTTTATTTTGGGGGGCTCCAAAATCACTGCAGATGTTGACTGCAGCCATGAAATTAAGATGCTTGCTCCTTGGAAGAAAAGCTATGACCAACCTAGACAGCATATTAGAAAGGAATGCATTTGAGTCAGTTCTAATGAGGTGAATGAACCTAGAGCCTATTATACAAAGTGAAGCAAGTCAGAAAGAGAAAGATAAAGATTGTACTCTAATATATATGGAATCTAGAAAAATGGTAGTGAAGAATTTATTTACATGGTAGCAATGGAGAAACAGACAGAGAATAGACTTAAGGACATGGGGAGAGGGGAGGAAAGGGTGAGATGTGTGGAAAGTGTAACGTGGTAACTTACATTACAATATGTAAAATAGATAGCCAACAGAAATTTGCTGTATGGCTCAGGAAACTCAAACAGGGGCTCTGTATCAATCTAGAGGGGCAGGATGGGAGGGAGATGGGAGATTCAAAAGGGAGGGGATATATGTATACATATGGCTGATTCATGTTGAGGTTTGACAGAAAACAACAAAAATCTGTAAAGCAATTATCTTGCAATAAAAAATCAATAAATTTTAAAAAAAGCAGACATTATTTCACCAACAAAGGTCTGTCTAGTCAAAGCTATGACTTTTCCAGTAGTCATATATGGATGTGAGAGTTGGACTATAAAGAAAGTTGAGCGCCAAAGAATTGATAGTTTTGAACTGTAGGTGTTGGAGAAGACTTTTGAGAATCCCTTAGACTGCATGGAGATCCAATCAGTCCATCCTAAAGGAAATCAGTCCTGAATATTCATTGGAAGGACTGATGCTGAAGCTGAAACTCCAATACTGTGGCCACCTGATTCGAAGAACCATCTCATTGGAAAAGACCCTGATGCTGGGAAAGATTAAAGGCGGGAAGAGAAAGGGATGACAGAGGATGAGATGGTTGGATGGCATCACCAACTTGATGGACATGAGTTTGAGCAAGCTCTGGGAGTTGGTGATGGAGAGGGAAGCCTGGTATGCTGGAGTCCATAGGGTTACAAAGAGTTGGACACAACGGAGTGACTGAACTGACTTATCTAACAGAAGCCAAAAATTCCCTCTCAGCATTGCTTCATAGCTGCATAGCATAAATTTTGATATGATATGCATCCATTTTCATTCAGCTCAAAAACCTTTTAAATCCCTTTCTGATGTCTTCTTTGTGTTAGAAGTTTTTCTAGATGTGTTATGCTTGATCTCCAAATATTTGGGGATTTTCCAGATATCTGACTTCTAAATAATTTCTATCATGGTTAAAAAAATGTAATTTGTAAAATTTCAATCCTTTAAAGTTTTCTCACACTTGTTTCATGGCACAAAGCACAGTCTATCTTGGTAAATGTTCTATATACACTGGAAAAGGAAATGTACACTGCGGCTGTTGGCTGGAGTGTTCTATAACTGACAGGACAAACTGGTTGGATACTATTTTTAAGTGTTCTAATAATCATTGAAAGAGAGATGTTGAAATCTCTGATTACAATTGTGGATTTATTTCTTCTTTTAGTTCTGTCAGCTTTTGCTTCATGTATTTTGAAGCTCTGTTAGTAGATGCACAGCCTTTAGAATTTCATACCTTCTTGAAAAACTGATCACTTCATTATTATAAAGTAATGCTCTTTATCCCTGTTAAAATTCTATAGTCTAAAATTTGTTTGATATTAATATCAAACAGTATTCCTTTAATTTATGATAATACAGTATTTGTCTATTCTTTGACTTCTTATTTGTGTGTTTATTTTTTAAGAGGGTCTTCTTATGGAGAACACAGAATTTTTATCCTTTCTAACAGTTTCATTTATTCTGTTTGGACTATTGACATTTAATGTAATTTTTTAAAATGTGTATTTAAAAGTTCATCTTGCTATTGTTTTCTACATATCCCATGGCTGGTTCTTCCTTATTTTGTTCTGTCTTATCTTTTGTTTTTGTTTTGTAGAAGTTCTAAGGTTTACAATATATATGTTTACCTCATCACAGTCTACCTTCAAGTATTATTATACTACAGGATATAAGACCCTCACAAAAGCAAACTTGCATCTACGACTCCTCCATCTTTATCCTAGGGTTCTATGAGTATTATAAAACCTGTAATTCATTGTGGTTATTTTCCCCTTAAAAAGCTAAGTATATTGTAAAGAAACTTAAAAAGAAAAAAAACTAACATCTGCCCATCTATGTGCGTGTATGTTCAGTTATGTGCAACTCTTTGTAGCCCACCAGGCTCCTCTGTCCATGGGATTCTCCAGGCAAGAATACTGGAGTGGGTTGCAATTTCCTCCTTCAGGGGATTTTCCTGACTCAGGGATCAAACTCTTGTCTCCTGTGACATCTGCATCAGCAGGTGGATTCTTTTACCATCGAGCCACCTGGGAAGCCATATTTACCATTTATGTAATCTTTATGTCATTGTGTAAACCCAAATTTCCAGCTCACACTACTTTCTTGTGCATTATGGACTTTTAAAACTTCTGGCTTCCTGTGTTTTCTGATGAAATATTTGCTGACCTTCCTTCTTTCTCTGTATGCAATGTTTCTTTTTTCATTGGCTGTTTTTAGTATTTTTCTCTTTATTAGTGGTTTTAGGAAATTTTATATTAATTGCTCTTGGAATGGTTTCCCTCTTCTCTTCTTACTCCTCCTCCTTTCCCTTCTTGGGGTTCATAATGATTCTTTGATTTGCAGATTTAAAGATCTCATTAATTTTATAAAAATTTTGACCACTATTCAATATTTCTTCTATATCTGTCTACTCTCCTGGGATCCTAATTACACTTGTGTTAGGTTGCTTGATGTAGTCAACAGCTCACGGATTCTGTTTTCCTTTTCAGTTTTTTTCCCTCTCATTTTCATTTTGTGTTGTTTTATTAGTATGTCTTCAAATCCAAAAATATTTTGTGTGTCTTAGCTATTATTCCCATTCAGTATACTATTTTCATTTTAGACATAGTATTATGTATTCAACTTAGATTTTTTTATCCTTCTATTTCTATGTCTTGCTCATGTTTTCATATGCATTTGGAACACATGAAAATATTTTAAATAGTGATTTTAATGTTCTTGTCTACTAATTCTCTCACTGATATAGTTTCTTTGTCTATTTGTATTGACTGATTTTTCTCTTGGTTATATACATTATATTTCTGGGACTAGAAGCTTTTAGTCCAGTTCTACATGGGTCCTATTTCTGAGTACACCACTCAATCAATCCCCTGTATCTTATGAGATTCACTCTAGTTGGTGGGAACATAAACTTTATCTGGCTCTGCTGCTTTCTGTTGGTTATTTCTCTGGCCTTGTATGTTTCATCATACATGTGGACTGTCAACCAAAGACTTCAAGGAAATCCTCCTGTGTACTTCCGTTATTTTCTATCTATGCAGTTCTCCTCTACCGTACTCTGTGCTATGAATTGTACATGGCTTAACTGCCTCAAATTCTGAATCCTGTCACTTTAACTCAGTGAAACTGCTGAATTTTGTTTTAATTTCTCTTTCCTGAACTTTTGTCTGGAGATTTTCTCCAGGGAGAATATTGGGACAAGTGTAGGTCTTGTTTCCCTTCACTTAGGGATGACCATTCTGTGCTGCCTATTGTTCAGTGTCTAAAAAACCATTGTTTCACTTATATTTTCCTGGTGGTTTAGTTGCCTAAGGTGAGAGGGTAAATTCCATTCTTGACTGGAAGCAGAAATTCAGCTACACCACTTTTAGTAACTTGTATTCTCATCTTGTAGATAAGTTTGTGTGGAGAAACATTCAACTTTTTCTTGCTTTTAGAAGACTTTCCTCAATCTTGAACTCAACGGCTAGGAATTAATTATAGTCCAAAATGAATGAACACATTAGATACCTTCAAGAAATAATGTTCAATCCAAATCTGTGCCTTCAAGTTCCCATGGAAACTGGAATTAACATATATGGTCTCTTGACTAACAATGTTCTTTGTGGTAAAAATGAGTGTGTATACTCACTTTTTAAAAAATTGCATCTTGTGATTCATTACACTATTTTGAGTGTGAACTGAAAGCTTACCATGTCATAGAAAACAAGATATTTTATTCTATATGAATAATAACTTTATTTTTCCAAATTACAAATTTTTTAAATGATGAAACTAATATAATGGTGTATGTCAATTATATCTCAATAACACAAGAATAAAAATCTATCAATAGGTTCCCTTAATCTCAATTTTCCAAAAAAAATTTTATATCTCTATGTATGAATTGCAACCTAATTTTAACTTGATAATGTGATTTCTTTTCATAATTAATATATGTAAAGCTTACACTTTTTTTTGAAAGGTTTTTTCAATGCTATAGTGCTTTACAATTTTCGAATCATGCGAGTTTCACCCACATTTCATATAATTCCGTAACAACCCTTTTGCCCTACCCTTGTATTCCCCTTCTCCCCACCCCCACCCCCACTGGTAACCACTAGTTTGTTCTTTTTATCTGTGAATCTGCTTTTTTTTTTATTCACTAATTTGTTGTATTTTTTAGACTCTACATTTAAGTGACATCACAGTATTTGTCTTTCTCTGACTTATTACACTAAGAATAATGCTCTCCAAATTCATACATGTTGCTGCAAATGTCAAAATTCCATGCTTTTTTATAACTGAGTAGTAATCCATTGCATGTATATGTGTGTATATACATATACACACCACATCTTCTTTATCCATTCAGCTATTGATGAACACTGAGCTTGCTTCCATTACACTTTCAATAGTTGCATTTTATTCCATTTTCTAGATGGTGTGGTTTTATTGTAAAGATCTAGGATGACTCAAACATCTGGCCCTACTTTTTAGTTTTTATTAGATGTGGACTATAGATTTTTCTAAAACTAAAGTTGTCATATTCAATAAACATACTATACTTATATTTTCTTGCCAGCATTCATGATATATTAAGTCATATTAAGTCTTTAGATAAACATTTCCATGGCAATTTATTTGAAAGCGACCAAAAGTTGGTACAATCTGATGATGTTTCACTGAGGTTTTTTTTTTTTTTTTTATCCTACTCAACTAGATGAACATCTGGTTAACTATTGCTATATGCTTGTTTTAAAATTTCAGGCCAATATTATTACAGCATTTCTTAATCGTGTAGAACTTTAGACTGCTCATAGCTCACAGTTGTACTAGAAGAGGGTGTCCTTCATCCCACTTTGATTTCATATATCCATTTTCTAAATTCTCATTTAGCATCTGCATCTCTCATTAGGGTTTTCAACAATGTATGGTTTTATTATTAACCAACAGTTTAATGTTTATCTTTCAGTTCCCTAAGGAGATTGTAATCTTTGAGGTATGGGAGATCAGGTACCATCAATTGTGGTTTCCACAAGGAATCTGCCTCTTTGTGAAAGCTGAACAATCATCTTTAAGACTTGCAAAGAGCTGCAGTGAACTTTCTTGAAACTGGGTATATAACTCAGTGATGCAAAGACTCATAGCTTAATATTTCTTAGCAAGAAGTCTCACTACTAATAAGTGGATTGGGTAAGGACCATTGCGTTACTGTGAGGGCAATTTGTGTTACAGTGGAGAGAGAAAATTGGTTAAATGTTTTATTATGCTCTGTTTTTTATAAATTAGTGTCTTGCAAGCATGACATCTTGTCAAATTAAAAACTCCTGGTTGTTGCTGGCAGTGTAGGTTGACTTTACCCTAACACAAACAGTTCTTTGGCATCACATTTGGAAGCCTTCTATTCTTTTCACCCTAAGTTAGTTTTTCCTACTTATTTCTTCAGAATAAACCAAGGAGTCTGAGCTGTCACTGCAACATTACCCAAGGGTGATATTATACATTTGCCAATTAAATAAAGATTTTTCCTATAAAATTTCTTGAAAAAGCCACCTAGACACAGTAGAGCTTTTTAAATTTACCAATAAACAAAACACCTATTTAATAAACTATCTAAAAATTTAAATTCAAGATTCTATGAAAAATATAATCTGCCAGTGGGTTACAGAGGAGGAGCTTTTATCTGTACAATATACAGGAATTTTCGACTAAAACTCCATTCAGCAATAGTTAATTTGAACACTTCTCATAAAATCTGAAACTGTACCAAATCTTACTTTGAATTCCTATTTCCAATCTCTACTAGATTTTGAGAAGTTAATGGAAAACAAAATAGGTATTGGTCTGGTTAAGCAAAGATACTCAGGCTTAAAAATGAAGGACCTGTCTACTTGTTGAAGATGTTAGGCACTCCAAGTAATTACTAAAAAAGATAATTGACAATTAGATCTGAAAGACCTTAAAGATTATCCAGTTCATGTAATTTGCTTTACAGATCAGAAAACAAATTTTAATAATGTATTCAAGGTCACAAAATCAATCAGTTGCAGAGCCTAATTTTTTGTTTTTAGCCCAGTGCTCTTTCAATGTAGTTTTGACTTGGAACAAGAAAAAGGAGAAAGGTAAAGCTGCAAAATCCTAGAAGGAATGAGATTGTCCCTATTCTTTACCTTCTTTTGTCCCCAGAGATTTAACCAAGTGCTGAGTCCCAGGTGAGTAACTGACACGTTTACTGTGTGGTACCTTTTTGAACATTTGGGGAACTAAAGAGGTCCTAACACCTATATAAAAATCTTAACTCTATCACGTTTTTGGGTCTCTGTCAATCCATTCATCTTTCCACCAACTATTAGATTAAAAAAATACTTAAGGCACTATCTTGTGCATTTGTTTCATCAATCCAAAAAAAAAAAAAAAAGAGAGAGAGAGAGAGGCTCAGAAACAGATAGAGATTTATATTTGACAATACTCTTGGGAAAAAATAGGTATTATCTTTCTTCAGAGAAAGTTAGAAACGAAACACTGAATTCCTGAAACAAGATATCAAGTACCTTAACGCAGGATAATAAAATTGTGACTTCTCTTTTTTCAACACTAAGACATTTCAGGCTATGTTGTATACCACATCACACAAGAACAATTAAATTACTAACAATTACACACGTATGAACAAGAGGCTGACGGAAGAAAATGGCCCTCTCATAGCACTGGACCACCCTCTCTCTGAACTATGAGAAGCTAAATACTTATATTTCACAACTTCTTTAAGAAGCTGTCACCCAAGGCTACTTCACTGAGATAAAAATAAGGTAATCTTGTTTTTAAAGTCATACGATGCTTACTTAATCCTGAAATGGAACAATTTTTCTCCATTCTTTTTTCAAGTGATAGTCGTTGCTTATTCACATACCTAGGAGGCTGTGGAGGCTCCTTCCAGTCACTGGGTATGAGGTTATAAATGCTCTCAGAAGGGCCCTTTGGATCCATGGCCACCATATGAGTGAAAAACTACTTCGCTTTTTTCTCACTATAGCAGTATCTCCATCCCTTTCTTCACAGCTTGTCCTTTCCTCTCCTACCCTCTTGCCTTCTCAAGGAACTACCGTTTCTTTCACCCAATTCCCCCGTGACCTCTTCTTCAAGTCCTCTCTTGGTAAGAAAGTAAAATACCCCTTCTACGACTCTTGGGCTCGCTTAGCTTTGTTGACGGCCCGACTGCCGTGGAAACAGTAACTAGGTAACGAGGAAGGTGGCGTCGCAATCTAGTTTTCCAAACTTTCCTCTCGCAACGGCTCCTTTTCTGTCAGACAAGCTCAACGTGAAAACCACTGTTTATATGTACCTGTGGGAGTAAAGAGGTGGAAAATGGCATCCCCTTATAACTGTTGCTCTTTCCTCGGGGTATTTGGAAAGAAAAGACAAATTCTACCACAGACAGGAGGGAAACCGCCACCGTGCAGGCGTCACACAAGTCCACAGGCGTGAACCCGGAGGGGCGGGGCGAGCGACGGAGGCCACGCTGACGCACGTCCGACGTGAAGAACAGGACAAGGATGGGAGGGGCCTAGGACCGAGTGGGTGAGGCGCAGGACGAGTCGCCTACCAGGTACTGGGCAGCTCGGCGGTGGGCGTGGCGCGCGAACGCGGAGGCCAGCCCTTGCGCAGGCGCGGAGGCCGCTGCGCGGGGTGGGGCGAGGTGGACCCAGCAAGGCCTGGGTCCTGGGCCGTGGGCCAGCACGGGCCGGAGTCCGACGTGCCGGACTGTGTCCCGAGGCGGCGCTGGCGGCTCCCGGAAGCTCTTTCCCATTTCCTTTCCTTTCCCCCCGTCTTCTCAGTGTGATTTCCTTGGTGAGTTATTTGAGGAGAAAGGGAAACCGTAGAGTCAGTCCGTTCCCATCGCATGCCCTTTTCCGGTCCGTGTCTTCCCGGGTGCGCTGCTGGGCGGCGATCCCAGCCATCTGGCCGCGCCCGCCTTCCCTGCCGCGGCGTCCCGCTCTCGGCCGTGCGGCCACCTGTGCGAGCGCCGGGGACCGCTCCCCTCGTCCTCCGCTCGGCCACCTGTCTCCCTTACTCTCGCGCCTCGCTCCTTCTCCCTTTGTTTATCCCTTTATCGGGCCCCTCCTCTTAGGGCTTGATTTTGTTTTCTAAGCAAGCAGCCTAAACCAGAAGAATTCTTTTAAACGAGCTTTTGAATTTTATGCTCCTCCTCCCCCCCTTTTTTTCTGGCGTCCCTTTTTGAAAATAGTCTTGGGAGCGGTTTTATTCTTTTTGATCCGTGTGGTCTTCCATGAACCTACTGATTGCCATATTGACTGCTGAAAGACTCTCATTTAGAAGCCTTTGCCATCCAGGGGCTCTGAAAGACATTTTGGCAATAGGATTCTGACCAACCTTATAGAACCCAGTCTGCCCAAAGGGAGTAAGGATGCTTGAAGATAAGAGGCCAGTTTGGGGCCTGTCACTGCCACGGTGCCCGGTGGTGGAGACAAAGCAGTATGGTAGCTTGGTTGACTTAAAAGAGTTTATTGGCTCTGCCTTCTGAGATGGTCCATGCTCGATCTGTGGAGTTTGTTTCTCACTAAATAAATCCAGTTCTTACCTAAAACAAAGTTTGCTGAATGTGTAGGTGCTCATCACCTTGGGCTCTTGGTGAATTTCAGTAGATAAGAATAAACTTTTTTTTTTATCCAGTTGGTCAGGTTTCAGTTTTTTTTATCCCAGGCGTCATTTCATATGAATGGCACCTTGGGGTTGATGGTTCTGTTCTTCACATCAGATTTTCTGTTTCCAAAATATTTGTATGCATATGCCACTTTGCCCTTTTCCTTTCTGCTTTGAGTATTTCATGCTTTTGGTTATTTTTGCTTAGCTTGTGTAGAGAATAATTCTGTTCTCTATATGTGCTAAGATTTGAACTGAGGACTTGAAATGATAATAGTTAGCCAAATGGACAGTCCTTGGCCAAAGTTTATAACATTTCTAATTAGAAGGAACACTTAAGGACTCTCTATGTTTATCAGTTCCTAAAAGAGCCAATAAGGGCAAAGCATGATTTCTTTAGTTACTAAGTACTCACTGGCCTCAGCTCCTCTTGACTTTCTGCTGTTACTGAATACAGTAATTTCACTGATGTCAGTATATTCATTATGGTTTAAAAAATACAGAACAGAATTTAAAGTCACACTGTAGTGTATTTAGTATACAGTCTTAGTGAAGTTGTTAAATCATTTGGAAAGGAACTTTTTTCCTCTTTAGATATTGATCTGTAATTCTTGGCTTTTGAAAGCATGTTTACAAAGAATATGTTTCTGATATTTATAATTCACTCAAAATGGCAGTCCGTTCAAGGAAATGCCTATGTTCAGTATGTCCACAGAGAATTAGTATTGGTTTGCCATCAGAGGTAGTGAACCTTTTCTGTAGACTGCTAGATAATAAATATTTTAGGGCTTTGCAGGCCAGATGTATTCTTTTGAAAACTACTCATGTGCTACCATTATTGCTCCAAAGCAACCAAAGACAATACTTAAGAAATGGAAAAAGAAAAAAAATGAATGGGCAAAGGTTTTTTCCCATGAAACCTAATTTACAGAAACAGGGGTGAGCTACATTTGGCCTGTGGGTTGTAGTTTTTCATAGACACCTTATATGAATGGTTGTACATACAAATTAGTGTGTGTGTGTGTTTTTTTTTTTACTAAGGATTATTTCAGTCTACTTAGATGAATAAAATGGTCAGAGGTGGAAGTAGAAATAGGACAACTGGGAGGAAAATAAACCCTTTCTAAAGACATAGTCTTCACAATATTTTTCTAAGTTATAGAATTACAAAGAGTACTTAATCATTTGAATTAGATGCTCACTACCTTTAGGAGAATATTTAATAGCAAAAGACTAACAACAGAAAAGGCTTAGTTGGCTTTGATTCTAAGATAAAGGCAAAGATGAATGGTGAATTTGGAAAATGCTTTTGATTGTTTAAGATCCCTGTGATTAACACGTGGCACTGAAGTGTGGGCCTTCCACCTCACTGTTTCAGTCAGCCTATTAGCTGGAGGGCTTGTTTAGAGGATTTTTACTTATTAAAAGCAAAGCTTCTAACCTTCACTGGTTAGTTTATATCCTAGTATATTTGCATTTTTTCTTATTACTTATGGGAAAACAACATTGCTGTAAAAATGCAGCAATTTTTAAGAATATTTTAAAACCTTAGAATATCTTTCTTCATAAAATAGTGGACTAGATTTAGTCATTCTTAGAAATTTAAATAGAGATTTAAAACAGGATGACAAGTATATTGCACAAATATTTTCAAAAGTTCATTGAACTATAACCAATTCTCATGAAATAATTTTTGAAGTACTATGTCTTATGTTTTATTTGGAGAGAGTAATAGCAAATATTTTAAATGGGTGACAAATGGTAAATCATTTTCACTAAATAGATTTTCAAAGTTTACCAGAAGTATTGAAAATTAGGTAATTTTATAATGGAATTGAAATTTTCTGGACTATTTTGGAAGTAGAAATTGATGTGCTTATAATTTCAATAATCTATCATCTACTGTAAGCATAGGAAAATATCAATAAATACTTTGCTAAAAGGTAATATGTATTCCTGGTTTAAAAATGTAACTTTGTTAGCATTCTTAGAAAATAATTTTAAAATGTGTTAAAAAGTGGTTTCTGTACTTTCTTTACCTTGAAGTCTGTATTCAGTTTTGATCAGCTTGCCACAGTAAAATTGTTAAAGTTCATACCTTGAGGTCACATAGTATTTAGTATGTACATGTGGACATTCTGTTTCTGTTTTTTAAAGCTCTTGCTGTGATACTGACACATCATTACCTTTTCATTTGTCTCTGACAAGGTCTTTTATGTCTAAGAAGTATCTATTGAAACTAGTGGGTCAAAAAACTACACTATAAGCGACTAGTAAGAAAACCTGTTTAAAAATTATTAATGTGTAATGGAGTGGTATACATCTTCCATCCCCTGAGGAATTAGAGAGTTTACTAAAATATTTTTGTGTAGAACTTGGCTCTATACCAATTATTTGCAAACATCAATGATTCAGTAAAACCTGAGTTCTTTAAGGTCAAGAGAGATTTGGTCTTTAAGTACTGGTTTTGTTTCTTGACTCTTATGTGATTGACTCTCATTTTAATTTGAAATTGTTCTGTTCTTTGGCTGAAGAAAACTTGCCTATTCATGACCCTTTTACTGAAAAACAGATTAAAATATAAGTAAATGAAAGACACCTAATAATATGGCTTTGAATCAAAAAGGAAAATGATTTGCAGTCGGTCTTCACTTTTCACAAGTTCTCTATTTGTGAATTCTACTTGCTCAAATTTATTTATAACTCCAAATTAATGCTTACAGCGCTTCTGCAGTCACTCGTGGCCACATGCACAGTGGTGAAAAATTTGAGTCATGAGATACGCATGTTTCAAGTTGGGGTCAAGTAAGGTGATGCTCTGCCTTCTTGTTTCAGCTCCTACTGTAAAGTAAACAAGGGTCTTTTTTGAATTCTATTTAAGTGCCGCATTTTTTGCATTTTTGTGCTTCCAGTTGCTGGTTTTGTTGTTTAAAATGGCCCCCAAGCAGAGGGCTGAAGTGCTGCCTTGTGTTCCTAAGGCAGTAAGGCCACCGTGTGCCTTACAGAGAAAATGTGTGCGTTAGATAAGTTTCCTTCAGGCATGTATTAAAGACTGAGTTCATTGGTAATGAATCATTATGTATATATTAAATAAGATGTCTTTAAGCGGAAACACACATAAATCATTATGTATTGATCAGTTGGCAAAAATATTGTAACCAGAGGCTCATAAGAACCTAGGAACAGTGTGTTTCCCCCAGAAGCAGTGGTTCGGTATTCACTAATTCATATTCATGCTGACTTGATAGACTTAACTACCATGAATAACGGTAACTGACTCTATTACCTCTTAAGTAAAAATTCAGTTTCCAGATAAAAGTTATATGTCATGGGCATTATTCCATCTTCTCTTACCGTTTGGTTTGCCTACAATGGATGTTGAAACCCTAAAATTAGTTTGTGGCTGAATGTTACAAAACAAAATTTAGTATATAACTTCTTTAATTTTCTTTAAAATGATATTTGTTACATGTTAGAGGACTTTAAAGCTAGTGTCAGGAACATTTTTATGGTGAAATAATATTAATACTGAATTAATAAATTGAACTGTCACAATTTTCTACTTTGAATTCATATAAAACAAAGGAAGAGTAAGGTGACAAAGGATAAAGTGAAGTTAACATCTGTTAATGCTTGTGTTAGTCTTTTGCTTTTAAAGGAGTTGGTGTTAAGCGTTGTAGTAACCAACATTAAGTGGAAAAGATCAGATAAAAAATTCAATGTCCGTAAAAACAAACCAGCTACTCAGGTAATACACAGTTATTACCAATAATTAGAATATCAGAAATTTCTGCATTGGGAACTAAAAAAGATGATACTCCGTGATATTATAAGCAAAAGCAACCTGAATAGGAGGTTAAGCAGGCTGCTTAATACAGTGTCCTCAAAATAATTAGTGTTAAAGAATAATACCAGAATAAAAGTAGTTTAATAAAAGAAATTGCTGATGGGGTTCAAGTGTACAGTTTTCTGACCCTTTGTTTACTTCAGGAAAAGGATTAACCTGTGCACAACATGGATGAGTGCCCTTTGTTTTCTCTGAAGATTTATAAACAAGAGCTTCCCTGGTGGCTCAGATGGTAAAGAATCTGCCTCCAATGCAAGAGGCCTGGGTTCAATCCCTGGGTCAGGAAGTTCCCCTGGAGAAAGGAATGGCTGCCTATTTCAATATTCTTCCCTGAGAATTCCATGGACAGAGGAGCCTGGTGGGCTACAGTCCATAGAGGCGCAAAGAGCCAGACACATCTGAGTGACTAACACTAGCCCCTTGTTTTCTTTGAAGGTTTATAAACAAACCAAACTATTAAAAGAAAAAAAGCCTAGTTTTGTGCCTAGATATTCTGATTCAATTTATATGTTTTTAGTCTCTATCACTGAGTGACAGTGGTTAATATTACTATGTAAGTGAATATTCTTATGTGCCCATCACCATGCTATATGCTTTGAATTTATTATAAATCATTTAAATAGCCAAGAGTTACCCATGGGTGGCAGACACTTTGTACTTTTTATAGTCAATATTATATCCAAATCATGATTCAGATGGATAAACAACCTAAAAGATTAATTCAAATGCTTATTTCATACTTTTCAGTCCACTGATTTTCCATCTGATCACTGAACGTACAGTTAAATCATTAAAATTTTAGGTGTCATTGTGTAAGCTTATATTTATCATTTTGTTATAGTATCTTGTGTATTGCTTGGTGCCAGAAATTCAGTACTGTTTAGTAAAATTCTTTCTTATCATAAGACACACATATTGGAAAATAGTATCTTAATCTTTCAATAATAGCTTTAGGGAACCATGAAAAGGGTCAGTTTATTATTTTTATGTACTTAAAAAATTCCATTTGGACATTTTAACAATAGACTCTATGTAGAATTTTATGATACGGTATGCAGTCATGATTAACTTCAAATTTTTTCCACTATAGACTCCACTTTCTGCAAAGACTGAGTTTGCCTCAGCATCCACAAACTTCACCTCAGATCGGTTCCTGTGTGTTTTCCGTTTACAAGTCAGTGGGAGTTAAGCATATACCAGCTGAAAAGCCAGATAAGAAAATGCATTCATTCTCCCAGCAGTTCTAAGTTAACTTGTAAGTTAAATTCACTGTAAGCTGAAAATGGTTTAAATGTTTTATTAGAGAACACAGTTTGAGTAGCATGGATGATCAGAGTAGTAAATAATGGAACGTTTTCAGAACATGTCTAAATACACCATCTAACGTTTAATATGGCTTAGTTGCCTAATGGTTGTACCATGGAATATGTGGAAAGTCTCACTACATGCCTGTAAAGCTACTCTCATCACTTTAAATCAATATCCTAGCAGTTATTAAATTGTACTTTACATATGACTAAATGTCTCACCTGTCTGGCATTAAACACATCGGGTGTTTTAATGGTGAGTGTATTTCCAAAGACAGGGATCTGATCAGTATGGGGAATTACAGAGCTTCTCCAAATGCCACCATGAGTTTGTCCTCTTATCAATGGAAACATTCCTGAGGTTTTTTTTGCTATCTCTCTGGAGTCTGGGATTTAAGTTGTGTCTCCACTGGTGATGTTTATAGGATAGAAATGAAAGTGATGGTACAAGTCAGAGAAAGTTATAGATCTGTAGCCTTTGAGTTTGCTGTCAATTATCCATTTTTCTTACGTATTTACATAATATTGTATCTTTCACTAGCTTTTTTTTTAAGCTAATGAAAAACATGTAAGAATGATTTTTAACAGTATGCATGTAAAAGGCATGTGAGAAAGAAAAGGTCATACCTTTGTTCTATAGTTTGGAAAATTATTTAAGCATTGTATAAGCAGATATTTTATTCTGGTTTCTTGTGAATTCTTTGACTAAGAAATTTATGAGTAACATGATAGTCTATCAACATGTTCATATAACTCATGAGAAATGTAGAGACTCTTCAGCTTGTTGAATTGCAAGTATATAGCATCCCAACTCCAAGTAATCCTTATTTACTTGGGTTACAAACCATGAGACAATTTTCATTATAGGAAAAAAAAATAGTAATTTGATTTAGTATCTTTTTAAAAAAAGTATCTATGATACAACATTTTCAGAATAAAGTTTCTGTTGCTCATAGTTACTAGTTGTTAAAGTTTTGATTACTCACTGTCTTGAGACTTGAAAAGATTACTAAAAAGATAATATGCAACATATGAGAATTTAGGTTTGGATAATTTTTTAAATGCCATATAAGATTCAGGAGAATTTTATGTTTATGTACTGTGGGCATGATTCTACTTAATCCTATTGGTATGTTAAGCCTATTGAAATTAGTAACCAAATGTCCTGTCTTTATGTTTTGAAAAGGGCCAACGCCAGTTTTTCTGTTGGCTTGGGCAGCAAAGTGAAAACAGAATGCTCCACTTTAAGCGATGTCATCATCTGAAACAGATAACACAGAAATGTTTGTCTCGCATCCATGTGAAAACAGATAAACATCCACAGCTATTTCTTTCAAGAACCTTTGCACTTGCGGAATTAAGGAAGTCATGGCATTCCATCTACTCTCTTGTTGGAGACAAAAATATTATCCTGATGGGACCTCCCGGTGCTGGGAAAACAACAGTAGGCAGAATAATAGGCCAGAAACTGGGTTGTTGTGTCATTGATGTGGATGATGATATCCTTGAAAAAACCTGGAATATGAGTGTGTCTGAAAAATTGCAGGATGTTGGTAATGAGCAGTTTTTAGAAGAGGAAGGAAAAGCCGTGTTAAACTTCTCTGCATCTGGAAGTGTGATTTCCCTTACTGGGTCCAACCCAATGCATGATGCTAGCATGTGGCATCTAAAGAAAAATGGAATAATTGTTTATCTGGATGTACCTCTACTAGACATAGTCAGTCGTCTAAAATCAATGAAAACAGATAGGATTGTAGGTCAGAATTCTGGAACCTCTATGAAAGACTTACTTAACTTTAGAAGACAGTACTATAAGAAGTGGTATGATACTCGTGTTTTTTGTGAAAGTGGGGCTTCCCCGGAGGAGGTAGCCAACAAAGTGCTGAGTGCAGTTAAAAGATACCAAGATGTGAACTCAGAAACATTCATTTCCACAAGACACATTTGGCCTAAAGACTGTGAACAGAAAGGTCCAACGAAATTCTTTAGTGAAGCTGTGATTGAGGGGTTAGCTTCTGACGGTGGACTTTTTGTTCCTGAGAAGGAGTTTCCAAAGTTAAACTGCGGGGAGTGGAAAAGCCTGGTAGGAGCAACATACATAGAAAGAGCACAGATACTTCTGGAAAAATGCATACATCCTGCTGACATACCTGCTGCCAGGCTGGGAGAAATGATTGAAACTGCTTATGGGGAAAACTTTGCCTGCTCAAAAATCGCCCCTGTCAGGCACCTGTCAGGCAACCAGTTCATCCTGGAGTTGTTTCATGGACCAACGGGATCATTTAAAGATCTGTCTTTACAGCTCATGCCTCATCTTTTTGCACACTGTATTCCACCAGGTTGCAATTTTATGATACTTGTAGCCACCTCAGGAGACACTGGAAGTGCCGTCTTAAATGGCTTTAGTCGTCTGAATAAGAAAGACAAGCAGAGGATAGCCGTGGCCACATTTTTTCCTGAAGACGGAGTCAGTAATTTTCAAAAAGCACAAATAATTGGCAGTCAGAACGAAAATGGATGGGCAGTAGGTGTCAAGTCAGGTTTTGATTTCTGCCAGACATCTATAAAAAGAATTTTTCAAGATTCTGATTTTACTGGCTTTCTTGCTGTGGAATATGGAACCGTCTTAAGTTCAGCTAATTCCATAAACTGGGGCCGACTGCTTCCCCAAGTAGTTTATCATGCTTCTGCATACCTTGATCTCGTTAGCCAAGGATTTATTTCTTTTGGAAGCCCAGTTGATGTGTGTATTCCCACAGGAAACTTTGGTAACATTTTAGCAGCAGTGTATGCCAAAACCATGGGAGTCCCTATTCGAAAATTTATCTGTGCTTCTAATCAGAACCATGTTTTGACTGATTTTATAAAAACAGGACATTATGATATAAGGGAAAGAAAACTAGCACAGACCTTTTCACCAGCGATTGATATCCTCAAATCTTCAAACCTGGAACGACACTTACACCTGATGGCTAATAAAGATGGACAGTTAATGAGAAGACTGTTTAATCAATTAGAAGAGGAGCATCACTTCCAGATAGAGAAGATCCTAGTTGAGAAACTTCAGCAGGATTTCGTGGCTGACTGGTGCTCTGAGGGAGAGTGCCTGGCAGCTATTCACTCCACCTACAACACTTCGGGATACATTTTGGACCCACACACCGCTGTTGCAAAAGTAGTTGCGGACAGAACGCAAGACAAAACTTGCCCAGTGATTGTCTCCTCTACAGCTCATTACTCCAAGTTTGCACCTGCTATCATGCAGGCTTTAAAGATCAGAGAAATCAACCAGACTTCATCAAGTCAGGTTTACTTACTAAGTTCATACAATGCCTTACCTCCACCGCACGAGGCTTTATTAGAGAGAACAAAACAGCAAGAGAATGTGGAGCACCAGGTCTGTGCAGCTGATGTGAATGTCCTGAAGAATCACGTGGAAAAACTTGTACAAAATCAATTCATATGAAAGCTTTTGAGTAAAAGAAAAAAAATTCTGGTGAAAAGCATGCAGTAATAAATCACAAAAGTTGATTTTGAGTACAAATAACATTTTTGTTTTTTATGTAAATATGTATGCCTATATATAGATCTGTTATCTTTTGGAATTTCAATAGCCTCGTCTCTAGGTCTGTCCATCGTCCCTGCACATGCCCTTGGATCCTTAATCTAGAAGTGACAGAAAGTAGCATAATGCATGGACCCTTGTGCTGTGTTCTACACCCATGAGGGATACATCAGTTTCTTCTCCCTCATCCCCACTTTTAAATGGACCAAAATGTCTGGTACTCTGACACTTAAAATATTTCAGTATAGTTGTTACATGGTATATCTGTAACCATTATTAGTTCTTTATTGACTAGGAAGATAATTTACACTCTAATGGTTAACTTATTTGGAAGAAGTAGTAAGCTCATCTATTAAGAAATGGCTGGCATTTTTGACTCTCCTCAAATTTCATTTTGGACTATAATTAATTAAGTGGATCCTATACCATCCAGATTAGATAAGTGTTCCAGCCTTCACTCCCCTTGGGATGTGTATAGTTAAGGTGATGTCGTTTGAAAATCAAGACCCAAGATTTAAATCTAGGATGTGATCATCAACAGAACTACCTATTAGAAGATACAGAAATAAAATTACATATCTGTTTCAAGAGAAAAGCTTTCCAAAATTCAGAGTATTTGAAGTCTTAAGTATAGTTATAGCAGTGTTCTTGTATTATTTGGACTCTATTCCTATATAATTTGTCTATTGTCTTTTTTTCCAGTGAACATTGTCTTTTTTGGCAGCTAAAACCACATGCAATTGATGCACATATTTAGTGTTTCCTTCTTTGTAGTAACAATACATTATAATCAAGATTTACATTTGTGAATTTCTTGGATGTTTTATTTTTGAAGATTGTCACTGAAAGGACCTGTTAGTGTAATAGACTACTCTCAACCACAAGATGGCATTCCTAACATAATTTGTCTCTGCTGATAACACTCTGCTTCATTTTCTGGGAGAACTGCCTCCATAAGGAGACATATTGCAGGTTGTCAAGAAAAAAATTGTAAAGGTTTAATGAACAGAAATAATTTGTTTAAAAATTTAAAAAATTAAACCAACTATGGTAACTTTGGATCTCCAGCTTCTAAAAAGTACATTCTAAAACCAAAACTTGAAAACCAAGAGCAGTTACAAGAAAATAATGGAGAATTCAAAGTTCACTTATTCATGTATGTCTTAGTTATTTTATCATTTGCTTTTAAGGATAAGTGTTTCAGTAGCCGATATGTTTAGAAAATACATGTAAATTTTCCTGTGTATGAGAATGCACTATTTTTTGAAAGTGGGAGGGACAGTTTTGTTTTGTTTTTAAAAGACATGATTTTTGCCCTCAAGACTGTAGTGAAGGAGACAACATGTAAAATTGAATCAGGTTCAACATAGACGAGTTATTGCAAGACAGTTCATGAGTAAGTAAGGGATACAGTCAAGAGCTTTTGGATTACCATGGGCCAATCAGAAAAGGCGTCACAGAAGACACAGAAGCTGCAGTAAGTCCTGAAGGATGGCAAGATTCTCTAGGTGAAAAGAAGGGGAAGTACATTCTAGGCAGACAAGGGAAATAGGTACAGTGAGTTGTTCAAGAGACCACATTCCTTTATCTCCAGTTGGTTTGTTCTTTTGTTTCGTGCTTTCAGTTTTTCTTAATACCAAGTCTAACCTTTCCCTCTCAGCTAATGACCTTTCCTCAGTCAAGAGGAAATAAGCCATCAATGAGGGCATGGCTTCCTATCACCAAGTGTCTAAATCTGCTGTACCTGTTTGTCTCCTCACCTGCTCCACCTGGATTGAATTGGGTGACATTCCTTCAGGTGTGTCTTGGCTTCTGTTCCTGTCGGAATACTCCCGTCACTTGCTTCATCAGCTGTCTCCTCTAGTGCTGCTTCAGCTTCTCCGCTCTGACAGGACCTTCCTTTCTATACCATTCAGATGCTCTCTTGTCACATCTTGAAAGTTATAAGAGCAAAACAAGTCAACATCCACATTCCCCCACCATCTTTTCTTTTATTTATGTTCCATTCAAGACCAAGCCTCTTCAAAAAGAGTTGTCTACGTGTGTGGTCTCCACTTTCTTGCCTCTCATATTCTCCAGAATGTGTAAAGTACATGTACTGTCCAGGTAGGAATAATAAAACAGAAACACATGTGCTGCTCCCCACTTTGCTTTAAGAGTAGAACGTGGGGGAGGGAGGAGGGAGGGGTTTCTGGAGGGGGAGCATATGTAAACCCATGGTGATTCATGGCATTGTATGACAAAAACAATAAAAGGGAGGAAAAAAAAAAAAGAGTAGAACGTGCCTCATGTTTGGCACCTGCTGTGTTTGATTACATTCACTTCTCTCCCTCAGAAGTAACCACTATCCTAAGTTTTCGTTTCATCATTTCCATATTTGTATGTACAGTTTTGTCTCTTTTTAAATTTTACGTAAATGGAATCATACTATATATATTCTTCCATGACTTTCTTTTATTCAATAATTTTAAAATTTAACCATGCAGATGACAGAAGGCAGAATTTATTAATTTTAATTACTGTATAATATTCTATAAATGCCACAATCTATCCATTTATGTTAGTGGACATTTAAATGGTCTAATATTTATCTGTACTTGTATCCAATAGGTATACTGTTTCATAAAATTTGTATTGAAGGCTAATGAAAATGAACTTCCAAACATCTGCGATTCTTTCTAATGGTATATAAAATATTTTTCATATCTTAGCTGTATTAAAATAAAAATGTGTGGCTTGCTTATAATATGAAAGATTATCAGTTCTTGAGCAATGGTTGTAATTTCTTCCTTCTCCAATCTTTGAAATTATTTTACAAAGTCAAAAATATGGTGAATTTGTAAGATTTTTGAAAAGAAAGAAATGAGATATTTAATTGGATATCAATGAAAATAGTAAAATTTTTTCATCAGAATAGTGTTTAGAAGGCAATAAATTGTTCTGTTTGAGATTTTAATAGCAATTCATTTCCAAAAACAATCATAGCAAATACTGTTTCTCTCAATTCATTAGATCATTTAAAACATTTTCTAATTCAAACTACTTAAAACATTAAGAAAAAATGTAGCTGTTTTCACATGAGCCTCAAACTCATGGGAAAATGAATAATAGAGTTTTTTGCAGGAAGATGATTAAAGCCTGTGTATGAAATAGTTATTGGTGTGGGCCCTGTCTGTGTACTCCAGCCACTCTTTGAAACTTTAAAAATTTTAAAAACAAACAGCCTCCTTTAAAATCAGAGGTAGAATAAGCTCCTCTGGTTCAAAGAAAGCAAAGCCAAGCAAATTGTCAGTGTCATGGAGAAGGGACCTCTCAAACACAGGAAACCAAACTAACAGGTACGACAGTTCTCTGCTCTGTTGGCAAGATTTAGACCAGAGGCCTGTATCAAAAAGTTGTTTGCTTCCTACAGAAGGTGTATTACTCAGTTCAGCTATTTTTCTATCTAAACTATTGCTGTCTGAGTTCTTGGATCTTTTTTATTTTGGTGGTGGTAACAACTGTCTTGATCCATATTCAGATGTGGCACTACTTGTTCAGTTATCAGAGACTTTAATGGGATTGTAATGGCCTATATAATGCAGGGTTGCTGATGGCAGGTTTAGTTTCACTTACAAATATTAGGAGGGTTTGTAATTTTAAATTACTTGAATCCACAATGGGCTATCTTAAATCAATTATTATATTTGCTGATGGAGCCCTGAAATTATTTGTTTTGAATTTTATTTATAGGCTCAAAACAAATAGCTGAAGTTTTCAGAAAATAATTTTACTTGCTCTTGATGCTACCTTGTTTTCTGGGACACTCTCCAATCTGAGATTTTAATATACTTGACTGACATAATATTAGGAAAAGGAGTACATCAAGGCTGTATATTGTCACCCTCCTTATTTAACTTATATGCAGAGTACATCATGAGAAACACTAGGCTGGAAGAAGCACAAGCTGGAATCAAGAAATATCAATAAATATCAATAACCTCAGATATGCAGATGATACCACCCTCATGGCAGAAAGTGAAGAAGAACTAAAGAGCCTCTTGATGAAAGTGAAAGAGGAGAGTGAAAAAGTTCGTTTAAAGCTCAACATTCAGAAAACTAAGATCATGGCATCCAGTCCCATCACTTCATGCAAATAGATGGAGAAACAGTGGCAGACTTTATTTTGGGGGGCTCCAAAATAACTGCGGATGGTGACTGCAGCCATGAAATTAAAAGACACTTATTCCTTGGAAGGAAAGTTATGACCAAACTAGACAGTGTATCAAAAAGCAGAGACATTACTTTGTCAGCAAAGGTCCGTCTAGTCAAGGCTATGGTTTTTCCAGTAGTCATGTATGGATGTGAGAGTCGGCTTATAAAGAAAGCTGAGCACTGAAGAATTGATGCTTTTGAACTGTGGTGTTGGAGAAGACTCTTGAGAGTCCCTTGGACTGCAAGGAGATCCAACCAATCCATCCTAAAGGAGATCAGTCCTGAGTGTTTATTGGAAGGACTGATGTTGAAGCTGAAACTCCAATATTTCAGTCACCTGATGCGAAGAGCTGACTCATTTGAAAAGACCCGGATGCTGGGAAAGATTGAGGGCAGAAGGAGAAGGGGACAACAGAGGATGAGATGGTTGGATGGCATCACCGACTCAATGGACATGAGTTTTAATGAACTCCGGGAGTTGGTGTTGGATAGGGAGGCCTGGAGTGCTGTGGTTCACGGAGTCGCTAAGAGTTGGACACGACTGAGCAACTGGACTGACTGACTGACATAATATTTAAACAACTGCCAAATCAACATGGGTCATTACCAGAAAATACATCATTTCTTGTAAATTTCACATCTGTGTAGGGTTCTTCTCTATTTTTTTTTTTTTTTTTTTTTTTTAATTTTTTTATTGGGTTCTTCTCTATTAAAGTCATGTAATTTAATCCTAAAAGATCTGAATAACATATTTATTCACAGTATTCTGTATTTTTCAGAAAAAGAATCATCAGGTCAAAAGGTACCCCCTCTTCCCTTCAGTGTTGTAGCCTACCTTGAAGAAATATAGAACATCTTTCTCTTGAGAAAAGTTGAGTATAACTATTTTACTGGCAGCAGAAAGAAGGAAAATATTAGTTTAAATTGGGTCAAGAGCATAAAATTTCTACTGGCCAAAAGTCATACCAGAAACAAAAATTAATACTGAAATAAAATTTTAGGGAGAAAACAAAGCTAAAATATCCTTTGAAATATGCAGGTCATTCTTGTCAAAGAGAGAGAAATCACATGTAGGAGATTTGTAATTTGTAAAATGATTACAAGTTGTTTGATTTTTCCCAAGGCCTCAGAAGGGGAGAGAGTGCCTAGATGTGGTCCCCAGAGTGAGAGGTCCAGAAATTAAATTTTGTTCATGTTTACAAAGTTGCACAGATTTAGAGATTTTATCTTCTGCTAATCACACTTAGTTATATAAACTAAAATGTACATTTATTGATTTATAATTATTGCATTTTCCCAATGACCACAGATTTGGTCTTTTCTACCCAAGGTTCTTCATCCCTTACATAAAGATATATCTAGGAAATAGTAGTTCATTTGGCAAATATGAAGTCAAATCACAGAGAGAAGGATAGTTTTCAGGGACATTTCACTCACAATTATCTGATTTATCCAACAACATAGAATATCTCATGCTGCTGCTGCTAAGCCGCTTCAGTCGTGTCCAACTCTGTGCGACCCCATAGATGGCAGCCCACCAGACTCCCCCGTCCCCGGGATTCTCCAGGCAAGAGCACTGGAGTGGGTTGCCATTTCCTTCTCCAATGCATGAAAGTGAAAGTGAAATCACTTAGTCGTGTCCGACTCTTAGCGACCCTATGGACTGCAGCCTACCAGGCTCCTCCATCCATGAGATTTTCCAGGCAAGAGTACTGGAGTGGGGTGCCATTGCCTTCTCCAAGAATACCTCTTGAGTAAACAGAATATTCTTCCTCGTTTGAATCTAGGTGATTCTTCTCTGAATAGTGCTAAATATATACTGCCAACTTTTCATCTTTGGATCATTACTCTGCAAGATCACACACTTTGGGTGAATATGTACCTTTTTCAGATTTGTTACAAAGCAAAAAATTAATAATTCCTGAGAAGCTTATGGAGAACTTAGGTAAGTAATTCAACTTACTACAAGAGCATACAGTAAATAGAATCATCAGGATCAGCCAGAAACATGGTGTACTCTGAGAAAGCTAAGTTAGATATGTTCTCCAAGTATGTGTTGCACTTTTCTTTTGGAGCATGACTACAGTTTGCTCACAGACCCCCACACCACAAGCACACTGCAGGGAAGGACAAAGAGGGACACCTTCTGGCAGAGGTTACCCTCTCCTGTGCTGTCCTAAGCAGCTCAGCTCTGGCAAAGAGAAGTGAGTGCAAGTTGCTCAGTTGTGTCCAACTCTTTGCAACCCCATGGACAAACCTTACTAGAAAAACAAAGAACATGGAATCTAACCAAACTCATCCTCTTTGAAAGGCAGTTTAGAAACCCTTTATTGCTATTCAAGCATATTCTTGGGTCTTCTCACCTTCTAATTCCTAGAAGGTTGCTGCAGTAATCCTAAACACCAATGGCATTGATAAACACTATCTTCTCTTCCTGCAATATTCCTGTGTGTATGTGCTCAGTCATGTCTAACTCTTTGCAACCCCATGGACTGTAGCCCACCAGGCTCCTCTGTCCATAGGATTTCTCAGGCAAGAATACTAGGGTGGGTTGCCATTTCCTTTTCCAGGGGATCTTCCCAATTCAGGATTGAACCCTTGTCTCTTGTGTCTCCTGCATTGCAGGTGGATTCTTTACTGCTGAGTCATCAAGGAAGCCCTGCAGTGTTCCTAAGAACATGTAAATCTTTTTGAAGACTGGTGCCCTGAACCACTGCCTGCCTGGCTCTTCCCTAATCCACTTCAGGCCATGGTCATGTTTTAGACCTGGGGCTATGGGATGGAAGTAAAAAAGGCAGACATCGAGATCAGACTGAGGGATCGAAGAAGGCATTCTAGAGGAGAGGCTTACATGTGAGTCAAAGTTTAAAGGCTAGGTGGAAGCTCACACGTGAGTCAAAGTTTAAAAGTTAGGTGACAGTTGACATAGGTGAATTGGTGAGGAGAGGGAACAACATGGTGGGGAGTGCTGGATGTAGCACTCAACTTGCCTGGAACAAAATGTGTGTGTATGGGTATGTGAAGATGAAGCTAGATAATCAAGCATGATCCATGAGTTTTCATGTGTCTGAAAACTAAGAGAAATCACTTATGGTAACATAAGTTTACTTGCCATAAACATATGGTAAGTAGAATACCATAATCAACACTTGATTTAGAAAGATGGTGCTGGCAATTGCATGGAGTGAATGGAAGGGATTAGACTCAGATGTAAGACTCATTAGGAGGTCAGAATATGGACTGCAGCGGTGGATCCTGAAGCAGTGAGCAGTTTCCAGAAATACTTAGGACATTGCTTTATATGATTTGAGGACAGATTGAAGGAGAGGGGCATGGAGAAGGATTAGGGTTTATAAGCTAGTTGGATGGTTTTACTATTCACAGAAATCAAGAATATAGAAAGCTGTGCAGAATTGGTGATGAATAAAGTGGAGAGGAGCTGGTGATGGTTTTTCTCATCTCACTGGACATTTAATTTTCACTCTAATATTGTCACATCTTAGTCTCCAAACCCTCGTTAAAGAAGAGAAAGTAAACTGACTCACTTACTAATGGAAGCATGTGGAGATTTGAACTTCAACTCCAAACAAATGCATCTCTATTTCTCCCCTAACTCCCAAACCTGCCTTGCTCTTCTTTCCTCCTATCTTTCCTTATCATGTTCTACTAAAAACATTCCTAAATCCTACCCATCTGTTTGTTAGCATTTTCAATTTGCAAATCAGAATTTATTTCATTTAAATTATCCCCTGAGCATCCCACATTCTTGTTCATTTTAGCCTTAGCATTTATATGTTCTTCTATAGTTAGCTTGCTAAAATACTGTCTTGCTTTATTATAAACATTTATCATTTAAAAATTTAATTAGAAATTTTCTTTATAAGTTTAAATTCTTTGATATCTGACAGAGTATCAGTACATTACTGTCTAAAGGATGAAGTCTTAGTTAATTGAATTCTTGGTATACTTCATTCACCTCATTCTGATAATGGACAATAAAACAGATACCACAATAAATGAATTCTAAGCTTGTTGGGCAGCCTTCTTCACGTAATGTAACATTTTGTCTTGCAGTCATTCCCTAAGGTGTATAGTAATATAGGGTATTTCAGTTTCTTTGTGGGTGCTGTTTTAAAAAATCTCTTATTTTATTTTATTTATTTATTTTGGTGGCACCATGCAGAATACAGGATTTTAGCTCCCAGACCAGGGATCAAACTCATGCCCTGGCACTGGAAGCGCTGAGTCCTAACCACTGGACCACCAGGGAATTCCCTGCAGGTACCCTTTTTGTTTAATATCTACTCACAAATTTTTTGTTTGTTTTCTAGGGTAGAGTGTCACAGGAAATGGTTTCCCTTTGAAAGGAGTTATCTTAGTATTTAGGTTATCACAAAAGATGACAGAAATTTGATAGCTGGCTGAAAGATTCCCATGAAATTTGTACTCTAAATGGACATGGAACAGCGTTGTGTCCTCACTTCCTCATGTCTTAATGCCCACATGTCAAGTGATCTTCACTTCCAATAGTAAGAGAACTAGGCATTAGACATTTATTTAACTCTAAGGGTACTTAAGCTTACATGTAAAAGATACTCTTTATTAGAGTATCAGTGAGTACTTTTCTCATCTGTACCAGCATCTCTTTTTTAATCTATTTCTTAATCTCTTAATCTTAAAATTGGTATATATTTGTTACAGCAATCTAATAAAATGATGTGTATGAGATTTTTTTAAGGTATACATTATTCTTTGAGTGACATTTAAAAAAAAAAGACATCAAAAAACAGGAACTGCCCTGGTGGTCCAGGGATTAGGACTCTGAGCTTTCATTGCCATAGGCCTGGCTTCAATCCCTGGTCCGAGAACTAAGATCCCAGAAGCTGTATGGTGTGCTTAAAAAAAACAAAAACAACTCTTAGGGTGCCATTACTGATACTGTCTTAAATTTTGAGATGATTAAGAAAAACACTGATTTTTTTTTTCAGTAGTAGCTTTCCTTCCTGAGAATGATTTAATGTATTCAATGAAGAATCCCTGCAATCCTTTTGGGCTGATTTCTGAAATGAATGCCAGTTTTTGACACTGGAATAGAATGAGACAAGATGGTCTTAATGCATACTTTGTTTCAAACTATGTTGTTTTTTTTTTTCTGTCCCAAATAGTTCCTGAATGGTATCTGTGTCTCATGATGTCAGTGATGTGGAATGACCTGGACATTATATCCAGAAATTGTTTCTATCAATCTTTGGTTTGATTTAGCACTGATTAAAGACTTAAAAGTTGCTTGCTCCTTGGAAGAAAAGCTATGACAAACCTAGACAGCATATTAAAAAATAGAGACATTACTTTGCTGACAAAGGTCCATCTAGTCAAAGCTGTGGTTTTTCCAGTAGTTATGTCTTGATGTGAGAGCTGGACCATAAGGAAAGCTGAGCACCAAAGAATTGATGTTTTTGAACTGTGGTGTTGGAGAAGACTCTTAAAGTCCCTTGGACTGCAAGGAGATCAAACCAGTCCATTCTAAAGGAGATCAGTTCTGAATATTCATTGGAAGGACTGATGCTGAAGCTGAAGCTCCAATACTTTGGCCATCTGATGTGAAGAACTGACTCATTGGAAAGGACCCTGATGCTGGGAAAGATTGACAGTGGGAGAAGAAGGGGACAACAGTGGATGAGATGGTTGGATGGCATCACCAACTCAATGGATATGAGTTTTAGCAAGCTCTGGGAGTTGGTGATGGACAGGGAAGCCTGGTGTACTGAAGTCCATGGGGTTGCAAAGAGTCAGATATGACTGAGCAACTGAACTGAAATGAACATCTTCTCAAATGGGCTTCCCAGGTGGCTCAGTGGTAAAGAATCCATCTGCCAATGCAGGAGATGCAGGAGACATGGGTTCAGTCTCTGGGTTGGGCAGATCCTCTGGAGAATGAAATGGCAACTCACTCTAGTGTTCTTGCCTGGAGAATCCCATGGACAGAGGAGCCTGATGGGCTAGAGTTCAGGGGATTGCAAAGAGTTAGACACAACTGAGCAACTGAATAATATGCATCTTCTCAGCTTCCTTTTTGTCAAAAGAAAGAAAAAAAAACTGCAACAGGATGTGGAGAAGTGCTTTAGGAATGCTATGGCTGGGGATTTATTCATTATAATGATTTGATTCATCTCTTCTCTCCTTCACTGGGGAAATGAGAGATCTGGTAGTATGATCAGAATGATACATTTTGCTATTTCTTTGCAAAGCCAAAGTGATCTATTAAAAGCCGAGGTATGTTGTATCAAGTACAAAAGTAACCTCACTGACAAAAAATGGAAATTCACAATCAATAGAATCATAGGCTTTTGATGAGAGCATTATGTCAATCATTAGAACTATCGCCTCCATTTTCTTGTGTGGCTGGCAAGCTCTAATTTCATAATTTAAAGGTTTACTTTATCTTACCATCTTTATAATATCCCAGAGGTGGAAAACCTTTCCATATGCTCTATAGAGGCAGTTCTGGAACTAGATCACCTGTATCCAGGCCCTGGTTCCCATGCCAGCTCTAAGATCCTGGGAAAGTTACTCTAAATTCCTGTGCCTTGGCTTCTCATCTGGAACATATGGATTAAATACCTGCTTGGTTGTGTTGTGAGGACAATACGTGATGGTCTTACAACAGTGAAAAGTTGCTCAGTTGTGTCCAACTCTTTGCAACCCCATGGACTATACAGTCCATGGAATTCTCCAGGCCGGAATACTGGAGTGGGTAGCCTTTCCCTTCTCCAGGGATCTCTCCAATGTTTAAGTAGAAGCTTTTTTTTTGGGGGGTGTGTGTGGGGGGGGATGACAATTTGTCATTTGCCAGTCTGGGCCAAAGCAGTAGGCTCTCACTTTCCTTTTCACCAACTAAAATTAGTTTTTGGCAACCAGATTCAGGGTTATTGACTCTGAAGCTGCTGGCAGTTTTAAGTTTTTAATCTATCCAAATTCTTACAGTTCAGAGAACAGAAAAACCCAGTTTCTCCTCTTATAAACTTAATCCAATGTGAATACAAACTTTCAAGGTTCGTTCAGGGATGCTAATTATTTTCGTGTTCAGTTTTTCCGTGATGAGGCCCTTCTTGGATGTCAGAGAGCAGGATTAAACCCCAGGAGCATGTGAGGCCACCCTAAAATGCCTCATTGTCTTTCAGCCTTTCTGGGTCACTCAGTATTTGATTATCCAGACTAATTGTGGGCAAGGAAAGCGTGAATAATCAAATTGTACAGACAAGCATTTGTACCTTATTTTGGCTGACGATTTCATCCTTCTCAAAACTTTTTTTCCAAAAGAACTAAGAAGGAAAGTAGAAGCTTTGTTTCCCTGTCTTTGCTCTATTTCCTCTGCCCTTTCAAAGAAGTATTGACAAGTGACAAGTTGTCTTCCTCCTGAGTCCCCTTCCTTCTGCCGTAAAGAAGTGGCATCAACAATATATCTAGGTAGTAATTCCCTGAGAAGGTGAACTTGCCTGTTTCTAGAACTTTCTGGTATAAAAAAGGAAGACAGAACTTGAGCCTGAATTCAGTTTCTGGCTTTTTCTTGATCATTTTCCAACCATCTTAAAGGCTATTTTCTTCTTTTTTTCCATTACAGGATTTTTTGCACCTCAGAAGTAATAATGGAAATAAACATTTAACAGACGGTCCCAGAAGCTTCCCTGACACACATGCATGGCACAAAAGGGAAGCATGTATAATAGCGTTGATTAGATCTTATTTTAACTTATTTTATTTCTTATAGGATATTCTCCTGGTCACATTTTTCTTTTTTTGGATACACCTTTTATTATTGTCGTCCCTTACACACAATTTCTGAATTGTTTCTCAAGGTCAAGACCCTGTACCTCCCTCAGCTGCCTTCTGCACCACAGAGAAATGTCTACCTTAGTGTCAGCACAAATGGCTTCACCCCAGCAACTCTGCCGAGGTTTCTGCAGGATAACTTGGGAAGTGTTCCCTAAAGTGCATCTGGTTCTCTTGTGAAACCATTGGTCACAGGGTGAAAGTAAGCCAAGGAAATATTAGCAACAAGGAGAAGAAAGAAAAGAATTGAAAGAATATATTAAGGGTTTTCCACTGATTAGTGCCGGGGGTGGGGGAACCCCTAGGGTAAAAATGTCAGCCTCGGGTTAGAGGGATGGCAAACAGTCCTGGTGAAGCCATCTGTGTTTTCATACTCACACAAAACTCTGAGTCCTTTCCTGAAAGATGGGGAGAGATCACTAATCTGTTGACATGAACAGAGCAGAAGCAGGGGTTTTGAGGGGCTGAGAACAAACCCAACTCACCTTTCTGCTTAAAGACCTGTCCTGGCAACCCTCTGAGAGAAGTCTGTGTAATTCACCATTGCGACACCTAGTGGCTAGCAGCCATGCCTGCATCAGCAAAATAAACATTTATAAAATGTTATTTTTGATTTTTTAAAAATGGAAAAACTTACCTTGAGTTGAAAGATCACAGTTTAACCACTGGAGAACAGAGCAAAAAAGCTGGTTGTATTTAATCATTGACTTGAAAGTTACATTCCTTAGGATTCTTAGATAGGATGTGCAGAAGAAGGTGAACAGAAATATCAAATCCTTGGCAAGGTCCATTACAATATAATATCAGTCTTACGGGCTAAGGAAATAAGTGAGAAACTGTGACCTGAGTTTTACAACTGGATAAGAGGAAGAAAACAGAAAGTTAGTCTAAATCAAACCTTCTCATCTGGAAAGTAGAGAGAGAAGTGTGCTAAAAAAAAAGGCTCGCTTGGGCCTTTCAGATTTTTCCTTCTTTATATCTCTTTGTTTAAGTGTTAAATATTCTTACATGTTATGGGCTGATGTGCAATACTGACTGAATACTTCTAACTCCTCAGGAATACGCATCTAGTGAATACATTTAGACCGATCATAGCCTGAATACAGTACTGGAGAAGATGAAGAGGAATCAAGTTTTCAATCAGGTGTGGGTTTTCTATCGTCTTCCACTCTCAATGGTAGAGGCAGCAGCTCGTTCAGCGAAATGAGGTGATTTAGGGTTCACAGGGCGATCATAACAATATTAATATTATCCTCCCTTTTTTACTCTGCCATAACTTGTTAAACCAATTTTCTTTTGTTGGACACTTAGTATACATATTTGGCCACACCGAGCAGCATGTGGGATCTTAGTTCCCTGACCAGGTTCGAACCCTTGCCCCCTGTAGTGGAAGTACAGAATGTTAGCCACCGGACTAGTGGGGAAGTGCCCTAGTTTAAAATAGTCTGACTATTGCAAATAACCATTTATTAAGCTTCTTTGGGCATAATCCTTGGTACCCAGCACTGATACTTTGTTTTAAAAATTACAATGAAATATTTAAAACATATAAAATGCACAAATCATTTTTAAAAATACCTGTGTACCCATGATTCTGCTTAAGAATTTGATCTTTACCAATACAGTGGGAACCTCCATGCATTCTTCTCCATCTCTTTTCTTATCCCAGTGTAACCTTGTCTTGATGTGAGTGTGTAACGCTCTTCCATACTCCTTTATGCTTTCACTACATGATGTATATCTCTAAGCCACACATATATTAACTAGTTAATGTAACCTTCTCTGATTGCAAATTTAATACACACTCATTGTGGAAAGGTTGGCAAGATAATGAGGTGTAAAGAAAAGTATAAATAAGAATTCAAACAAAATTATTGCCCTAAACACAACAGTATAAATACTGTTGTTAGAATTTTGATCCATTTTGGTCCTCTTATTACATATTTCACGAAATCAATTGGGTTCAAAACAATTGCTTTAAAATGAATGGGGCTTCCCTGGTGGTCCAGTGGTTAAGACTGCTCCCCTACTACAGTGGGTGCAGAGTCAATCTTTGGTCGGGGAACTAAGGTTCTATTTGCTGCTCAGTGTGGCATAAATAAAAATAAATTAAAAAAATAAAATAAAATTGATGTGGCTGTTTCATTTACAAGGTGGTTTTGTTCCCCAGGGGCTTCCCTGGTGGCTCAGCTGGTAAAGAATCCGCCTGCCATGCGGGAGACCTGGGTTTGATACCTGGGTTGGGAAGATCCTCTGGAGAAGGGAAAGGCTACCCACTCCAGTATTCTGGCCTGGAGAAGTCCGTGGACTGTATGGTCCATGGGGTCGCAAAGAGTCGGACACAATTGAGCGACTTTGACTTTTATTTTGTTTCCCATCTCACTCACTGACTTCCCTGTGAGGTCAGTGATATATTTTTATCTCCATTTTTGAGATGAGGAACAGAGGTCTTGAGGGATGAGGCAGTATCTCAAGATCTCTCGGCTCTCAAGTGAAGGGAATCAGGACTCATATCTGGATCTTTGGATTCAGAGTCAGGTGGCTTTTCTGTTGAAATATCCTAAGGTCACCACCATTCTCCCCCTCTGAAGTCCCCAAAAGTAAATGGTGGCCCTTCCTTCTCATTCTGTCTCCTTGCCTTCTCATGACCTCTTTTCAATGCCAGCTTGCATCTTTATTTTAAATCAATTTTACCTGTATGTAAAAGTTGACTGGGGAGAAGAAATACAGTGTCATTTACCTTAGAGGCCACATTTAAAAAAAAATTTTTTTTTTAATTGAAGAACATTTGCTTTACAATATTGCTTTGGTTTCTGCCATACATCAACACGAAACAGCCACAGGTATACATAAGTCCTCTCCCTCTTGAACCTCCGTTCTACTTCCCACCCCTCTAGGTTGTTACAGAGACCTGGTTTGAGTCACAGAGCAAATTAGAGGTGACATCTTTAAAAAATGGTCCTGGTTTTCAGCTATTGCTGCTCTGACTCACCTTTCTTCCGAGCTAAGGCCTGTATCCTGAGTAGAGGCATGGCTTTAACTTGATGTTGTCAGAAAGGTCCATGCTTCCAAAATGTGCTTAAACTGCTCCTATGCGGTAGAATCTCTCTCCACGGACATGAGCTTCTGGGAGCGAATAAATTGGCAAAAAAAGCTGGGGGGAGGTGGCAATTTCCATTAAGATGACTCTAGATTTGGCCTAAGTTGTAATGTTAATTTTGTCAGAAGTTTCCACAGAAATACTGATGATCAGAAACTTATCTTTTTTTTGCTGTGTGGTGGTTTAGTCACTAAGTTGTGTCCAACCCTTGCAACTCCATGGACTAGACTGCCAGGCTCCTCTGTCCCTGGGATTCTCAAGGCAAGAATACTGAAGAGGGTTGCCATTTCCTTCTCCAGGGAATCTTCCTGACCCAGGGATCAAACCTGGATCTCCTCATTGCAGGCAAATTCTTTACCGACTGAACTATATTTTTTTGAGTGGTTAACAAAAGGACACAGTGAAGCTCTTTTATGTATCTTTTCAGCTGCTCTTCTTTTTACTTTCATTGAGGATGTCTGCAAACATTATGATTCATCTGTCTATTCCTGCAGCATTACCAACCTTCTCTTTTATTAGAGAAATTCCAGCCACCAACTAGAGCATCTTTAGCATGGGAGGTGTGAGGAAGACTTTGGAAATTCTTAAGTGTTTTCTGGTGGTGTCTATTTTATTATAGTGCTCATGCACAGAAGCTGGAGATGTTACATCATCACCCACCATCGTCATTATAACACAGGTCAGACAGTACAGCATAACTACCATATTCCTGGTACTATCTTTAGAACTCCTTTGGGGTAACTCTTATCTCCATTTTGCAGACGAGGAAACTGAGGCTCAAGGTGGTTAATCAAGTAGCCTGAGTTCACCTTGTTAGTAAGAGACAGAATCAGATTTTGAATGCAGGTCTGTCTGAAATAAAAATCCGAGTTCTTTAGAGAGCAGTTCACTTGTGGAACTTCTCTAGTAGTCCATTGGTTAAGACTCTGCGATTCCAATGCAGGGTCTTGGGTTCAATGCCTGGTCAGGGAACTAAGATCCTGCATGCCACACAGCACAGCTGAAAAAAGAAAAGTGGTCCATTCATGGAGCGCTGCTGTCATTATGTACTATGTACTCTAAGTTATGCAGAGATGACAACACCTGCTGTTACCCCACGAGTTTCCAGTTCAATAGAAAGGGAAAAGACACACACAGAAACAATTGTAGTGCAAACCCAGCGTGTGAACTGCTACTAAGGAGGACTAGCAACAAGTCGTGTGAGCCTAGGGGAAGATTAAACTCATTTGGGGGAAATGAGGGATTAGAGGAGGGTCTTAAAAAGATACAGCGTCATCAGGTATCACTACAGAGTAGTTCCCATGAAGACAACATTACAGATGTAGGTCTAATGTTGGAAAAGTGTGTCATTGGCGTTTGACAATTAAGTGGTTACTGCTAGCCCCTTGGTCTGTCCTACATCATTCATCTTTAAATACAGCAGGGATTGGTTCTCACCTTTGATCAAATCCTACCATGATTAGAAACAAGAGAGCTGATTAAGGACATTGGAGGTAGCCAGCAGGAAAGCTGTGTCTGGGAGGTTGGGGGAGGTGGGGGCACATGGCAGGGACTACTGAGGCTTAGAGCACCCCAACTTCTCTGAGAAGGTCCTGCCCCTCACAGTCATGCTTTCATTGCTGGCTTCCCCTTTGTAACTTATTTTTCTATTTAAGAGGACACTTGATTGATGTTCATTTTGTCCTGGTAGCTGCAGAAAGTATAAAAGAAAATGTATATAGCAAATATCATCTTCACTGTATCACCTCCATGGTCTGGACCAGAGCCTGGCACACAATGCTTGGCCAAAAAAATGCCAAGGGACATTTACTGCATGCAAGTCCGTTTGGTGGGAATGGAAGGATATGCTGGCCAGTGCTGACATAAGGAGAGATGGAAAAGTCTTGGATGAATTGAATGTGTTTCACTGTCTTGGCTAGGGCAGCCTGGTGTGAGTTATTTGTAGGGATGGAAGTGTCAGACCCTGTACAGTACCTAGCTGTCCCAGGGGACTGGGCATCTCATATATAGAACCCTTTCATCTGCCTGGGTCTCTCTGCTTCAGAAGGTTAAGCGTCTAGAAGGCCTACCTGTCTGTCCAAGGAGAAACCAAGGTTCTAGAATGCTGCTGAGTTTAATGCAAAATGATACCAAGAAGAAAACTTAAGGTGACTCAGAGTCTAAAATTGTATTGTGTGAACAGCCAGGATGCCAGGCTCCCAGGTAAGCTGACTGGACTGGGAAAGACTAGCGTTGAGCGATGCTGGCCTCTACTCTCCACACACCCTCCAACGAAAAGCCAGAGTAAACCTCCACCAGAAATGGGTCCAGGCTGCTCTCACTTCCAAACAGATCGTCAGCGGAAACACAGTGCTCATCTTCAACAAGGTCTCCCAAGGAGACGGAGCAATGAAAGCCTCTGAGTGCTGAAGGAACTGAGGAAGCATTCTATCTGCTCCCCGTGAACGCAGACTCACCACACCAAAACCATGGTGCCATCTTCCCAGGAGGAGCTCCCCCAATTTCTGTGGTCCTAAGTCACAAAGCTTGTCCAAAGTCACAAAGGTGGCTGAACCTGAACTGAATGGTAGGCAGTTCACCATGTTGGCACAGGAGACAGCGCCCCCGGGGTGTGAGGATGTAATGCAATGATTATGTCAAACCCCACCCCGCCCCCACCATGTCTCTTTCAGTGAGACAAGGGGGTCTCCCGGGTCCCCCGATTGGGCTTGGCTGCCCAGATGCAAAATCTTTGAGCCCTAGAATGTCAGTCTTTCCTGGGGCGCCACCTCCAGCCGCCTGCTCGGTGGTTGCTGAGAAGCTCACGGGTGCCTGAGCCTGTTTGTGACTGTGTGATGGACACTGCCAGATACTCCCAGCTGAGGAACATAAACCTGACCCGAGGCTCAGCACTGAGAACCAGGTCAGGGCTCCTCATCCTCCAGCCACCTTCCCTGTCCTGAGCAGCGCCTTCTCTGTACCTGGACTCCAGCAGAAGGAACATGGTCACTCCTAGCAGGAGCAGGCACCCTGTTTCTCCTGTTCCTCGTTGTCAGGCTAGTCTCATGTTTCCCATATGTTTCTGGCTTCACACTTGAGAGGAAAAAGCTTTGGGCAAGCTCTCCTTCGGCCTTTTTACTCTTTCCTCACATTCCTATGAGGGTCCTTGGTGAAAGGACAGGAGAGGTAATTAAGCCTGTTTTTTTAAATAGCTGTTCTGGAATCATTTGAGGAAAACCTTGGGCTTTGAATGGCTGCGCCCTGTCTGGGAAGTCTCAGGTCAGACTCTCTTGAAGATTTTTCTCCTTCTATTTCCTTTCTATTTTTTCCTTCTATTTTTCCTCTTCATGGTCCCCTGCCCAATCCCCGTCCCGAGGGCACTGTCCTATTTTAGGAGGCAGGAATCTGTCTGCAGGCAAGGTCAGGGAGGCGATGGCACCTCTGGCAGGTGGTGACACAGCTGGCCTGGCCTCATCTGTTACTAACTGTTGACACTTGGTCCAGAGGAACACGATAGGAACGGCGCTCACCTCCAGCAGGCTGTGACTCACAACGCGGCGGGAGAGACCCAGTCCCTAGGGCTGCAGGGAAACAATGTGGAGGGACAGGCCAGGAAAGGAAGGCGTCTCTCTCATCACCCCAGGTCCCACCACCCCCAACCTCCACCCCACCCCAGTCTCTCCCTGAAACAGGCTCTCAATTCCCACCTCCACGTAGGCTCTGGTCCATGGGAGATGTATCATTCTCTTTATTTATTTTGTTTCTTTGTCCGATGAATTCCTCACAGATACACTGTTTGTCTAAAAAGTATAAAAACTGTCTGCTTTGGTCACTTCTTTGGTCCCATTTGTATGAGAGACTGCCATGTACAAGCATAAAATGGGTCCCTTTTTCTTTGTGAACCTGTCTTGTGTTAATTTTACTGTGAGCCCAGACATGAGCACTCAAGGAGTGGAGGGGGAAATTTCCTCCTCCCTAGCAGATGCTTCAAAATGGAAGCTCACAGACTCTTAAAGGTTGAAAGGCCCATATGTAGGGCATCTTGCCCGATCGCCCATCTGGTCCAGGAATCCCCTCTTTAGCATCCTTGCCAGGAAGCACGCAGCCGTGGCCAAACATTACCAAGAAGATGGAAATCAGGGTACTTGTTGTCACTGTCAGGCACTCCAAAGACCAGACAATTCTGTCTTCATTTTGAACCTGATTTGAAATGAGATGAAATGAGAGAAAAGGTCTTTACTTTATGGTGACATTTTTGCCCTCCAAAACAAGTCTATCTTAGGTGGCCCTGAAAGAGACAGTACTTTAGCAAAGGGGGAGGTCCATATTCCTCTTGAAATTACAAAATCATGGAGTGTGTGTCTATATGCTCTTTTTACTGTTTTTCTGGGAATGGGAGCCAGAAGTTTTTGGGATTCTGTCGGGCCAAGAGTCCCACAGGGCTCTGTGCCATTTGTGAAGTGCTGTGTTGAGTTGGTTTTGTTGTATACGCGAGGAAGACAGACAGGCCCTCGCTCTGATCTCACACATAGATATGCCAGCCTGGCTGGCTTGTTGCAGGGGTGCCAGAGCCCAGAGACCATGCCACCACCTCAAGGCCAGCCATGCAGAGACACGATGCCATTGGAGCCTTCCTTTCAGCTCATGCTCTCAGTTCTCAGGTGTGTCAGCCTCCCTGCCTTGACTTCACATCCCCAAGGCCCAGCTCTGGAAAAGACGTGAGGGATATGGGTCATGTTTGCAGAGCTGGAGGGCGTCATGAGGGTTTTCAGACAAAGGGGTACAGAGGCTTATGCGTTCCTAAGTCATCATCCGCACACCTGATCAGGAAAAGGAAATGACTGGGAGCCTCATCACTCAGAGCATGTCTCTGCTTGTCCTCAGCACACACACACACACACACACACACACACACACACACACACACACACACACAAAGGGACCCTTTTCTCTCCTGTTTTTAGCAGCAAGCCCTCTCTAGGGGTTATGTTGTCTCTATGTTGATTATTTTAAAAGCATTCTGGTGTAATCTACATCCTGAGAGCAGTGAGGAAATAGCTGAAGTGTCTTAATCAGGCATCCACATTCCAAAGGTGGTTAGTTAGCATCTGAAATGTACTAATTAGGGATTGACACTTCAGAGTGCGGGGAGTGACTTGGCATCAACTATTATTACTGACGTCTATACCACAGAGTGTGTTCATGAGCAGAATGGATGTTAGGAGTAAAATGTTCAGTGGTGGAATGGATGGTATTTAAGTCATGCAAACTGGCAGTACAAGGTTTCAAATAAAAATAAACAAACTAAAGCCTCCACATGTAAACATTCTCCCCCCCCCCCCCGTCCAGTGTGGCTCCTTCAGGAGGTTTCGTAGCTATGGGATTAAATCCAAAATATTTAATTCAGCAACTCTGCATGGCTTGGGTGCAGCTTCAGACACACAGTCCCACCTACAAAGCTCACACGGGCAGCTTGTTTCCCTTCTTAAGACCTTCTCGTATGCTGTTTTCTTGGTAGGAAGCTCTCTGCTACTTGCTGTGTGAACTTGCTTAAAGCACTTATATTTCTAAGCCTCCACTTTCTCATCTATAAGATGGGGGAGAAAAACCACTCTCTACAATATTACTAAGGATGAGACTACATCTATAAGAAGTTCAGCTCAGTGCCTGGCATATGGAAAATGGGATCACTATGGTTTTTTATTAGTCACCTAGCTAACTCCAAGCTGATGAAAACTCATCTCAGGTGAGTTCTTTTCTAAGGGTTTTTCTGGTCACCCACCATAAACCAAGATAATATATCTCTGCTCTAGGCTTTCACAAAGCCTGGTTGACCTCTGTGTATGTTCACACAATACTTTATAGTAGATTTCTTTGTATGTGTCTATCCCTACCTGAAAACCATTAGCTCTGTTAGGGCATTTTTTTTTTAATGTCTCCAGTACCTGGTATCTAATAGATACTCAATAAATATTCAATCAACGGATGAACAAGGGCGTGAGCTAAGTAGAGATGTGTGACTCTCCGTAGAGGCACCTGGGAGGGAACTGTGAGGATTAGCATCCAATGGTGGAACAGGGGTCATGTGGAAAGAAGACGAGTGAACCAAGCTTGACTTGGACACTGTAGCAGAATTCAGCTCAATATATGGAAGTACTCCCATGACTTGAAAAAAAATGGAAGGAGCTGCCTTAGTGGTAGTTCTTTTCCAAAGTGATTTCAACAGAGGCTAATAGGGCAAACTTGAATTTACCTACAGGATAAAGATTTGCCTGTAAGGGGCTGCCTAACATTTACCTGACATTCTATGACAATTCCATATGAGAAATAAAACATTTTTTTTTATTTTGTGAAACATTCCCAAATGAATATTTAGGCTTTATTGCATATTGATCCTATATCTTAATATCCTTAACTTTTCTCCTAAGTAGACTTTTTAGTTTTCAGATGATCTGTATCTCTGCTTGATCTGTTCAATTATGATAGATTTCCCAGGTGGCAATAGTAGTAAAGAACCCATCTGCCAATAAGGAGACATAAGAGTTTAATCTTATTTTAATAAATGCGGGTTCAATCCCTGGGATGATGGCGACCCCCTGGAGGAAGACATGGCAACCCACTCCAGTATTCTTGCCTGGAGAATCCCATGGACAGAGGAGCCTGGTGGGCTACAGTCTATAGGGTCACAAAGAGTCGGACATGACTGAAGAGACAGCACAGCAGCACATTATTATAGAATATAATACTTATATATGTACTTATCCTATATATAGCTAATAACAAAGCCAGTCTTATTGATAGGATGATATATTCTGTGAGACTTTTGCTTGATTTGGGGGAAAAACAGGTAGAATTGTAAGTTATTTGTATCAAATTGTTGGGTTTTAGGTCCATGTACTGAAAGCACAGGAGTGGCTGAAGGAGGCCATTTTGGCTTTAAAACCAGAATGACTTTAAACCAACAAGGGCTTTAAAGCCAAAACTCAAGTAAATCTTGAGTTGAACTAAACCTCTAAATTCACAGTATTATTAAATGTCAAAAATTTTTTAATTTCCAGAAAATAGTCCAACTTCAGATAAATCCAAAGCCTGAGCTGCTTTTCCAATTTGCAGTAACCAATCAATCCTTGAATGGGGAATATTCTCAAGCTATAGCTTGTGTACAAACTTCACACAACCAGGAAATTCCCAGGTTGCCTCTGGAGCAGGTCTTTCTTTAGAAGGTATCCACTAAGTAGACACTTTATGAATAGGTTTAAAAAAAAATAGATCTAATCTAGCCATCTAGAATGAGCTTGTCTTTTTTATTGGCAACACTGGGGCTAAACATTTGTCAGTTTTTTTTCTGGGCTTTTTGTGAAATGCAGACACTCATATTACTTTATGAGAGAACCAGATTACTTCAACTATTTATATTTTGTGACCGTGCTCAGTCACTCAGTTGTGTCCGAATCTTTTGAAACCCTATTGACTGTAACCCTCCAGACTTTTCTGTTGTTGGGATTTCCCAGGTAAGAATACTGGAGTGGGTTGCCATTTCCTCCTCCAGGGAATCTTCCCAACCCAGGGATCGGAACTGTGTCTTCTGCATCTCTTGCATTGGCAGGTGGATTCTTTACCACTGAGCCACCTGGAAACCCATTTATATCTTAGAAGCATTTTTTCTTCATTACTTTATACCTTTTCCTCTGCATCCATTGGGTAAGTGTCTAGAATAGGATAAAAGCTATGCCTTTAAGACTAAGGTGGCTCTTTTCATCACCAAGTAGAATAAAGACCACAGCAAGCAGCTGAAATGTGATGCTTCCTGTAAAATAGGTTTGAATAGATTTGAGAATTATTTGGCTTTCTATTTTGGTCAGATGAATAAAACATTGGTTATATATTGACTCTACTTGTGGTCATGTTGATAGGGTTTATTTATGTTCATTTTTTAAGAATTTTCCTTGGCTTTAGCAAAATGGAAGTATGCTATGCACTTCCCTGGTGGTCCAGTGGTTAAGACTTCCTATGCAGGGGGCACAGATTTTGACCTCTGGTTGGGGAACTAAGATTCCAAATGCATGGTGCAGCCAAAAAAAAAAAAAATGCAAATATGCTATTGTTTCTTTGATGAATGTGACAATTGGTCATGCCTTTAACAAGACTAAACTTCCTGGCAAAAGCCCATGAATTACTAAGCGGCATCACAGCCACAGACAAATATAAGTCATTACAAGTTTTCTGCAGGTATTTCATTATTTGAGAATATGCACGATACAGTGCTTAGGACAGACTCACGATATAGTCTTTTAAGAAACTCACTATGTTTTTTAAAAGATTTCATGTTATATAAAGCCGGTAAGATAATAACAGTCTCAATCTCATTATCCTGAGATTTCATTTTATTTTTGTTTTCTAACATGCCATTTCAAGAATAAAGTGAATAAAATGATAGCAAACATCTCAACAGCTGGATGGTGAAATTAATCTTATAAGGGTGCCTCACTCACAACTATATGTCATTATGATTGCTTCATAGAATAATTTTAAGGAATCCCAAGGGATTGTCAGGTTCACAATGTTTTTAATAAAGGAAACAGTATGGACTTTAGAAAATTCCCACAACTGTATTTTATCAGTTCCCTCCTTTTTGGTATTGGAAACATTTAGAATTTCATTTCTTGTTTAAAAGATTCCATGCTTATAAAGCAGGAGGTGGAGGAGAATTGCCAACAGTTAAGTCTGGCTGAAAATTAACCTTAAAATCCTATAATTCTATATGAGTCATAATGTTTTGTTTCTGAATTTATAACAACTTCCCTGGAGGTAATGCTTAAGAGGCTAGAATTTTCTTAGATTAAGCAATCTTGGGAGAATTCTAAAATACTGGCAGCTGTGAGAAAGTCAAGTCTCTGAATTACTTACCATGTCCCTTAAATACTGAAATCAAAATAGCCTTGAGCTTAAAGAAGATATTCAGAAACCGTGCCCCATAGGATTAACAGAGGCTGATGACTAGCAGAAATTCTTGAGCCTGTTTTACAGAACGACAGATAAAGGAACAGCTTGTTAAAAAACCTTCTACTTGTAAACTCCCTTCACTGATTAAGCTTGCTTTTAGTTCTTTCTTTTTCTCCCTCCTCTCTTTACTTGCATCTCCTCCAAGCTTCACATAGCTACCTAATGCAAGACTCCTTAACCACCCCTATAGGTAACACCTTTAACATACGGGTTTCTATGGCAACAAGAGCTTACATTGTTTTTTAGTAACCTGGATTTAGCTCTTATCCAGTGTAGGCTGGCTAAGACTGGTTGGAGCTACCAACCTTAAAATAGCACATGTCAATAAATGACCTTCTGACATCAAAAGGCCAAAAACTCCACTGTAAAATCACATTAACGGCTTCCATTTTTGAGTATGCATACCATGAAGAAACATGTGACCCAAGTACATCTGCATGGAACACTGATGACCTTACCTTTTCCCTACCTCCAAGGACCTTTCTCCACACCCAAGACCACCCTGCTTCTTTATTCCATAAATACCTCCAGCCCCTCACCTTCAGGGAGGCAGATCTGAGACTTGTTCTCCCATCTCCTTGTTTGGTTGCCTTGTGAATAAACTCCTTCTCTGCTGCAAACCTCAGTATTTTAGTGTCTGGCTTATTGTGCATCTAAAAAATGAACCTGGTTCAGTAATAGTTCTGTATAATGCAACATTTGGGGAAAAAATATATCAGTGTATCTATAAGCAGAGACATATGCAAAATGAATCAGCTCTGGGCCCCATTCTGTAAGGTATGATTTAAATACTCTGTCCATTCAGGACACTCTGAGAGTCATTACACATGCCCTCTAGGTCCTACCCCCAATTATTTACTGCTCCTCAAAAATATCTTAAGTTGAATACTGGAACCTCACCCCACTGCTGAGAAGCCTCTGTGGTGGTTCTCTGTGTTCTACTGTCATGTCCATGGGCTTCCCAGGTGGCTCAAGTGGTAAAGAACCTGCCTGCCAATGCAGGAGATGCGGGTTCGATCTCTGGGTTGGGAAGATCCCCTGGAGGAGAGCATGGCAACTCACTCCATTATTCTTCTCTGGAGAATCTCGTGGAGCCTGGCAGGCTACAGTCCATGGGGTTGCAAAGAGTCAGACATGACTGAAGGGACTTAGCATGCAAGCATGTACCATGTCTATAGTCCCTTTACTTTTCATTGTCTCTCAAATATATTTATTTATCTGGAGGTAGTGTCATAATATTTAAAGTAGAAATCTCATTAATTTCTTTCTATTGAATCATTTCCTCTCTAAAACCAGGAACATTTGTCAAGCTAAAGAAAGTACAAGGTAATATGTCTCTGCAGTTTAAGAAAACCATAATGGCTTTTTATGTTTCTTGCATGGCTTTATGCTTTAAATAGGGTTAGGAAGAAGGAGGTTGGAATGGGGAATCTTTGAAAATGGCATGGCAACGTCCACTGACTCTGGGACCTCTGGGTACATACATCCGAGGAAGCTGCTGTCCCCTATAAGACACAATGCCTAGAAAGGTAGCTTAGAATGGCAATATTCAGTCCATTTTATTGTATTTTTTGACCCCAAATACCTGAGTGCTTTTTCAGTTTTTCTGGGTAAGAAAGCAAAGGACTATGGGGGGAAAATCACTTTAGGCTCAGATTTTTGAAAATGCTTTCTTACAATGGTACCCGCAGTGATTAAGTGCAAGGTAATTTTTTCATTTTAATGAAGGAACTGGAGGTATTTCCCTTGCGAAAAAAATTAAGATCTGAAAGATGGTATGACCTAAATCAAATCCCTTATGATTATACAGTGGAAGTGACAAATAGATTGAAGGGATTAGATCTGATAGACAGACTGCCTCAAGAACTATGGACAGAGGTTCATGACATTCTAGAGGAGGCAGGGATCAAGACCATCGCCAAGGAAAAGAAATGCAAAAAGATAAAATGGTTGTCTCAGAAGGCCTTACAATAGCTGAGAAAAGAAGAGAAATGAAACGCAAAGGAGAAAAGGAAAGATATATCCATTTGAATGCAGATTTTTAAAGAATAGCAAGGAAAGATAAGAAAGCCTTCCTCAGTGATCAATGCAAAGAAATAGAGGAAAACAATAGAATGGAAAGACTAGAGATCTCTTCAAGAAAATTAGAGATACCAAGGGAACATTTCATGCAGAGATGGGCACAATAAAGGACAGACGTGGTATGGACCTAACAGAAGCAGAAGATATTAAGAAGAGGTGGCAAGAATACACAGAAGAACTATACAAAAAAGATCTTCTTGACCTAGATAATCACAATGGTGTGATCACTCACCTAGAGCCAGACATCCTGGAATGCAAAGTCAAGTGGGCCTTAGGAAGCATCACTATGAACAAAGCTAGTGAAGGTGATGGAATTCGAGTTGAGCTCTTTCAAATCCTAAAAGATGATTCTGTGAAAGTGCTGCACTCAATATGCCAGCAAATCTGTAAAACTCAGCAGTGGCCACAGGACTGGAAAAGGTCGGTTTTCCTTCCAGTCCCAAAGAAAAGCAATGCCAAAGAATGTTCAAACTACTACACAACTGTACTCATCTCACATGCTAGCAAAGTAATGCTCAAAATTCTCCAAGCCAGGCTTCAACAGTACGTGAACCATGAACTTCCAGATGTTCAAGCTGGATTTAGAAAAGGCAGAGGAACCAGAGATCAAATTGCCAACATCCGCTGGATCATCAAAAAAGCAAGTGAGTTCCAGAAAACCATTTACTTCTGCTTTACTGACTATGCCAAAGCCTTTGAGTGGGTGGATCACAACAAACGGTGGAAAATTCTTAAAGAGATGGGAATACCAGACCACCTGACCTGCCTCCTAAGAAATCTGTACGCAGGTCAAGAAGCAAGAGTTAGAACTGGACATGGAACAACAGATTGGTTCCAAATCGGGAAAGGAGAACATCAAGGTTGTATATTGTCACCCTGGTTATTTACCTTATATACAGAGTACATCATGAGAAATGCTGGGCTGGATGAAGCACAAGCTGGAATCAAGATTGCCAGAAGAAATACCAATAACCTCAGATATGCAGATGACACCACCCTTATTGCAGAACGTGAAGACGAACTAAACAGTCTCTTGACAAAAGTGAAAGAAGAGAGTGAAAATTTGGCTTAAACCTCAACATTCAGAAAACTAAGATCATGGCATCTGGTCCCATCACTTCATGGCAAATAAGTGGGGAAACAGTGGAAACAGCGAGAGACTGTTTTTTGGGCTCCAAAATCACTGCAGATGGTGCCTGCAGCCATGAAATTAAAAGATGCTTGCTCCTTGGAAGCAAAGCTATGACCAACCTAGACAGCATATTAAAAAACAGAGACATCATTTTGCCAACAAAGGTCCATCAAGTCAAAGCTATGGTTTTTCTAGTAGTCGTGTATGGTTGTGAGAGTTGGACTATAAGGAAAGCTGAGCACTGAAGAATTGATGCTTTTGAACTGTGGTGTTGGAGAAGACTCTTGAGAGTCCCTTGGACTGCAAGGAGATCCAACCAGTCCATCCTAAAGGAAATCAGTCCTGAATATTCACTGGAAGGACTGATGTTGAAGCTGAAGCCCCATTATTTTGGTCATCTGCTGTGAAGAACTGACTCATGTGAAAAGATCCTGATGCTGGAAATGATTGAGGGCAGGAGGAGAAGGGGACGACAGAGGATGAGATGGCTGTATGGCATCACCGACTCAGTGGACATGAGTTTGAGTAAGCTATGTGAGTTGGTGATGGACAGGGAGATGTGGCATGCTGCAGTCCATGGGGTCGCAAAGAGTCGGACATGACTGAGCTGAACTGAATTGTAGACACCTACAAATGACAAAATGAATTCCATGAAGGACAGAACGTCATTTAGAGCTTACTAAATATTATTTGGGCCATTCATAATCAATGTGAATTGAGCTGAGCAGAGCAAAAATAAAACTTTAAGCGGTAACTGATTTTTTTGTTCTCTCTGCCTTACGAAGTCACCAAAATAGAGATCTCAAAGTTTATGTATTAATCTGTTATTGAGAGGGTTTGTTTTCCTTAGGCAATGCCTTCAACAATGTCTTTCTGTTTTGCCTGATTTTTGACTCTGGATAACAGTGATTAGCTGGGCCCAGTGCTGCTCTCCTATTACAGAGGCAGGTGAAGTGAGGCCTTAATGCCACAAGGCAGTAGTCGGAAAAAAAATTGTTCTCAGTCTTTCCTTCCTGCCCTTCACCCGCTCTCCACCACCTCCCTACAGGCCTGCCTATGTAACCCTGTCAATTATCCCTAGTTCTTATTAGATGTTAAATCTCCCTTTTTCTTTTGGCCAAAATTTAGCTATCACCTTTCTCAGGAATAATGGCATAGAAAAAATTCTTTCTGATTATAAAATTAATATTCGTTTTTACAGGTTTGGTGCGAAAATATAAAAATAAAACAAAATGTAAGTCCATTGTAATTCTACCTTTTGCAGATATTGGTCTCAGGATTTTGGTGTCTTTTTTTTAAAAATTAAAACATAGAGATAATTTTTTATATTAGACCTCCAGCATGCTATTTTTCAACTAACACTATTTGGTGATCATTTTTCATATTATTAAAATTATGTGCATGATTTTAAAGTTGTCTTCATATTACATCCTCTGGCTTCATCACAGTTTATTCTATCAGTACTGTTCTTCTGGTATAGAGCATCTAGTCTCTTTCCCATTTTGGTTTTTTTTTTTTTGGTTGTGCCATGCAGCCATGTAGGATCTAGTTCCCTGAACAGGCATCAAACCTGTACCCTCTGCACTGGAAGTGCAGAGTGAGCCACTGGACCTCCAGGAAGTCCCCAGCTTTGCTACTGTTTTTAATAAATAATGCTATAACATACTCTCCCTGTACATATCAGTGATGTTTTAATAGGGGATTCTTGAAGACTCCAAGTGAACCAGTGAAGTTGCTCAGTTGTGTCCGACTCTGCGATCCCATGGACTGTAGCCTACCAGGCTCCTTCATCCATGGAATTTTCCAGACAAGAGTACTGGAGTGGATTGCCATTTCATTCTCCAGGGGATCTTTCTGACCCAGGAATCGAACGCAGGTCTCTCTTATTGCAGGCAGATGCTTTACCGTCTGAACCACCAGGGAAGCCTGAAGACTCCAAGAGATGTGTCTTTAACATAAAAGTACAGAAATAGGTTTCAGGAAGGAGTTCTTATTTTGAAGGAAAAAGGGGCATTTGCTCAATTTTCTTGCTAAAAGGATTAACTATCTTTGCATGTGGCTGAAGTCAGAGAGAGATGAAGCAACTGCTATTGACTCCTTACACACTCTTAGGTTACCACTTAGGAAGGATGAAAGTGGGGTGAAAGTTGACCAGTTTTCAACTAGTAAATTGAGATCACAGACTTCCCAGCTTCTGCTTTCCATGTTAGTTAGCTAGTTGCTCAATCGTGTCCCTAATCTTTGCAACCCCATGGGCCATAGCCCTCCAGGCTCCTCTGTTTATGGAATTCTCCAGGCAAGAATACTGGAATGGGTTGCCATTTCCTCCTTCAGGGGATTTTCCCGACCCAAGGATTGAACATGCATCTCCTGTATTACAGGCAGATTCTTAACCATCTGAGCCACTAGGAAAGCCCAATACATGATTCCAAAATGGAAGAGAGGCTGGTGCTTCCGTGTGTAGTGATGTCCACTGTTCCCATTACCTACTTTAGACATGTATCATATAGCCTCTCAATGACTGTTGAAAGAAGAGCTAAATCCTTGAACTGAGCCTTCTTCAAAGAGAGGTGTGTCCACAGCGAGTAACCTTCCTCCTTTCCCAGCTTCCATTATTTTTTTTGTATTTCAGGTGATCGCCTTTGGAAAGTTCCTCCCTGTAGAAATCCACAGAAGGCTGCTTCCTCCCCCTAGTGGATGTCAGAGCGAGGTAAACAGACTGATTCTCCCCTGCAAGGTCCAGAAGCCAAGAACTGTTGTCCTTAAATGCCCTCCTGAAATAATGGAAGCTGTGTTTCTGAAGGAGACTCTTCCCACTGCATAGAAGCTTTTGTCTTTAACAGGCCATCTGTATCTACTGCTGCCGCAAGACAAGACATCAGGGGAGGTTTTTTTTTTTTTTTCCTCAGGGCAATATCCTGGCCTCTTTTTTTCTTTTAATTAATTCAGCAATCTACTGGGTTGTGCTTCTTTCTCACCAGTTATTACGTCCAGATTCACTTTATGCTGTGCCATGTGCTAGAGGTGTTGCTAATATGAACAGAGCCCAGAATAAAGCAGCTGAGAACCTGAGAATATTCAGATAAACTACTGGAAAAATGTCATAAAAGCACTTCCTTTTGCCTTCCTGTAAATGTAAAAATGAAGGAACATTGAGAAAAACAGAAGAGAATATTACAAGAGCTACTGGCAAATCACTTATTTTTGTGAGGGTTATGTCCGAAGACTCCATGATGTTCTTTTATAGAGTTTAGCCAATCACCTCAGATGGGCATGCTGCTATTTTAAGAGTGAATTGAGAAGCTTTCACACATAAATTGTCTAAATCCCTTATTGATCTCTTCATGAGCTTATAAAGAAGTCTAGCTATGGCCAGATGAGGTGAACTGCTGCTGCTGCTAAGTCGCTTCAGTTGTGTCCTACTCTGTGCGACCCCATGGACAGCTGCCCACAAGGCTCCCCCGTCCCTGGGATTCTCCAGGCAACAACACTGGAGTGGGTTGCCATTTCCTTCTCCAATGCAGGCAAGTGAAAAGTGAAAGTGAAGTCGCTCAGTTGTGTCCAATCCTTAGCAACCCCATGGACTGCAGCCTACCAGGCTCCTCTATCCATGGAATTTTCCAGGCAAGAGTACTGGAGTGGGGTGCCATTGCCTAAACTGGTACCTGGTAAAGAGCCTACCTACCTACTTATAGCCTCCCTGCCTCCTTCCCTGCTACCTATATCACCTTCCTTTCTGCCTGCCTACCTATAGCAACCTGCCTGAAAGCTCTGTATCTAGATTTTCTTATTTGCAAAATTAGAGGATGGAATTAGATGAGACATCAGCCAGCAGCTCTTCCACTTATAACCAGCATGAAAAATCAGCACTTAGCCTCTTCTTAGAGAGCAATCTACGAGAAGGTTTTTTTCCCCTCTGTCCATCCCCATTATTGTTGGCTGATGGTCTAAGGCTAGTTCCAACAACAAAGCAGGAACTATTTCCTTTTTCTAATTCCCGTCTCAAGTGTCCCCTTGACACTTGAGTCCATAGCTGTTCTGACCAGGGCTTCTGAGCATCTAGGTCTGCGTCCTTTGACGAGCAGGCAGCCTCTAGGACACCATGAGCAGTTGTGGTGTAAAGAAAACCTTCCTCGATGTTGTACTCGAATTCTTTCCCTCTTATTTAAACTGAGAGCAGAACGAGCACTACAGCCCTGACCTGTGCAAATACAATAAGCACTTCAGCCCAGAAACAGTTTTACCTCTTTTATTAGATCGGGCTTTCAGTTTGTGTTTGAAGAGGAGCTATTTATGGGCTTGCAAACAAAGTGCTGGAGGAAAGGAATTTAAAGGATGTCCTTGAGCGAATTCTGGGGGTTTTATTTCACGAGACTAAGCTGCATATTAACCCTTCATCTCCTGGTGCACATGACCTCCACGCTGCTCCGTCCTGTCCGGGAGGGATGAGTGGTCGGTGGCCTTGAGAAAGTCACTTCCTCAGTGTGCTGGCTTGTGCCCTGGAAAATGAGAGGGCTGATGGTGACCTCCTGACCACAGGGAAGGAAGAGAAGTTCAAGATGCACAAGTCTGCTGGGGGGAAGGTAGGTCCTGGGAATGGCGATTTGGTTATTTGGCTCCTTCGTGACTTGGTGTTTCCAAACTTTAGTCATGGCTTTCCTGTTGAAAGAATGCGTGAACTTAAAAAAACATTAATAAAGTAGTTTACTACTGCTTTGGTGTGCCCGATGTAAAGTAAGATTATAGCTGCAGATTTTATAAAATCATTTTTGTCCAACAGAATAGAGTTAACTTGAACCCTTGCAGACCTCTGCCTCTTTCAGTTCAGTTCTGTCACTCAGTCCTGTCTGACTGACCCCATGGACTGACTGCAGCATGCCAGGCCTCGCTGTCCATCACCAACTTCCGGAGTTTACTCAGACTCATGTCCACTGAGTCGGTGATGCCATCCAACTGTCTCATCCTCTGTTGTCCCCTTCTTCTCCAGCCTTCACTCTTTCCCAGCACCAGGATCTTTTCATAGACAATAGACACTGTGATTTCACCATGTCACTTTGTTTTCAGTCTTTTCTTCTGTAACCACAGCTTGTCATTTGACATCTCTTACATCTTGGTTAGAGAAAGTAGAAAAATAAATCTGTTTTTTTTTTTTTTATTACTTGGTTATCTTTTTAAAAGTGATGGGGAAGGCAGTTGAATCTCCTGTTAGAATAGGGCAGTACTGCGATTCCCAAAATACTTGCACGTGACATTAATAGAGGAGACTCCAGAAAAAGGGTTTGTGCTCAAATGAATTGAGTTAGCATTTCTCAGAGTGAACAAAGCAGTTCCTGTTCTCACTGGAACCTCGGTTGACCCCACTGCTGTGTCATCCCATGACTAGTGGGAGAAGGAATGAGAGCATCCTTATATCCCTTGGCACTTGGACTTGGTTGAAGTAAAGTGGTTGGGTCAGTTGCTAGGGAGTATGTGTTTTCTGATCAAATGACTGGACTCCAGTGCTGAAAAAAAATGGCTGCATTCAGAGTTGTAGGCACCCCATTATACATTATCCCCTGCATCTCCCAGGCTGCCTGGTATACCTTCTGCTGCTGCCAAGTAGCACCAGGAAAGACAGTCCTGTCCTGGGGCCCATGTTTAAGAAGAACCTGCTCTGGCTCTCTTCCAAAGGGCCCTTCCTAAAGGCCAAAGGAGCTACATCCACCCAGACCCCATAGCCCATCTTCCTTCTAGACCTGTGGCTCTCAGATCTCAGTCTCCAAAATGGCAGCATCACATCATCTAGGAATTTGTTAGAAATGCAGATTTTTGGATCCCAATCAGAGCCACTCCATCAGAAACTCTGAAGGATGGGACTACCAGTCAGTCCCTTCTTTTAACAGCCCTCTTGGTGATTCTGCCTGTTCTAATCTAGACCAGACTCTGGGATCTCATACCCAGAGATTCCCCAATCAGATGGCTCTGGGTCCCCTCCAGGGCCTGCAGAGGGGTTTTGAGGACAGATGTGGCTCCAATGGCCAAAAGCAGATCTTGGAGGAAGGCTGGGAGACAGAGCTTGAATTCTGTGGGTTGGGTTGTTTACAGTCATACTCCAAGTATCTAAGTGATTATGAAAGTACATTTTTCAAAGTATGAGGATAACACATACTTTATTTAACCGTCAGTTTGATTTGTAACTTTTAAATATTTAGATATATGGTAGATAGGGCTCCGTTTTTTACTCTTATCCTAGACTGTGCAAATGCCAGGCAGGGGTAATCCTGCTGCTAAAAGTCTGTTCCTTCGTTTAACTGTTCATTGATTCATTTATATATGAACTTGTTTAATAACTCTATTGATGTTCTTTGATGTGACAGTTATCATCATACCTTTCTTAACTTCTTTAGTCATAGTTTCCTTTCCTTCATTGAAGGATTTATAACGGCTACTTTGAAGTCTTTTTCTGTTAATTCTACCATCTGCTTGCTCTCACAGGCTGTCACTGTTGCCTGCCCAGGATCTGGGTCATACTTTCCTGTATCTTTGCATGTCTTGGAATTTTTTGCTGGCAACTAGACATATTGTTGCAACTCTGGTACTTTCCTCACTCCCACTTCCCAGGGCTTGTTATCTGCCAGTTTAGTTTTTTAGCGATTGGCAAGATTGTTTTAATGAAGTTTCCTGCCCCCTCCCCCACACAGTGTTGAACCTCAGATTTTGCTCCTTAGGGACCTACAGCTTTGGGTGGGGGTCAGTCACACTGGGAAGAAGTGGGTAGGATAGAGCTTTCGTCTTCTCTTTTCCTGACCACACCCAGCTGTTAGGCTCCACTGTTGCTGGCTGATTAATCGCTCTATTAGTTTCCAAAATACCCCAGAGGCATAAATTGCTCTGAAGACAAATCCAGTCGAATTCAGGTTTCCTTGAAGGAAAAGTTCCCTGATCACTGGTATTTGTTCTGACCCCAGGAGGGGGTCCACCCAGGCCACCTCTGACCTGAGCTCTTCTGAAAAGCAGTTAGCCTCTTCCCTATCCTGCCCACTCCACCCCCACCTACAATATTTACTGTCCATGAGAGCTCCTAGGCTCGAACTTCTCTGTAAATTTGTTGCAAAAAGAAGCCAATTCCTCTGGAAAGAATTGAGGATCTATCAGCTGCAGTATCTATTGCTTCCTCCAGGCAAAATTTCTGAGGCAGGGCTCTGGAGCTAGGAGCAGGGGCAATGGCACCCCTTCCTCTGCCCATCCTAGGAGCTGACTCTGCCACTTCTAACACGAACCACTGCCTGTCAAGCTGGACCAGTAGTGATGGGAGCCCCAGGATTTTCATCAGTACTGCACCCAGGGTAAAGCCTACCTTCCATCAGTGGGGCCTTAAGGGAACCCCCATCTCTCCAAGACACTTGCCCATAGCTTAATCTCAGCAACAGGGAGCTGAGGCTGGATGAAAATGCTGATGTCCCGCTCCTCCTGGGAAGACAGCACTCTAATGGGAGCTGAGGGTGGGGGCGGTGGGGGTTGGAAGTTGGCGGCGCTGTGATCTTGGCTCCACCAGCCTGGAGGGGAGTCTCTGCTTCACAGAACCCAGAAGGCCAGGAAGCGAATGGCTCAAATACCAGCGATTCCTTTTTCTTATTGAATTTTCATAGATCTTCTTTTTCTTTCTTTTGGCTGCACTGCATGTGGGATCATAGTTCCCTGACCAGGGCCTCAAACCCAAGGCCCGCTGCAGTGGAAGCACAGTCTTAACTGCTGGACCACCAGGGAAGTCCCTAGATTTTCTTGGATAGATTTTTTTTTTTCCCCCTTTACTGTATGCCCTTCAAACCATTTCTAGGGGTTTTAAATGGGTGTTTTTAAAAATAATTTTCACCAGTTTCACTGGGAAACAAGTCTGCAGAGCCCCTCATGCTGTCATATTAGAAACTGGTCTTTGTCAAATTTTATTTGGACATTTCATATTTTAAATCTTTTGGAGCACATTTTTGAGACTGTTTTTGAGTCAGATTTACTGTTTCTGAGTGATGAAATAATTAGCTCATTGTTAGATTTCACATATAGCGGAAGTGTAGTTGAAGTCATACTCATAATTTAAGTCAAAACAGCACTCTTCATATATTAGTCTGGTAACCTTGGGCTTTGTATCGGTTTGAATGAAGAAAATGTCAAATACTAAAAAAAAAAAAAAAAAAAAAAGGGAAAATGTTTCATTTCATATACTGAATTAACTTTCCCATCAAATAAAAAAATTTTTTAAAAATTTATTTGGACATTCTATTGAGCACCTACTGTGTGCCACATACTATACCACGTATTGGGAGTACAGTAGTGAACAAAAAGGACACAATCTTTTAGTTCATGATCCAGTTAAGTGCTTGGCATATGGAGGGATGTGAATAAATATTTGTCAAATAAATGTATGGCTGACAGAAGTGTTTCTTTGTTGAAGCAGTCTGAACTCGGGTTGGAAAAGAATTTCCAGACACAGAGCATTTCAGAAGGGTGTGAGTTTACTAAGAATGAAAAGCAGAGATAATGTGGGCACTGTGAGCATAGTGGGCTGACCTTCTGACAGGCCAGGGAGAGTCAACACTTTTCCTGGGTTAGTAGCCAATTTTTTATGGCCTCAAGGCAAAGAAAATTCCTGCTGGAAGGCTGGCATTAGGTGATTGCTTAGCGCACTATAGGGACTACTGGGGTAGGCAAAAGTGAAAGTTGCTCAGTGGTGTCCAACTGTTTGAGACCCCATGGACTATACAGTCCATGGAATTCTCCAGGCCAAAACACTGGAGTGGGTAGCCTACCCCTTCTCCAGGAATTGGACCCAGGAATCAAACTGGGAAATTCTCAGGAATTCTGGACCCAGGAATCGATCCGGGGTGTCCTGCATTGCAGGCAGATTCTTTACCAACTAAGCTCTTTGCCTAATTGGGAGTCAGGAAGCCTGCTGGTGGTGATCAGGGGGGCTTTTGGCAATAGTTACAAAAGGTTCAGTCAGTTTCAGAGGTGATCTTGGTTCTGGGTTCTGCTTCTGTGGCCTTGGTGCCAGGCCTTGAACCTGTGGCCTTGGGGCCAGAGTCCACATGTTTCTCTGATTTTGTTTTGTTTGTTATTTATAGGAGATCTGGGAAATTTCTGGAACATCTTGCTACCTGGGTTTCTGGACATTTAGAGGAGTGTTATGAGGACAAGTACCTTTTTCTATCATGGAGTTTGCACAATCTTCTAGTCCCAACTTGATGAAAGCACATCATCTGGTAGTTACTGTTATTACTCTTTGTTACTTTCTTCCCCCTGTTTTTGGGGACATTCACTGAGGGTTTAATGTGTGCCCTTACTGCATGGCCTGGGCTTGATGACTACAAGGGCGTCTTCTTGGCATGGTCCTGCCAGGAAAAGCCCTATTTGGGGTTCTGCAATCTTGGAAGACCAGCCTGTCCTTAGAATCCTCCAATTCACATTTCCTTCCAGTACCTGATCATGTGCTTTCCAATGACCCGCGATGCTATGTCTTCCTCATTCTTAAAGACTGCTCAAGGAAACATGACAGAAATACAGAGGCTGAGCTGAGGTAAGAGGAAGAGTGCAGTGTCCAGCCCCAGAAAACACTTGCTGCCGTGCTCTGACCCTCGTACTTCACGAGTAGAGGGGGCAGTCTGATCAGCTGTCCAGGTGGGTTGTGTTTAGCAGGGTGAAGCTGAGCACATATTAGAGAAACTGGGAAGCTTTATCAGAATATCTGTAGGTTTTCTGTAGGCTGAAAAAGCTCTTCCCAGAAACAGGGATGTATTGTCATGGAATTAACTACTGTCCCTAGAAGCTTGCAGATCAAGACTGTTTTCAGCAAATTCCCAAATGAGTGGGTCCTGTCTCCAGCTCATTGTGTTTCTACTTCTGCTTTGAACAGGGGTGCAACTAGACCCAGTGATAAGTAAGTTATTTTAGAGCCTGTAAGAAGTGCTAACTAAGCAACTCTGGAGAATAAAATCTTCCACACACAAAATGGAGCGATGCGTACTTTCCTGGGATTTGAGAAAGCAAGGCTAGCTAGGACCAGCTAGACTGGCTCTTGGGCAAACTCTTCCCAGGATGACCAGGGTGATCACATGTTCACATGACTTTGTTTTTACAAAGAAGCAGTTCTTCTTTGGATGTGTACATGTCCGTAAATGGATGATAGGTAATTTTACTTTTTGACATTTCTAAGAATATATACTCAAGTCATAACAACTTCTTTCTGGGACTTCCCTGGTGGTCCAGTGGTTGGGACTCTGCTTCCACTACAGGGGTCACGGGTTTGATCCCTGGTGAGAGACGGAGATCCTGCATGCCCTGTGTCCTATTCATAAATAAAATAAAAATTCAGTGGAAATGTATTCAAATAATTTGATTCAAAAAAGGATGACTTAAAAAAAACACACAAAAGCTACTCTGTCATTCAGATACTCACTTATTTCGCTCAGCATTTACTCATTAAGAGTTAACTACGTGCCAGACACTGTTCTAAGCACTAATGAATAAGATCCAGTCTCTGACCTCAGGAATTCCCATCTAAAAGATTAATGGATCCACATGCATGTTACTATTTAAGAACATATACTAGGAATGAGAAAAAAGCATCTCTGGGAATATAGAAGGGATGGATCTACTTCTGACTAGGTGAAGTGTTTTCAAGGAGGGTTCTTAGAGGGGAGTGACACAGACTGAGTCTTTAAAGATGAATAGGAATCAACCAGAGAGTAGAGGGTTGGGTAAAGGATTAGGGGCATAAGGTCAACCGATGCACAGATGCACAGGTGAGTAGCCTCAGAAGGTGTTCAAAGAACTACAAGAGCTGGATTTCTTAGATCAATAAGAGCAAGGTGAAGAATAAGAAATGAACAAGAAATACATGTGCCAACATGGAGAGCCTATGTATGGCTCGTTAAGGAGCTTGAACCTTTCTTTCTAAGCAAAGAGAAGCTACTGGAGCATTCTGTACAGTGAGAGGCATGGTTTGATAGTTGGCCTTGGGTAGAATGGGTGGGGGATTTGATGGTGGAGAAACCAGAAGGCTGTTATTAATAAATGGATAGTAAGGGTTTGATTTGAGAAACAGTTTGGAGTTAAAGTCTATAACAGCTGGAGACTGTGCATGGGGATGCGGGAGAAGGAGGACTCAGTGCTGGTCAGACCAAAGGTCCCACTGTCAGCCTCACCCCTCATCACAGCCTCAGTGCTGGGATGAGCTACCTGTGTTCCTTCCTCCTGCTCCATATAACTTAGACTATAAACTATGGTGCCTGGAAACTTATCTTTTTGTATCTTCATGTCTTAAAGGTTCTTTTTCTCCGAAAACCCCAAGTGATAAGTGATGTCACTCAGTCATGTCCAATTCTTTGTGACCCCATGGATTGTTGCCCACCAGACTCCTCTGTCCATGGGATTTTCCAGGCAAGAGCACTGGAGTGGGTTGCCATTTCCTTCTCCAGAGGATCTTCCCAACCCAGGGAAGATCCACATTGTAGGCAGACGCTTTACCGTCTGAGCTACCAGGGAAGTCCCAAAACAAAACATAAAATTAAATAAGAAGCAAATACCTTTAAAACCTGTTAATGTAGTAGCTAAAGATTGTTCAAGTTGATGAACTGAGATTTTATAATTATGATTAGACTACACAAGAGTATAGTTTGGGAACATTTTTCTTCCTTTGGGACTTTTCACACCTGAACTTCTAAGAGATTTTTTTTTGTACCTTTTTTGAGGGAGTAGATGAAGATGGAAAAGCATGTTGCCCTTAGCAACGTGACTTGAGATATCGTAACATCACTGAGCAAAAAGAGTGACTTAATGAAAGGATAAGGACCTACAGCCGAAGGCGCACCCACTCTGGTGCCAAGGCCCATCCAGAGGTCAGCATTTCAAGACTGGAATAGAAATTGGCCTTGAGTGTAGTTTATCTAATTAATTGATTAATCCAATGACTCTTTAAACACTTTCTATATACAGTACAAAGACAAATACAGCATGTTTTCCTGAGAACATATTCTAGTTGGAGGCCTGAGAGAGAAAGAGAAGAGGATGGGAAAGAGGCAGGGGAAGGGAGGATTTCAGATAGTGCAAAATGCTATGAAGAAAGGAAAACATGATAAATGAACAGAGAAGGACTAGCGAGTGAATGGTAGGGAAAGTGGGGTGCATCTCTTATATAATATGACTTTAGTGGCCTGGATTTTCCCAGTAGCATTACTGGCTTGACATCTGAAGTGGATCGTATTTTAACAACCACCTCTTCTATATAACAAAACTATTTTCAATAATAATTGTAAAATTAAAAGAAGAATAGCATCCAGAAAATAAATGTATAGAATTTCTCTTTTCTTGTTACCAAAACTCAACGATAAATTGCAATGATTGCTTACAACTTTGACCAGGTAAAGATTTTGGGGAGAGCAGGAGAGGTATTTTATCAATAACATTGTTTAAACTTGCTAGAGAAAGTGGTAATAAAAAGTAAACTAATTTTGGTCAGATTTCTTATTGTTTTTAAATTCTCTACCACTTTATTAGGCTTCTCTGGTGGCTCAGATGGTGAAGAATATGCCAGCAATGTGGGAGACCTGGGTTCAATCCCTGGGTTGGGAGATCCCCTGGAGAAGGGATGGCTCCCCACTCCACTCCAGTATTCTGGCCTGGAGATTTCCATGGACAGAGGAGCCTGGTGGACTATAGTTTGTGGGGTCACAAGAGATTTGGACGTGACTCAGCAACTAACACACACACACACACACACACACACACACACACTACCTTACTGCCTGCACCCTGGGCTTGAAGCGTTCCCTAACTGGCCAATGGTCGCTCCCATTGACCTGGTGCTTAAAATTCTCCAATTCCTTTGGCTAGGTTGGTGAAAGATTTTCAGAATGCAAATATTCTGGAGTAGTACTGCTTGATATAGTACTCATGTACTTGTGTAGTTTTCACTTTAATTTGGGTTTACCAGAGCCAGTCCTGGGAGTTTAGTCAATCACTCATTTATTCGACATGTTTAATCATCCCACAGTGTGCACCAATGTCTACGGTGGGGCAGTAGCCTCAGGGCGCACAGGGCCTTGTGGGAGAGACCGACGCCTGGAGCAGTCATTGACATGCAGCCTGATCAGGGCTCAGTGTCTGCTAGGCTCTGCACAGAGAAGCCACAGCTCTGTGAGGGGCTGATCGAAGGGGGTGTTAGTAGATGAGAAACACCCCCAGGGAGGGGAGGAGCCAAGGCTGCCTAGCAGCATTCTAAGAGCCCACGTTTGCAGCCAGAGGCACTGTGACTGTGCTGGGCCTCCCTGCAGAGCTGGGTTCTTCGGCGCTGACTGTTCTGAAAAGACTCATTTCCGCTGCCGTGGGAGACAACGGGGAGGAAAGTGTCGCATTAGTGTGGGGAGGAGGGACAGAGAGATCGTCTGAGGCTCCGGAGGAAAGTCAGGGCGACTTCTTCCTTCACAAACACCCCCGACCTGCTCAACACTGTGACTCTCGAGAGACTTGGGCTTCCTGAGGGGTGCTTTGCTCTGATAAGCGGTGTAAACCTCCTTCACACAAATTTCCCATTAATTAACACACTACTTCCTCTACAGAGACAGCTGGCAGGAGCTGCCATGACCGGAGGTAACTGAACTCCTGCCAAAGTGTCCATCTTGTGCCTGCTTTGCATAAAATGTGCCTTGTCTGAGGCTGGATGTCAGCAGTAGAGAAATGCGTTCTGGGACGCCCTCCCCCAGGAGGGAGCCTGAGCAAACTCCTGTGGGGTCGGGGAAGCCTGGAGCTGGAGTGAGGCCAGCCTGCCTGGTTTTAAGAGTTCTTTGAGGGGTGGTGGTGGTGGGGGGGGTGATGCAGAGGAAACGGTTTAAATCAGAAAAGCCTAGAGAAGTTCTGCGACCAGTCATTTGAGGTCAGGGCTGGGCTGGCCTCTGTAACCAGAAAGGTGGCCTGGAGGGAGTGGGCCAGGTTCAGCAGCGTCTGAAAGCAGGGGTGGGGGGACTCGTCAAAAGCCGGGCTCCACACAGCTTCCAGAGTCTGGACAAAGAAGCAGAGAAAGACTGACAGACCTGCCGCCTCCTCCTCACCGTCATAAACCAAAAGCGAGTGGCCTATTTGATAGAGGCCACGCAGGCCAGTGGAGAGGGATGAGGTGGGTGACGTGGAGAGGGAGACATTTTTCTGAGCCTTGGTTTCCTCCTCTGAAATATGGGTTGGTCTTTTGGATCCCTAAGGTCTCTCCCATCTGCCCCAGGGTGGATGGAAGGCAGAAGGGCCTTGTGGACGAAAGAAGAGGCAGCTCAAGTCCAGAGCCGTCTCATCTCCTCAAGTTCTGATGAGCAAAGAAGCACTGCTCCCGGGAGCCGAGGAAACGACTTGATTGTCCTTTTGCTCACAGAGGTCTTCTTCTTACGCAGAGGTGATCACATATTGGGGCTTTAAAAAGAACAATACATAGCCCTGGCTCTCAAGGAGTCCTAACTGTGAAAACAAGACATGTTCCTATGACAAATGGAAAACCGGTCCAGACTGCAACGCAGCTTCCAAGCACTCGTCGGAAGCATCACGCACCAGCTGAGTGTTCAGAGAAACAGGCTCTCTCAGAGCTCACAGAGGGACTGATTACAGTGCGCTGATTCACAGCTCAGGAAGCAGCCTCCAGGTACCGTTAACAGAGCTCTTTGGGGGAAAACAGAAGAGGCAGAAGCTGGAAACTAAACAAATGAGGTCAAGGTCATGGGAACCATATCTTCTAACAAGGATTTAAAAACTGTTCCTCAGCCACACAGTGGGCCCTCTGTTGGGCCCGAGGCAGGGTAAGAGAGGGTAGGGGAACCTGTCAGGACCTGCTCCTCTATGAATGGAATGAAATTGCAAAGGTTGCCAGTTCAGTGCCAATCTCCTGGCCCTACAGGCCTGCTCACAGGATCAGCTTCCACCACCAATAGCAGTGTCTGCACTGGCCCCTTAAAGGGCTCCAGTCCATATCAAAGGACTCTATAATGGGAAGTATAGCTGGGTTTCACTGGGGCTGAACAAATCAGGACCAGAAGTGGTTCTCTCATCTCTGCACAGACATTTGCGCAATGTCTTATCTCTGCTTCCCTCTTGGTATCTGATTCCTTCTGCCCGTTTCCCATAGCCAGGCATTCTCTGTCAAGGTGCATCTGGTTAGAAATCAGGTCTGTTCGTCTCTCAGCCACACTGTCTGGGATGATGGTTTTTGGGTTATGATTCTAATTCTCAGGGCAAAGCATCTCTTAGCTCATCTTGGGTCCTGTATCTAGGTTTGATGCCCATCAGCTGTGGCCACAGGACACCCTGTCCCTTCACCACGGCCTGTGGGGAGCAGCTAGTTTCCAGAGAAGGGATTGTTGACAGGGCCTTTTCTCCAAGGAGCAAGATCAGGGCTGGTCTCATCTTCCTAATTACCCACAGGCAGAACAGTCTCCTCTTTGGCTAAGCTGTCATAGATAAATTTCTGAAGCCAAAAACCCCATCTGAGAGTCTTATGTGCAGTCCCAATGCCTATAACCAGGCCTGAGATGTGAAACATGGAACATTTGAGACATTCTACAAATTGTGTAAATGGTGGCAGTGAATGAATGGCTAATGAAGATGGCAAGGAAGTCAGCACAGAGGGTGATGTGCCTCTGGGCTTTATTCTTAATGCCATGTCCCCCACCCAGCCCTGGGGAAGATCAAAATCCTCTGGCTTTAGAGCCTAGAAGCATTTGCTGTGATGTTTGTTTTCTTCTTGACTGGAAAATCCCATGGACAGAGAAGCCTGGTGGGCTACTGTCCATGGGGTCGCAAAGAGTTGGACATGACTGAGCTACTTCACTTTCTTTCACTTTTGTTTTCTTCATGCACATTTGCTATTAGTTTACACAATTCTTCCTCAGCACAGAAGCTGGCAGGGAGATGCCTGATCAGAGTACTCTGAATATAGCCAAATTGCATCCTGTGGCTCCTTGGCATGATGGTCCATGTTTGAGAGCCTGTCATTCAGCCCGGCTGCCGACAAAGTAACTCTTGGTTTCTGCTTTGACAGGAATCTCTTCACCTTTACTATTCTTTCCCCATCGCTGAGTTTACTCTCAGCCCTTCCCAAAGTTCAGGACCAATTTATACTCAGGACTAAGCTTGTCATACGGGGAAGGGGTTATCTTTTGAAGCTGGGTCCTGTCACCTTTGCTCCCTGCTATGGGTGGGTGAGGGGAAGTGTCAACCACTAATCATTTAAGAGAAACTCCATTTCTGTTGATTTCTGTTTGAAGAAATCCCCTGACCCCGAATTCACTGGAGTCTCCATTTATAGAAGGTCATCTTGTCCTTGTCATGGAGTAGATGTTGGGGCCTAGCCACAGACTAGTCTGAGTAACTGGAGTCCTCCTTCTCATCCTTTTGGTGACTTGGGCTTTCCAACTGCGCAGATCTGTTTTGCTCTGAGGGAAAACTCATTGTCTTGGGCATAATGTTGAATGTAGTTCACATGATTGATGTCTGGGTTACATAAAGGGAGAAGGTGGTGACTGGGTAGATTGCAAACTCAATGCTCCTCTTCTTTTAAAATTATCAAAGAAGTCCAAACTTAAAGACGTTGTCGTCAGTCCCATTCCTTTTGAAATAAAGCCCATCGAGGAGGGTTCACGTGGGACACTCAGTTCATCCACCTGGAGAATGTCCTGGTTTGTGGCATTTAAGGGAGGTGAGGTCACAGTCAGGTGCAGAGATTTGCAGGGGCTGTGAGGGAGGCATACGGTGACTTTTGAGTGTATTAGGCTCTGATTGCAAATGCATTTTTAAAATCTCCTTTTAAAAAACACAACTTTTCATATTTATAATCAGTCATGAAACACAAGATAGTGCTTTTTTGGATGTGTTGTGGATGTTTTGAAATTGTCAGAGTTCTCATAATTGTTGGCTGTAAAAATGTGCACGGACATGCATTCTTAATTAAGACATAACCGCACACATCATTCATTCATAACACATTACTGACTCCGCTCCCTCTATTAGCAGCCGGGAAAAGAAATGGAAAGTTGAATTGGAAATGAATTTATATGCTCATTTAGCCTGGTTAATTACCTGCTGAAATAATGTCCCTGATTCTTAATGGGTGCTCCTCTTGATAGATAAGGCAGCTGCCTGAGATGAGGTGACGGCTCAAAAAGGCACCTGGCTCATGATAATGTTTGTCAAAAACATGACAGGAAAAAGCAGGTTGGAATGTTCTATCTGCCAACAGACTAGATGCTGCCAAGCCTGGAGGCAGTTGACTGACAGCCTGTTAAAACTGAGGCTGCTTACATAATAACAGGACCATTTTGTGTTCTTGATAATGCTAATATATGCAAATTTACAGTAATATATTCCCTGAGAGTGCCCTGGATGGACAGTATAGGAGGGAAGCTGAGAGCTTTGCAACGATGGCATCTGAAGTTCCCTGAGGGACTGGGCAGGATGCTTACATGTAATTTAAAATTTTTTTAAGTTATCCACATTGTGCTTTCAGTTCTATTGATTGACATTCCCGTTGTCAACTTTCTGAGGCCACCTCTAGTATGCATTGGTCTTTTTTTTTTCTTTTTAGTGACGAGCTCATCAAAACAGTATTGTATACATTTCTGGTCTTTAAAAGTCTGCCCATAGTTGGTTCAGAGCATTTCCATTTTCTTTTCCTCAAACAGCCCAAAGTTCCTAAAGTTCATTTTACTAAGTTGAAATCATTATCGCTGGGAAGTTTGCTGAAGGGAGACAGTGCCCTCCCTATTTTGAAGAGGGAATGGATTTGGGGAGCAGAAAACTTGTGACTTCTACCCAGTTGGTAATGGAATAACAGGAAGAATCTGCTTCTCTGATTTCAGGTTAATGTACTTTTTAGATCCCCCTCACTCATTGTTGTTGTTCAGTTGCAAAGTCATGTCCAACCCCATGGACTGCAGCACACCAGGCTTCCCTGTCTTTCAACATCTCCCAAAGTTTGATGAAATTCATGTTCATGGAGTCAGTGATACCATCCAACCATCTTATTCTTTGCTGCCCTCTTCTCCTCCTGAGCTTCATCTTTCCCAGCATCATGGTATTTTCCAATGAGCTGGCTTTTTGCATCAGGTAGCCAAAGTATTGGAGCTTCAGCTTCAGCACCAGTCTTTCCAATGAATATTTCGGGTTGATTTCCCTCAGGATTGACTGGTTTGATCTCCTTGTTGTCCAAGGGGTTCTCAAGAGTCTTCTCCAGCACCAGAATTCAAGCATCAATTCTTTGGCACTCAGCCTTCTTTTTTTCACATCTATATGTGACTACTGAAAAGACCATAGCTTTGACTGATGGCACACTGATGTCTCTGCTTTTTAATACATTGTTTAGGTTTGTCATAGTTTTTCTTCCAAGGAGCAAGAGTCTTTTAATTTCATGGTTGCAGTTACTGTCTGCAATTATTTTGGAGCCCAAGAAAAGAAAATCTGTCACTGTTTCCACTTCTTCTCCATCTATTTGCCATGAAGTGATGGGATTGGATACCATGAGCCAGTTTTTTCACTCTCCTCTTTCAACCTCATCAGGAGTCTCTTTAGTTTCTCTTTGCTTTCTGCCTTAATAGTGGTGTCATCTGCATATCTCCTCACTAGTAATGCCTAATCAGACCATGAACTGGGAGACCAGAAATGGAGTCAGCCATAGGAGCTGGAGGAGGGATGTAGACGGCTATTTCAGATGAGGTCCAGGAAGGGCTGACTCAGCTCCACCATGCCTCGAAATGCTATCTGCTACCCTTCCTTCCCATTCTTTCTTTTCATCAGTCACCAGACAACTGTGTTTGCTAAGCTCCTGATGAGAGTTCCATCTTACCCAGCCAGTTGCTATTCTCTGAACACAACAGAATGTTAGAGTTGACAGTTACCTCAAAAAACAGCCAGCTCTAAACTTTTCAGTATGACAAACTGGACCCAGAGGGTTTAAGCAATTTGCCTGGAAAGGCTGCAATTCTCATATCTGGTTAGTACCCGTGCCTAGGCTGCTTTCCTCTCTCTTTGTTTCCTAGTGATGGTTACGGTTACTGCTGGCTTTAGCTGAGCACCTACTATGTGACAAGCACTACACATGCTTTTAGACCCTACTATGATCCTCTAAATGGGCCACATTATCTATCCTTAGGGCCAGTGTAGTCCAAAAAGGAATGAAAAACTACTGGTCCACATCAAGGTTTTTATAAATTATCGTAAAAGAGAGCAGACAAATAATCACAATAATTTATGTGCCTAGTACACAATTACAACAGCAAGAACATCAATAATAATAACACCCAGCGCTTATGATGTGTCCGGTTCTAGTCTAAGGGCTTTATACATGTTAACTCATTCAGTCCTCTGGGTCACGCTATTTGGTAGTTACTGTACATTATCTCTGATTTACAAATTAGAAAATAAAAGCACAGAGGTGAAGTCATTTTCCAAAGCTGGTAATGGATAAAGATGGGATTTGATTCTGGGCTGTCTGGCATCTGAGCCCATGTGTCCTAACAACTATATTTCTTCAAGTGATCATTATATATTAACTATAAATAATGAGCAACAATTCTGACTCAGTCTTGGCTTGGAAACTGAGGGCCAGCATGTTAATCCACATGGTCAGCCCTAGGGTCTGAGCCGGCTCTGCAGCTTGACCTCCAGTCCCCTTACCAGCCTGCGGACCAGGAGATGGGACGAAAACCTCATTCCATTTTTGGAGAGGTTCCAGTGTGTTTCCTCTGGAAACAATCAAGAAACCCAATGCTCAATCTTCATACAAATTGTGCCTGTTACTCTACTCCAGAAATTACTTAGGGAGAACGTTTGATAAAGGATAGTGAGTTATCTTGAAAATTCAGTGTGGCCTCTGTCTGGCAAGAATCCCATCCTTCCCTTATATTGTCTGGCAGAGGTGAGGCACGCGGCCTCACTGGGGAAGGGAGAAGGCACTTTTCCCCCTAGTCTTCCCATCACCTTTCAGGACCTTGCTTTCCAGGTGGCGAGGGCTCTCTGCAGCTCATGGCACAAAGTTGTACCACTAGGGGGCGCCTAAACATCTCAGAGAGCGCCCCGCCGAGGGGCCCTTTCAGGACACAGCAGACTCTCTGACAGAATGGATTCCTGGTTATGAACTTGACGTTATGGCTGTAGCTATGCTAAGCATAAACATGGGGAAAATGCTTCTGTAGGATTAAATGAGGTCAGCTTGAGTCATTCCAAGAGACTCAGCAACTCTGGGAGCCACCTCATATTCTCTCCCTGCTGCAGATCTAGCCGTCCCTCCGAACCACAGTCGCAGACTCCCCTTTACAGGGTCTGCTCTCTCAGCAGGGAGTGGGGTGGGTGGGGGTCCGGACACCACCCCTTGCACTGTTGACTGAACCACTCCTGGGGGCTGCCACGTTAGGGCATCACACTTGGGATCACTCACTGCGGGTGGCTTTACAGAGATTCGGTGACTAATTAGTTGACTTTTTTTATTTCTCTCACCTATTTGGCCATGTCCTTTCCTGTTTCTGCAAAAACGATGACAGTAAACCCAAGGAACCAGCCTTAGGAGGAAACCAGCAGGAACATTTGGCAGGGCTGGAACTATGGTGAGGCAAGCGAGGCACCCAGGCAGCCCTTTGCTTGCCTGAGACTGAGAGGAAATGCCTCCTTTCATTTTATGCCCCAGCAACTCTCTTGCCTTCCTAGTCCCAGCCCAGAACTGCGGGAGATACCCAGCTGCACAGAAAACCAGCCAGCTTTTTGTTTTCTGCTACTCTTCTCGCCCCTTACCCCCCAGCCTCCTAAACCTATGGCTCTTTCTGCTCTGGTTCCGATGTTGGTTAATAAGGATTAGTGAGAACTTCCCAGTCAAGGGCCTCTACAATAAAGTTGCTAATGTTTAGTCAGTGCTTTCTGTGTCCCAGAAATGCTTCTAAATGCTTTACAGATGTTGGGTCACTTAATTCTCTCAACAATATTGTGATGAAGGTGTCCATTTTACAGATAAACTAACTGAGGCACAGAGGGGAAGATATTTACTCAAAGACACAGTAGATGACTCAGGGCTTCCCTGGTGGCTCAGAGGGTAAAGTGCCTGCCTACAATGTGGGAGAACTGGGTTCGACCTCTGGGTCGAGAAGATCTGTTGGAGAAGGAAATGGCAACCTACTCCAGTACTCTTGCATGGAAAATTCTATGGACAGAGGATCCTGGTAGGTTGCAGTCCATTGGATCACAAGGAGTCACACACATGGCTGAGCAACTTCACTTCTTCACAGTAGATGATGGTGGAGCCATATTTTGAATCCAGAGAATCTTTACCCCAGAGCCTGTACTCAGACATTATACCTTGCTCCAGATACTGAAAACGTTCAAAGATGCAAACTGTTGGATTTTGAATTTCCCGGGAGTTCAAAGGGCGGGGATGGGGGTTGTGGTTTGCCGTTTTAGACTGGGAATCCCCAAAATCACAAGTGATGTCTCCTTGACAGACTGGCCAAGCCTGAGACCTACTACCTTTGGCTAGTACAAAAAAAAAAAAACAAATAGATTGCTGTTTTTCTGAACAAAAGGTTTGGCTTCTTTGATGGTGTATTATTATGTCTCTAAAGACCGAATTCATGTGTATCTTTCTTACTCTTATTCTCATCTGGTTCCCGGTAAATGGCTGTGAACTTGAGAAGGGACGAGTCTTTTTACTTATCTCTGTGTTTCCATAGTCTCCAGTCCTTGGGCTTAGTAGTTGCTCACTAAATGTTGGTCCATTGGAATTAAATCCCTTTAGTGTGTATCAGCCACCATGAATCCTGGGCCATGGTATAGGTGCCCCTCTGGGACTGGCAGATACACCTGTCCTGCCTGTTACTGACATTTTACTCCTTACCTGTTCACAGAAGCATGAGTTTTTTTCTTTATTCATATTTAATGTGTGTGTAGGGGGGTTGGTTCTCTATGATAACTATGACATAGAACATCATGCATTCTAGATTACTCTATATCTCTTGAATGTATATGAGTAGAAAGGACTAGGAAATCTACCCTCTATTTCTAACTGCGTGTTTTCAATTTAAACCCTATTATTCTAGCTCAACCAATCTTAACTATCATTTCAGATGCTTTCCTCTGCCATATCCTTCGTTTTTTCCCCTTTTACTTTCTATGAGCATTGAAGGTCATTCATTTTGTTCCTCAGTTTCTGATCTCCACCTTTTTGACAAACTTAATATGCATCTAAATATGAATTTAAAGGTTGAGATACATTGACCAAACTCTCTAATCTCAGGCATCTTCAGAAGGCTATCTCCCAAACAACCCTATCTTTGAGAGACCCTGGAATGGGGCAGATTCTGTTTACAGAAAGGAGATTCAGTAGTACTCAGGAGAGTGGGCTGACTCGGAGAAGCCGGGGACCTCAATCCCAAGGTTGATTCTGAGCAGATCTGAGCCTTTGCAGATCTATGGATGAGGTGGGCTCGCCTGCTGCCTGTGGCCATTCCAACCCTTGCCTGTTATGGACAGCCTCCCTGTCTTCAGGCCTCTCTGCCAGTAGGTTTCTAACAGTTTCAAAAGAAAATTCCTAGATCTGACATGACTGTATCTGATCAACCACAAAGATCACTGAGTCTTCCTTTATTCTATATCCCTTCATCATCTAAATCCCAAAATTTAATTAAGGGTTTTTCAGACCTCTTCCAAAGAACTGGAATGTCTTTAGAGTCTTTTCTGAAATAAATGGATTTATGAGGATCTGGAAGTCATATATAAGCTTTCTTACAGTTATAGAACTTAAATGAAGTTTGACTTCTATATTTGTATCGATACCTGTGAATCTGTTGCTTAATAAAAGCCCTCCAGACTCTCTGAGTGTGATGCTTTTCTTTCCAAAAGTGCAGACACTAGGCTTCCTTGTGTCATCGTTCTGTGTATGACTGTGCTCAGCAGCCTGCCCAGGGCAAGAGTCTCCCCAAAAAGGGACCCTGAAAGTTTATCTACCTTTTAAGAGGCTCCTACCGTGAAAGGGATCAATCCTGCAGCTCTGCCAATTAACATTCTCCAGGCCTCATTTTGGGGACGTGGGCCCTGGAAGTCTTTCTGTGCTGTATTTCCATAGTCTTTCTCGTGCACCCACACTGTAGCCTCTGCAACTTCCCTTTCCCCCATGCAAGGATTTCAGAACCTAGGAATTTTCCATGATGTCCTTTCACAGGCTTTTCATCAGCAGGCCTGTGCTGGCCTGTCACACGAGACTGGCTCCTACAGCCGACCCTGTCTCTGTCTCGTGAAGGCATTGTTTGTGTTGCTCTGCAAATGTTGCCATTGACTAAACTGAATCTGACCTACGCAAATGCTGGAGGGCTGATTCAATGCATGGGAGTATTTCATAAATACTGCATCTGAAAGTGAGAGTTTTTCTGATCTTCTCATGACAATGAGTAACTTTTCTGAATGTTTCTTTATGCCTGTGATTAGCTTATTGAAATGGATTGAACATATTTTTATCCATGTTCTTAGATCTTATTAATATCAGCAGTAGAGTTCTTTTTAGTTTGTTATGGAAATAACTGAAACTGGGGAAGGTAGCTTTAAAAAAATTTCCAGTAACCAAAGCGTAATCAATCGGAAAAATTTTTGAATTCTTTTTCTTGTGAGAAGCATGGGGAATAATAGGAAAGGGAAAGTGGGGAGTGCCACTCATCAAAAAAATGTTTTAAGAAATGTGCTGGCTTCTATTTCAGGAAGGTCTGCATCGACACTGCTAACACAGACAAATGAAGGAAAAGGAAATGTGGCTCATTAGTTGGTATTTTTCAGAAAGGCTGATTGATAATATTTTCTTGTATTTGAGATAATCAAGGACAGAAAGCAATGTCACCGGATGTGAGTGACTCCCCAGGACGGTCGGGAATGCAGCTGATACATGGGGGTCTATTTTCTGTCTGTAGTAGAATATGTCTGTCAAGTCCCTCCCACCCTGTGTCCTTGGCCTTTCTTCCTCTGACCCTTTCACATGACTTTGACTCCTTAGGGTAGGGCCTTGTCCTAGGATTCATCTGCTGATAATCCAGTCATGCTGTTGTCACACAAAGGCAAGTGCTAGAAATAGGCACATCAGGCTATGACACAGCCTTCCTCCTCTTTGTGGGGGTAATGACCTTATTCAAGACGCTTTTATTAGGTCTTAGTGTTTCTGTACAAGTCATCAGGGGTCAGTCTTCCTTTTACAGATTCTAGAGGACGAGTAGAAAAGTCCTTGCATTTCACACAACAATGCCACCACTTCCAATCTGGGTGGCTCTCCCAAGCCTTGTCAACCTTGTTTTATATGGAAGAGGTGAGGGGGGAAGTTGGACAATGAACTGTCATAGCCTGGCTGATTTATCATTTTGCTTTTTTTTTTTTAAAAAAAAACTAAATATTATTATCTTTTTTCTGGCTGTAAAGGTAGTCATTCTGACTGTAGAAAATACAGGGAAAACATAAATAAAATTAAAATCCCACAAAATATCACTGTTATTACATTTTGGTATTTTTCCATCTATAGCTTATTTTATGAAAACCAAAAATATAAATACTTGATGAAGTTTCACTGTATGTGTATATGTGATTTCTGTTACAAGATTGGAACCATATTCTACATATAATTTTTTTTTTTTTTCATTACAACATTGTTCATTACAGCAAAGGAACAAGAGGAGGGTGTCTGACAAATATCCTCTTTACTTTCGGCCACAGTGCTAGGAGTCCACTGAAGCATGCTGGGGACTGTGGTGGCCCAGAGAATTTGTTCCTTGTCTAAAGAGTCCCCAGCAGTCAACAGTTCAGTTCAGTCACTCAGTCGTGTCCGACTCTTTGCGACCCCGTGGACTGCAGCACGCCGGGCCTCCCTGTCCATCACCCATGCCTGGAGCCCACTCAAACCCCTGTCCGTTGAGTCGGTGATGCCACCCAACCATCTCATCCTCTGCCGTCCCCTTCTCCTCCCGCCTTCAGTCTTTCATCTTTTCCAGTGAGTCAGCTCTTCACATCCGGCGGCCAAAGTACTGGAGTTTCAGCTTCTACATGTAATTTTGCATCCTGCTTCTTTTCAGTTGGCATTACAAGGTGGCAGAGGCTGCTGTCTTTAACGATGCCTCGGTGATGTGACTTTTAATAGATGCACAATAGTCTATATTGTAGAGTCCATATGTATAGTCCATGTATTACTGGACCAAGGTTTGTTTAACTGCGCTCTTACCGTCAACAATTTAGTAGTTTTATGGTTTCTGCTACGACAAAGCAATGATAAATAGCCTTTAGGTAAATGTTAGGTGATGACCCTCATTCCTTGGGGTAGCTTTTTAAAAGGATAATTCCCAGGTCAAGTGGTAGGAGCGTTTTTGCATACTGGGTGGACCAAAAAGTTCATTTAGGTTTTCCCTAAGATGGTACCAGAACACTGAATGGACTTTTTGGCCAATCCAATACAATCCTGCCCAGGTTCCTTTGAGAACAACAGCTGCAGTTTAAAAATCCCACTGGCTGTGCAGGAAAGGTCCAGGGCCATCACAACTTCATTAGCATTGTTAGTTTGTGTGTGTGTGTGTGTGTGTGTGTGTGTGTGTGTAAACATACCTCTGTAAATACATAAAATGATATAGATAAAAAGATATGGTCTGTTTTTGAAATTAACAGAATTTTAAATTTGGCTTTATTGAGATATAGCTGACGTATAACTGATAGTGCCTGACTTTAACTTATATTTAAAAAATATTATCCCCTATTATTTTATTTTTTTCAAATTTATATTATTTATTTATTTAATTTTTGGCCACATAGCATGTGGGATCTTGGTTCCCTGACCAGGATCAAACCTGCGTCTCCTGCAGTGAAAGCTCAGAGTCCTAATCACTGACTAGCCAGGGAAGTCCCTTAACTTGCATATTTTTAAACTAGTAAGGTTGAGTACTTTTACTTTGATATTTATATACATTAAATGATCAGCCATTAACCTGAATCATATTCATTTTCCTTGCAGATTTGTAAGAATGTTAAAATAAGATTTGTATTTATATATATCATTTGTCTTTAGGTTCCTCTTTATAGCAGCAGATAGTAATATAAAACTCGCTTTGCCCATTCAGGAGTGGGTACTCTATATGTATGTTGAGATGAAATGGAAACAACAGAATTATTGAGGTATTTAGAAACTAATCGGGCCATACAAGCAAAGCACACAGTGGCATGGGAGGGAGGGCCTAACACTGATAAGGAAATAATGAAATTGTTCAAAGACTTGATACTAAATGACAAATGTGAGAAGAAAATTAATAATAATTCCCTGAATTTCATTTTTATTATCCTGTCCCAAAGAATCTAGCTGCCATCATGAGGCAGGTCACTTCTATATTCATAACCACCTGAGCAGCTCAGAGAAGATTAATTAAAGGCATCAGCTTTGCATCAGGGTTGGTTTTGGGCCAGGTATTTTCTTTAATTCCTAAGATACCCGATTGCTCTTTGCCTCAATTCCATCAATGGCTAAATGGGCACAATAATGCCTACTTCATTGTGTTATTGGGGAGATAAAAGAATTTATGTCAGCCCTTAGCATAGGGTCTGATACACAACAAGAACCTGATAAATACTAGCTGTCACTATGATCACTGACAAACATAAAATGTCATCTGCCCCCAACATCTTGTACTAAGGTCATTGCACAGTATCTGGTATTATTTGACAGTAAAATTATGGTGAAATAAGTCTAATGTCTTCTCATTAATGCAAATTTAGGCATGTGGCCTGTTAGCTGGTTTTATTCACCATCCACCCCCACCATGTTTCATGTGATGTTGCTTTTCTGAACCCAGAAGCCAATGAAAATGATCCAATGAGAGGAAATGCAATAAATATCAATCACCCAGCAAGATATCAGTACACACCTATTAGAATGGCTAAAATCTAAAAAGACTGCCCATACTAAGTGTTGGGAAGGATGTGGAAAAAATGGAACTCACATATACTCTTTTCTTTTTCAATTAATTTATTTTTTATTGAAGGGTAATTGCTTTACAGAATTTTGCTGTTTTCTGTCAAACATGAATCAGCCATAGGTATACATATAACTCCCTCCCATCTCCCTCCCCATCCCACCCCTCTAGGTTGACAAAGAGCCCCTGTTTGAGTTTCCTGAGCCATACAGCAAATTCCCGTTGGCTGTCTATTTTACATATGATAATGTAAGTCTCCATGTTACATTTTCCATACATCTCACCCTCTCCTCCCCTCTTCCCATGTCCATAAGTCTATTCTCTATGTCTGTTTCTCCATTGTTGCCCTGTAAATAAATTCTTAAGTACCATTTTTCTAGATTATGTATATATGCATTAGAATATAGTATTTATCTTTCTCTTTCTGACTGACTTCACTTTGTATAATAGGTTCTAGGTTCATCCACCTCATTAGAACTGAATCAAATGCATTCCTTTTTATGGTTGAGTAATATTTATGGCTGAGAAATAAAATTGTATATATATATACCACAACTTCTTTATCCATTCATCTGTTGATGGACATTTAGGTTGCTTCCATGTTCTAGCTATTGTAAATAGTGTTGCAATGAAGAATGGGATACATGTCTCTCTTTCACTTTTGGTTTCCTCAGGATATATGCCTAGGAGTGGGATTGCTGGGTCATATGGTGGTTTTATTCCTAGTTTTTTAAGGTATCTCCATACTGTCTTCCATAGTGGCCATATCAATTTACATTCCCACCAACAGTGCAAGAGTGTTCCTTTTTCTCTACGCCCTTTCCAGTATTTATTGTTTGTAGACCTTTTGATGAGGGTCATTCTGACTGGTGTGAAGTGATATCACATTGTAGTTTTGATTTACATTTGTCTAATAATGAGCAATGTTGAGCATTTTTTCATGTGTTTGTTAGCCATCTGTATGTCTTCTTTGGAGAAACGTCTGCTTAGGTCTTTTTCCCACTTTTTGATTGGGTTGTTTGTTTTTCTGGTATTGAGTTGTATGAGCTGCTTGTATATTTTAGAAATTAATCCTTTGTCAACTGTTTCATTTCCTATTATTTTCTCCCATTCTAAGGGTTGTCTTTTCACCTTCCTTATAGTTTCCTTTGCTGTGCAAAAGCTTTTAAGTTTAATCAGGCCCCACTTGTTTACTTTTGTTTTTATTTCCATTACTTTAGGAGGTGGGTCATAGAGGATCTTGCTTTGATTTATATCATCGAGTGTTCTGCTTATGTTTTCCTTTAAGAATTTTATAGTTTCTGGTCTTACATTTAGGTCTTTAATTCACTTTGAGTTTATCTTTGTGTATGGTGTTAGGAAGTGTTCTAATTTCATTGTTTTCCATGTAACTGTCCAGTTTTCCCAGCGCCGTTTATTGAAGAGGCTGTCTTTGCCCAATTGTATATTCTTGCCTCCCTTGTCAAAAACAAGGTACTCATAGGTGCATGGGTTTATTTATGGGCTTTCTATCTTGTTCCAGTGGTCTATATTTCTTTTTTTGTGCCAGTACCCTACTGTCTTGATGACTGTAGCTTTGTAGTATAACCTGAAGTCAGGAAGCTTGATTCCTCTAGCTCCATTTTTCTTTCTCAAGACTGCTTTGACTATTCGGGGTCTTTTGTATTTCTATATGAATTGTGAACTTTTTTTGTTCTAGTTCTGTGAAAAATGCCATTGGTAATTTGATAGGGATTTTGTTAAATCTGTAGATTGCATTTAGTAGTAGAGTCATTTTCGCAGCATTGATTCTTCCTACCTAGGAACATGGAATATCTCTTCCAGCTGTTTATGTTACTTTTGATTTCTTTCATTAGTGTCTTATAATCTTCTGTGTATAGTTCTTTTATCTCCTTAGGTAAGTTTATTCCTAGATATTTGATTCTTTTTGTTGCAATGGTGAATGAGATTGATTCTTTAGTTGCTCTTTCTGATTTTTCATTGTTAGGAACTCACATATACTCTTGATTGTATAATCATTTTGGGAAGCAATTTCTGAAAAAGTTAAGCACACATATACCATAGCGTTACCTCCTCCCCCCAAAGAAACGAAATATATGTTCACACAAAGACTTGTACACAAATGTTTGGCAGCTTTATGAGTAAGAATCCCAAACTAGACACTGAAAAACTGTGAAAGCGTTGGCTGCTCAGTTGTGTCCAACTCTTTACAAGCCCATGGACTGTAGCCTGTTAGGCTCCTCTATCCATGGAACTCTCCAGATAAGAACACTGGAGTGGGTAGCCATTCCTTCTCCGTGGTATCATTCCAAGCTGGGGGAGAGGGGGTTGAACCTCAGTCTCCCATATTTCAGGCAGATTCTTTACTGTCTGAGCCACTAGGGAACGACGTAAATGTCCACCAACAGATGCGTTGGTAAACAAATTTAGTATATCCACATAACGGAATATACTCAGCATTAAAATGGAATGAAGTATTGGTACACAAAACAACATGGATGAATGTCAGTATCATTATACTGAACAAAGTAAATCAGACTGTCTGATTTACTGTACATACTGTCTGATTTCATGTATATAAAACTTCAGAAAATCCAAATGTATCTATACTGAGAAATGCTAAATCAGGCATTGCTCAGGTGTGGAATGGAGTAGGGAGACAGGAAAAGATAGGAAGAAGAAATTACAAAGAGGTATAAGGAGACTTGAACATATTGACTTGATTGCACTGATGGTTTCAAGAGGGTATACACATGTCAGAACTTATCAAGTGATACACTTTAAATGTGCTCCATTTATTGTATGTCAATTATACCTCAATATAACTATCTTACAAAAGGCCAATCAATTATATACTGGTGTGATTTATTCACCTTTCACTCTTTAGTCTCTGGATTTGACTAGCAGTTATGATAATAAACAGGCATGCAGACCCTCAGCTCTCTGACTTCAACAAAGGTCATGCTTTAATTGGGTCACATACTTCTTGTTATCAATAGCATTTTGACTCTTGAACTCATGCCTTTAGGCTCCTAAAACAGTTTTGTTATTTCTATTCATTTTTCATTTCTTTCATAGTTCTGGTGAATTTTAAATCATGTAAATCACATATACATGTGTAACTTGAATTTTAATATGTGAACATACTAGAACCTGTTCTTGTTTTTGTCGTTCAGTTACTAAGTAGTCTCTGACTCCTTGTGACCTCCTTGCAGTACACCAGGCTTCCCTGTCCTTCACTATCTCCTGGAAGTTGCTCAAACTCATGTCCATTGAGTCACTGATGCTCTCCAACCATCTCATCCTCTGTTGCCCCTTCTCCTCCTGCTCTCAACCTTTCCCAGCATCAGGGTCTTTTCCAGGATCTGTTCTATTCTGCAACAACTCCCAGTTCCCAAGAGGCAAACCCCACCTACTTGAATACTAGGTTATAATTAGTTGATGGATGTACCCAAGGAAACTCAAGCATTGAGACCAAAATAAGGAAATTTAATTCAAACTGCAATTCGGATGCTTCTCAATAACAAAGTCACTGCTGAGATGGAGAGCAACCATCCACCTGTTTTCTTTAGCTGTTCCTTTTGGCCCTTCTACTTCATCAGTACTGTCCTGTCATGGAAAAGAGCCAGTACCCAGTTCATCCTTACAGATGCTCCGGAAAGGGCTGGGCTCCCAACGATGCTTCTGGTCTAAGACAGACGCTACCCACACAGCCTGGGAGGAACCCAGAGCTGCACTGGAAAGAGCAGGCTCCTCTGCAGCCCTCTGGCTTTGCTGCTCTCCCTCCTTCATGGTTTGGTGGGCAAGAAATCTGGTTGCCATGGCAACTAACCAGCATCCATTTCAGGCTGGAGGGAACATTCCCTAAGGCCCCTCTCCATCTGTGTGTCCTTGGCGATCTCCCTGCCTGGGTGAAGCAGGTGGGGAACCCCTTCCTCCAGGGATCTCCCCCAGCTCAAGGATGGTGTAAATGGGCAAGGGAGCTGAGTTGCCATGGCAGCAGCTCCTCTGCTTCTTCCATTCAGAGACAGTCTGGCTCAAGGGATCTGCCTGGTGCTCCCAGTGGCAAAGCCAGCAAGGAAGGAACTGCATTATCTTAATGGTTTCCACGCAGTCTTTCCAAGAGAGGGGTTGGCTTTGTGGGTTGAATCCTGGGGGATGATGGGCAGAAAGTTTGGCTGAAGAGGCCTGTTCCCAGGGACCTTGGTGCCATGGTTACATCCCCAGCAGCAGGGACTGGGCAGGTCTATCACCAGTGAAGCCCTGATGTCACCTTTCAGATCTGTTCTTGCTCTTCTCTGCTCTGTTTTCTCTTTTTCATATGCCCTCTCCCCCGAAGGGTTCTGCGAGCTTCTCCTCTCTGGATTCTTGAGATCACTACGATTATGCCTTTCTTCTGCCCAAGACTAGTTTCAGGGTAGGCTGCAATCTTTGTGTACTGTTACCTTCTCTGCTGTACATTAGGATTACATACACACACACACACACACACACACACACAGATACACACACAAGTCGTTTGAAAAAGGCAGTTTTGTACGCAAGATAATGGGGATAGAGGAAATCATAAAAATAATAGTCATGGAAAAGCTGAACCAATTCTGTTAGTTGTAACTGTGTTCATCTAGGTGAGGGCAGCTTTTCCCCCAGCAGACTGTCTTCCTTCTCTTAGTCCTGGAGCCCTTGGTGGGAACAAAAATAGCTTTGGTGCCCAAACATCTGGATTAGAATCTTGTTTCAAGTGATTCTGACCAGCTGAGAAGTCACAGGTGAGTCATGTACCCTTTCTGGCTGTCCATTTTCTTATCTGATGAAGGAGAAAGTAAAATGTCTTACTTGGAGAATTGTGGTGAGAACTAGGAGAGGTCATCTATGTATATAAGTAATTTGTCCATACTCAGCAACTTTACAAATCTTCATAACTTTGGTCATTTCTGTTTTCATGGAGTATTCTTTTTTGTCACCTACAGAGGCTTGTGCTCATCATTGGGACCTGTGGGGAGCCAGACCTATGGTAGGGGTTGAGGTGTCTGGAGCACTCGGGTGTCCATGGGCAAGTTGGAAGCGTCTGCAGGCATAGTACTACAAGCTGCTGGTGTGCAAGCCTCCTGATAAGAGTCTGAGAGCCATTTGTAGGGTCTGCAGCCCTTTGTTGGATTTCTAAGCCCTGGCTGGTGTGAGCCTCATGACTTTCCAGCCTCATCCTTCCAGCCATCACCCATGCTGACTCCCTTGTCATTCTCAGTGAAATGAGAGTTGCAGTGAGCCTCTTGGGCAGCGTCCTCCACCTCTGGATTGATTGATTGTTCAATCAATTATTCATTCAATGAATGGATTAGGGAGTGCATTCTAATACCTCCTTTAAGGCAGGTTATGTAATCTACAGGAGGGTTACTGTCTTCATCTGTACAATGGGATAACCACAGTCTCAAAGTATGATTTTTGAAGATTAACTGACTAGTAACTGTGTACAGCAGTGCGGGGCAGGATACCTGCTCAGCTCATAATTACTCTTACCCATTGTGACTACGCACTCTTCTTGGTTTCTCGCTGGATGTACTGAGTCCTACTGCTGTGACTTGGGTCTGTCTGTGATGCCTTCCAGCCCTTGGAAAGACTGAGAATTGACAACGAAGGGTGGGGCTATGAAGTTCCACCTGCAGACTATGCCAGGACCAGGGATTTCTGAAATAACAAGAGAAGCTATAAAACTCCTCAATGCCCTTTCTATTCAGTGCTGCTGCTCCTGCTGCTGCTAAGTCGCTTCAGTCGTGTCCGACTCTGCGACCCCATAGACGGCAGCCCACCAGGCTCCCCTGTCCCTGGGATTTTCCAGGCAAGAACACTGGAGTGGGTTGCCATTTCCTTCTCCAATGCATAAAAGTGAAAGTGAAGCCGCTCAGTCGAGTCCGACTCTTAGCGACCCCAAGGACTGTAGCCCACCAGGCTCCTCCGTCCATGGGATTTCCCAGGCAAGAGCACTGGAGTGGGGTGCCAGTGCCTTCTCCTCTATTCAGTGGAGGGACAGCAAATTTGGCTCTGAATCATGTTGCAGGCAGCCCGCTTTGGGAGAGCTTCTCATGAGCTGCCTCTTCAGTTCTTTGAGGCTTTCTGCCCACGTGGCTCCACAGTCAACACCCTCATGCTGATCCCCCGGGGAACTCTCATGTACTCTGACCTTCACGTGGTGCCTCCAGCTTGCAAACCTTCTCTAGGTCCTTCCTCCCTCCAAGCTCACCTGACTCACTGTCGGCTAGTCCTCTCAAGTATTAATACAACTCAGTGTTCAGTGGTCTAATCAATAATTTACGGATAAGACATTAAAAAGTAATGAACACTTAAAACACTGCCCCTCCCAGAAAGTATTTTTTGTAGTTCGACTGGGGCTTTCAAACGCTTCACTCCTCACCCCTTTGTGAAAGCTTTCATAGCTACATCCGCCTGCGGTGACTGGGTTCTCCCTTCCCTGAACTCCCACTCAACTCAGGGTATTTTAGATTGCACTGGGCTTTAACCATCTCATGTGCTAGTCTGTTCTCAATGAGATTATAATTTCTAGAGGGCAGGACATTTTTTAAAACACTTCTTGATACATTCTTCTCTGACCAATAGTGTGGAGCATAACGCAGACTTTCAGTTAAAAAAAAAGAGCAATTAGGAACTTCTCTGGTGGTCAAGTGGGGAAGAGTTCACCTTTCCAAGCAGGGGATGTGCATTCAACCTCTGGTTGGGGAACTAAGATCCCACAGGCTGAGCACCTGGGCCCATGGGCCACAGCTAGAGAGTCTGTGCTCTGCAACAAAAGATCTCGCATGACACAACTAAGATTAATGAAGATTCCATGTGCTGCAACTAAGACCCTACACAGCCAAATAAATCAATAAATTTCTTATTTTTAAACAAAAGTGCAGTTGATTTATAACAGTGAGAATTTCCTTAGCCAAGAATATGTCTTCTCGTATACTGGAGTTACATTTGGAAAGCTGAATTCACTTAAACTTGTGATTGATTCTAGACCATTTTGGGGTTCTGTCTCTACATCCTTTCCCCTCAACAATCTTGATAGGATAATTCTGTTTAAGTGAGAATTTCATTTCAAGTGGAGTGATTTTACCAGCATTCTTTGGATGGCTTTGTATAAATTTATATCCCAAGAGGCAGTTGTGGACCTGCAAATATACTTTATTCAAATTGTCTAATTATTTTTGATAAACCACTGGCTATCTTAGTTCCAGGAAGTCCAGGTTTAAAATAGGACCTATTAAAGGAAGTGATGCATAATGGAATTGCATCTTCTTTATTGATTAGATATTTTTAAGATGTGCCTTTCACTCAAAACCAAAGGACAGAAATAGAAGGAAAGTATACTCTTAAACAGTTAAATGAGAGAAAAACAGTGGAGTAAAGGAAAAAAAAAATGAATGTTAAAATTAGCTACATTGCTTCAGTTTGTAAGGAAAATTTTTTTTCTTTTACTTTCAGCCAAAGGCAAGTGAGAGTTCCTCAGACATAGGGTCCCTCCAAAAGAGGCTGCGGGCCTCTGGTTCCCCTAGGTATAAATTAAGGAAATGTTAATAATATCACACAAGGAGACTGTCACAAGAATATACAAGAGTAGAGCTGTTCTCAAAGGTAACACTGAACACATCAAATTCTTTTTTTCTGGGGGGATAAATTAAAATGCCCTTTAAAAGGCAGTGCTCATGGGGTTTGAGTAATACCCTCTGTACTACTAAGGAGCCTGATTTCCTCTGAGGGCTGTTTGCATAATTGAGTTATGCTCAGTCATACCATCCATGAAAGCTAGGCAAGGGGAACTCTAGCATTAGTTTTCCCTTCAGGAAATCACTAGAGGGAAAGTAGGGTGCCTCGGGCCATCCTATAGGGCCAGAGACTGGGAAGGGAAGAGACAGGGCCCTGGTCGCCCTGGTTCCCATACTTCGAGGATGTGGATACAGGACATGCAGTGGGTGCCCCTGCTGTCACTCAGACCCCTGAACCCCACTTCAGGACGGAGGCATTCGGTCCCTGGTTTCCAGGGGTATTGGCTGTTTGGAAGCTTAGTAGTGTGTCCTTATCAGGCAATTGCCAACAGCTTGAGAGAACTGCCTTGCCTAGGTCAGGCCTTCTTTCTGAGGGGAGCCATACCTGGTGCCTTGTTGCTAAAACCCAAACCCTCCACATCTCAGCGTGGGCCCCGAAGGCCCATCCAGCTCCACTGTCCCCTGCTTGATGACAATGAGGCCTGTATCAGCTCTGTGATGCAGGGCCTTCCCTGATGATCCAGTGATTAGGACTCAGCGCTTTAACTGGCAAAGGCCCAGGTTCAATCTCTGGATGAGGAACTAAGATCCCACATGCCCTGTGGTGCAGCCAAAAAAAAAAAAAAGTACTAAAAAAAGACTTCATCACAGTTCAATCTGTCCATCTCCCAATCCTACTTCTTGTCTCTCCTCAGGAGTGTTGATCTTGCGAGAGGTCCCCACAAAATCCCTACTCGGATCTCTGTATATTGGGGCACTAGAACGATGATGGAACACCTTTTTCCATCTTGAACTAGAACAGAGACTCTTCTACCAGAGAGTTTTATCATTACAAACCTAGGCTCTTAAAACGTGATAGGGCAACGTTAGTTAATTTTACAGGAGGAGCGGAGACCCAGAAAGATAAAAGACTGAGGTCCCACAAGAGACGTCGCATTGTGGCCAGGCCCTGACCCCAGCTTCAAAGACTTCCAAACCAGGGTTTTTATCCATGTAGTGTGGCTGCTGTGCTATCTCCCCCATGCAGGTGGCAACCGAAACTGACTTGCTCCCTTCTGAGAAGAGAGCCACATGAGTTACTGAACCATGAAGGGCCCTGTGCCCATGCCTGGTAAGGTGTTTAGATCTGTGTTGAGAAAGGGCCAAAAGGAGGTATATTGGTTCCACTGCCGCTGATCTTCCTTCAGTGGTTTTTTTCTCCTTTTCATGTTGAGGGGGCTATGTTATGATGTAGGTAATGAATGTTGCTGAGATGAAGGAGGCACTAAAGTACCCTCCAGGCTTCTATAGCTCAGCCAGTCCCATAATAACCATCTTGACAAGGAGGGCTTGCTGCCAGAGTAACAGCAGTAAAGCCATCCTGAGCTCAGGCAGTCTGCAGGGTTACTGTGTGTACAGAGCAGCCCCGTGATCACACTCTTCTTGTTTAGTGGCTCATTCTTACTAAATGAGCCCGTCTCTTTACAGAGACGGATTCATTTCCCCAGATATCACTTACCATATTACTGCCTTCTTTAAGTGAACAAGTCTGAATCTTTCCAGTTTTGGAGGGTCTATCTGTTGTGTGAGTTGTTGCTTTCCTTTCTGGCAAAATGCTCCCCTTCCTGCTTCGTAACACATTGTTAGGGGGTAGGTGGGTAGGACTGACTCTTGACCACCCCAACCCTCAACCAAAGCAGGGAGATCCTGACTAACCTGAACCAGTCAACATATTCTCATCTCTGTTGCCATGGTTGCCTAGAGATTACCTTATTTCTAAACCTATGCCAGTCAGCCCCTGACACTGCTTTATTCTTAGTGATTAGTTCCAAGGGGTATAAGAACTAAGATGGAACCAGTAGAGAAGAAGACTTTGGTGGTTGGAGAAATAAAAGCTCCCTTTTCCTCCAAAGTGGTGCCATATGGAAACTGGAGGCCTGGGACTGATGTATCCATTGATCCATCCTGTCTTAAAGGAGTCTAGCCTAAGACTGAAGATAACACACAGAGAAAGATAGAGTGGAGACCACTCCCAAGGCTGTGCTGGAGTCCTGATCAAACAGCATCTGAATGTCACTCTATCTTTACACTTTTCAACACCACATGTGATTATTTCTTCATTCCCTGTACAGTTTGAGTTGGGTTTTCTGTTTCTTGCAACCAAACACATGCCACTTGTCATGCTTCCTGTGAAAGTGAAAAAGTGAAAGTGAAGTTGCTCAGTCATGTCCGACTCTTTGCTATCCCTTGGACTGTAGCCTACCAGGCTCCTCCATCCATGGGATTCTCCAGGCAAGAATACTGGAGTGGGTTGCCATTTCCTTCTCCTGGAGATCTTCCCAAACCAGGGATTAAACTAGGGTCTCCTGCATTGCAGGTAGATGCTTTACCCTCTGAGCCACCAGGGAGGTAGAGGCTGCTTTTTCTACATGGCCCCCTCTTCTATGCAGTCTTAATCTGGACCTTCTTGGAGAAGAGCAGTTTCAGATGGGAAATAAAACTCTTGCCAACAGGAAGTTGAAGGAGTAGCTCAAAGAACATCCATCAGTGGATTTCATCCCAATAGTTTTGGTTCAATTTAACCTGGTACTCAAGGCCTCAAGCTGTGGGTCATGTATTTTGACCTGTCTAAATATTGGTCTTTCCTAAGTAGTCTGTAGTATCTGTGAGGAGAGGGCCAATGTATTATATGACCTGAATGTAATCCTGCCATACTGAAAAAATATTTTGCACTATATAGGTGCTTAGAAAATGAGTTGAACACAAGCAAATTCAGCTTCTGTCACTGCCATCAGCATATCTTCTGGAAGTTGGGGGTAAAGGAAACTCCCCACATTACTATCAAGTTTTCGGATAGAAAGTAAATTCCCTTGGCCAGACTCCTTCCTATTAAATCAGCAGCAACTAGCACAGGGTATAGCCCAGAGAAGGTGGTCAAATATTTGTTGAATAAATCCACGTTGAGTTTGTAACCATAAAACTCATGTGGTCACTTAACAGTTTTGAACTTCTTCGAGATGTCATGAATTAGGTCTCTTTAAAGTCCAAATTGGTTTGTGTTTGGATTTGACTGACCTTGTTTTCTGTCCACTAGCTGTATTACTCTGTCATTTCACTCCAAAGACCAAGTGTAGTACATTTATGGAAAGTGAAAGTCACTCAATCGTGTCCGACTCTTTGTGACCCCATGGACCATATAGTCCATTGAATTCTGTAGGCCAGATTACTGGAGTGGGTAGCCTTTTTCTTCTCCAGGGGATCTTCCCAACCCAGGGATCAAACCCAGGTCTCCCACATGGCAGGCAGATTCTTTACCAGCTGAGCCACAAAGGAAGCCCAAGAAAACTGGAGTGTGTAGCCTATCCCTTCTCCAGGGGATCTTCCCTATCCAGGAATTGAACTTAGGTCTCCAGAATTACAGGTGGATCCTTTATCAACTGAGCTATCAGGGAAGCCCTCATACAGGTCATGGAATTCTCCAGGCCAGAATACTGGAGTGGGTAGCCTTTCCCTTCTCCAGGGGATATTCCCAATCCAGGGATCGAACCCAGATCTCCTGCATTGCAGATGGATTCTTTATGGGAGGGTTGATAAATAGGCCTTTCTTGAAGGAAGGAGGGATGTGTGAGGAATAGCGGTGAAGGTAATAGGGATAGTGGGGAGTTTTGGTGGGGCTATCTGCCTGCAAGCAATATTGCACATAAATGCTCTTTATTGATTGTTGATTGTTAGGCAGAAAGGGAAAATGTATATAAGAAATGCCTACTGGGCTGTAGGAGGTGATACTTCTCTAAGAAGTTCATAAAATAACTATTGTGATTAATAGTGAGTTGGGCAAGCTGTTTTATTAAGTAATAATCCTCTTCTCTGGTATAATCCTATTTTGGCAGAGAACCGCCATAGCTAAGCAAGAAGAAGAGTGGTTTCTCATCTTTACCAGGCTGAACAGCAGAATAACAAGGTTTCAGGGGAGGTGCCTTACCCAAGAGTACATGCATGCTAAGTTGCTTCAGTCGTGTTCGACTCTTTGTGAGTCTATGGACTGTAGCCTGCCAGGCTCCTCTGTCCATGGGATTCTCCAAACTTTTTGCAAAAACAAGAGAGAATTGTCTGTAGAAAAGTGCACTGTGACTGGCCAGCTGGGAGCATTCTGAGTCTGGTGTTGATGTGTACTGGCCAGCTTGTCTTCAGGAGATTGGGCATGGAGATGTCTTTGTGTGAGTCCTTTCAAAACATGCACAAAGCTGTGGCTGCCCCTTGCTGGGACTACATCCCCAAAAAGCTAGAGAGGCTAACCAGGTTGGGGCAGAGTTTGTATAATTTGGTTAAGAGTATCTATCTGAATTCATTAAAATGTAAACAAGATATATCTTGCTCTTTAAACAACATCAGAGTTTGTCTTTGATCCGATGCCCAGAAAAGAATCTACCTTGGATGCACCTTGCTCCCTCCTCTGAATTCTCTGAGCTCTCCTCTTTCATCTGTGCATTCCATGATTACATTCTTCATCTTGTCTACTTAATTGCTAGCTCTCATAGGGCAATTCTTGCCTAATTTATCACTGCATCCTCCATAGCTCATGGTGCAAGGGTTTTTGGATACAAAAATTAATAGTAGTGCTAACAATACTTAACATTTATTGATCCCATACACTGTGGCCATATGCCAGTTTCTATGAATTATTTCTATTAACTTATTTCTCCCAACAACTTCTTGAGATATGTACTATTAAAATTCCTGTTATATGATGAATTAGCTAAGGCACAGAACTGCTCAATAACTTTCCGGGGTTCATAGAGAAAGTATTTGACTAGGCCATTGACCCTAGAACCTGTGATCTTAACCTCTATACTGTATAATAGATGAATAAGTGTATGTTGAGAATTTGGTACCTATGCTCTCGAGTGATGAAGGCTATTTGACTTGAGATCACAATAAACTTGGAGGATTCCTGTGGATTTCTTACCAACTTTGAGCATTATTTAATCTGGAAGATTTCTAGGAGATCAAGTTAGAAATTTGATGCTTATTCATTCATTCATTAAAATATGAACATTCAGGTATTCATCCATTTATTTAGTAGGTATTTACTGAATATAAAATATGGGCCAGGCACTGGCTAGGTATGGGATATGTTAGTGAGTAAAACGAAATGTTGTCTTGGTGCTAGTATAGCTTACCTTCAAGTGGGAATGATGGTGACAAGATGGTTATACTAACAGATATGTGAATTGCTACAAATTGGGAGTATCTCTGAAGGAAGGAGACATGAAGACTGCACACAACAGAGGAACCAGACCAGGGCCAGGTATCAGGCAAGGCTTCTAGAAAAGAAGTCATCTTTTAACTGTCTTCTGAAGAATGATTAGAGGGAGAGGAAGACAGAATGGGTGGGGAAAGCATTCTAGGTAGCTAGTCAGAGAAAGCAGCACGAGGGCCAAGAGTTCTTGGCCAAGAGACATACTGGCACATCAGGACCTGTACAGTAACCCTGGCCAAAGTGAGTGAGTTCACTCTTTAAAAAAACATTAACTGTAAATCTACATGTATATAAACCATCTTACTTTTGAATATGGGCTTCTCAGGTGGCTCAGTGATAAAGAATTCACCTGCCAGTGCAGGAGATGTGAGTTCGATCCCTGGATCAGAAAGATCCCCTGGAGAAGGAAATGGCTACCCACTCCAGTATTCTTGGCTGGAGAATTCCATGGACAGAGGAGCCTGGTGGGCTACAGTCCATGGAGTCACAAAAGAATCAGACATGACTTAGCAACTAAACAACAATTTTTAAATATGCATATATAATATGACAAGAGTTGGAGTCACATGTAATACTGTTCTATAAAGTGCTTTATAAATTCAGGTTAGAAGGTGAACATTCTTCATGTATATATTTCTTATGATTTTTAATTGGCCCCATAATTTATTTAAAAAACACTTTAGGTATATAACCAGCAGTGGAATTGCTAGATCATGTGACAAATCTATTTTTAATTCTTTGAGGCACCTCCACAGTGTTTTCCAGAGTGGCTGAAGGCAATTGACATATCCACCAACAGAAAACAACGGCCCCCTTTTTTCCACATGCTTGTTATCTTCTGTCTGCTTGATGCTAGTCATTCTAACAGGTGAGAGGGGACATCTCACGGTGGTTTTGACTTAATTATTGCTGCAGTGGCAGTAATATTGCAATATAGAAGTGGATCAAATGAACATGTTTACACTTTAAATTTATACAATGTTATATGCCAAATATACTTCTATAATAAATAAATAAAATCCTAGATAAAAAATAAATTTTTAATGTTGCATATTTTTTCACTATAAAAAATACTGAATAAATACCTTTGTATAAAATTACTTTGGCATATTTGTGATTTCTTTCTTTATGTAAGCTTTTGTGGGCTTTGGATACACATTGCCCAGTCTCCTGAAAATGGTTATACCAATTATAATTCCACAAATAGTATATGATTATCTATTTTACTCCATCATCACAAATCTTGGTATTTTTCTCTTTATGATTTTAAGTTTTCACTAACACAAAATTTTTTAAAAAGGCATGTATTATTGTTGTTGTTGTTTTTTCTCTCTTGATTACAAATGAGATTGGGTTTTTATTCCAGAATTTTCAGTCATGTGTGAATTAGCATTTCAATATTTTGAGAATAGTCTTTCCAGGCCAACAAAGCCCAACTTCTCAGGGTCTTCTATACAGATGATGAATCAGGTTTTGACCAATTTCTATATGACCCTGAAAAGATATAATAATCAAACTTTTCTATTAAAAGAGGAATATGGCCATATTTGGTACTGAGCTACTGCTTGTAACAATTTCCTCCATCATCTCTCTCCCTTGTCCTGAGAGAGTCTGACCTTGCTAAAGGTCACTGCATTGAGTATGGTGAGTCCCACGTGGTTTGGCAGTCAGGCACCCCAGTCAAAGGTCCACATCTAAGCTAGGAAGAGTGCAAAGCAAGGACGTGAAGGAGGTGGCGGAGGAGACTAGGAAGGACATGGGAAAGGAGGAAGGAGAGCAGTGAGGAAAGAAAGAAACAAATTGCTGAAAATACAACCCTGTTTGCCTCCGGTGTCTATTTCTGCTGCCCTTTTGACAGAAGGGCTGCTATTCTATGTAATGCCCTCCTAGACACAGTCTCTTGGCCCCATTTAGGGTTATCCTCCTCAGCCTAGACTCCAAAATGCCTTTCTCTTAACTTTGTAAAGTGTTCCTCACACAGGGTTTATTCTCTTCCCATTTCCCTTTCTGACATCTTTTAAACACTCTCTTGACTCAAGTCAGCTCTTTAGTTTTCCACTTGAGAAAGTCTCATCTATTTTTCGCGAACGGCATTGTTCAGGAGACTCGTCCCCCGGGGCACCCCCCGGCGTTAAGCACAGCAAAGGGGGGGGGGGGGGGGGGGGGGGTTGGGGGGGGGGGACTCGGGGATGGGGAGGGATAAGTGTCAGAAAACGGGGTCATCCTGCCCCATGGCTGCCTGACTTGGTTTGGCTGGAACACTGTTGGTTCTTTGTTTTTTTTTTGTTGTTGTTGTTGTGAATGGATTCCTGTTTTATTTAGATGGATGGTTTCACTTTATATGAATTTATTTTTTTTCTTTACTTTATTGTGTTGGTTTTCACATACATTGCTGGTTCTTTGTAATAGCTTGTGTAGCCTCTACTTCTGACAAACTTTTTTTCTCATGTTCAATTTCCAAATACATGCTCAGGGAGTCCCCAGCAGTGATTTCCCCGAGTCGTTCCTTCTTTAATTGTCACATTTCTCTTCGTTTCCAGGATCACTCATTACTATGTGCTCCCCACGCACCCCCCATCCATCCCCTGCCCATCTCTTCCTCCTCATTCTGTCGGTCAGGGGTGTGAGCAATGGCTCACGTCATCCCTGGTCCCTCTGGTCCCTCATGCCATCCGCGGCCTCTGATGCATCGCTCTAATGACACTGCTGACACCTACACAGTTCTAAAATTCCTCCATTAGTCATTCCTTCGGTCAAGGCTCTTAAGGTCCTTTCAAAATTCATAAATGCTCTCTGGGAGAGTGGCACGTTCAGCCACCTTTTAGTTATTGGTTTTCTCATCGAGCAGGTTCAGAGAATGGAGCCATAAGGTGATAATTTAATAAAGAGGTTTGGGAGGTATGAAGCAGTACCTGGGAAGAGATGCTTCAGCAAAGGACTGAGCAGCCCTGAGGTGGTTCCAGAAGGAAATATGAGGTGCTAACAGAAGTGAAGAGAGACTCCAAAGCCAAAGGCCAAAAAAAGATGCGTGTGTGGGGACAATCATTTCATGGTTGTCCTTCGTTTCTTCAGACTGACTTCTTTTGGTTGGTCCTAGGTGACCACAAAACCTATTGTCCAAACTAGGACACACTGGGGGCTTCCCAGGTGGCTCAGTGGTAAAGAATCCCCCTGCCAATTCAGGAGACACAAGAGATGTGGGTTTGCTCCCTGGGTCAGGAAGATCCCTGGAGGAGGAAATGGCAACCCACACCAGTGTTCTTTCCTGGGAAATCCCATGGACAGCCCACCCCTGGCGGGCTACAGTCCATGGCTTCGCAAATCGAACATGACTTAGGGACTAAACAAAGAGCGCTTCTGTGGGTGAAATGGGGGGAGGTTGCTTCTAAAGATTATACAGAATCAACAGTTGTAGACAAGATTATCCTGGGCAAATGAGGACGCACAATCCCTCTAATTACAGGAAATACTGGTAAGGAATCTCTTTGTAAGGTTTAATAGGGATTTTTGCATTTTCCCCTAGAAGTCAAGTTAAAAAAAAACAAAAACAAAAACACGACAAACCCAAACCTGCTTCCTCCTCCCAGGTCCACACAGAGTCACAAGACAAATATTCATTTGAAGTTTTAAAATGCACGGATTCTTATTTAATGTATTCTTGGTTCAAAGTAAAAGGTGAAATATGAAAACAGAGGGAGGTTGGGGGCAAGCTGTGAAGGGCCTTGAATGCTGAGCTGAGGAATCTCAACTTAACCCTGTCTGCAAAAAGGAACTATTAGGGGGAGGGGGCAAAATGACCGAGGGTTTACAAATCCCACCCTGGTGTAGAGAATGGATGGTTACAGTAAACACATTGGAGCAGAGACCCTTTTGACAGGGAGAGGCGGGCACACAGAGAGGAGGCTTCTTTGAGAGCCTGTGGAGCAAGAATCAATAGCACTTGAGAGTTACTGGATGTGTGGAATGGCAAAGAAGAAGGAGTCAAAGATGACTCAGGTTTCCAGAAAGGCCGACCAGATGAAGGGCAAGGCTATATTAGCTCAGATTAGGGATGCAGGAAGAGGAACATGGTTGGGAACAAAACAAGTTTCATTTTTTTAATCTAATGTATAAAGAATATGAGGAACTCCCTGGAAGTCCAGTGAGTAGGACTCTGTGCTTTCACTGCCTATAGTGTGGGTTTGATTGCTGGTCGGGGAACTAAGATCCCACATCAGTGTCACCTACCCGAAGCCCAAAATAAAAAAAGAGAGAGTGACAAAGCAAGCTATGGATGGAGTGGGCAAAGGTATTTGCAATACACATTACCAACAAAAGTTGCACCCCAAAATACATAAATGACTTCAACACATCAGTATAAAAAAGATAATTAAAAAATAGATAAAGCAAAAACAAACAAACAAACAAACAAACCCATGAACAACAAAAGAATATGTACTGTGTGCCAGGGCTTTGCAGGTACGTTACCTGCCGTCTTGCTTGATCTTCTCAACAGCCTTCAGAAGGAAGTCTTAGCATTATTCCCATGTGTGCGGTGTGCTAAGTCACTTCAGTCGTGTCTGAGTCTTTGTGATCCTGTGGACTGTATCCTGCCAGGCTCTTCTGTCCATGGGATTCTCTAGGCAAGAATACTGGAGTGGGTTGCCATGCCCTCCTCCAGGGGATCTTTCTGACTCAGGGATCAAACCCGCATCTCCTGCAGCTACTGTATTGCAGATGGATTCTTTACCACTGAGCCACCAGGGAAGCCCTCGTTATTCCCATGCAAAGGAGGAAAAGGGGGCACACCAGAGGTTGAGAGGCTTGCTGTGGACAGCCAGCTAACGTGCAGTGGAGATGCGTGTGCAGGAGCTCTCGCTCTAGGTCTGTGATCACCTCCCTGAGATAAACTTGGAGTATGTCAGGTGGTGGTGATCTGGGGCTAATTGTTGGTATACACTTGGCAGATAAAAGTCTACCTCCTTTTATCATTTTTCTTTTTCTTCCATTTGGGTATGAGTATTATCAAGGCTTGGCACGGATTCCCATACTCTTTCCTTTCTAGCTTATATCTGCTTTCATGTCACATCCACGGGATGACACCAAAGCATTGATCTCAGTCTTTGACAAACAGTTGTGTATCTGCAGCCGTCTGCTAACCTTTCTAATTGCATGACTGTTGCCATATAAATATTTAAGCCCTGATTGAGGATCTGAAACTAACTAGCTGCATTAACCTGGAACAGTCTTTTATCTTTTTAGAGCTTCAGATTTTTCATGGCTGACAAGAGGCAGTTTGAAGTGAATACCCCCAGTTAAAGACTTTAAGGCTAGGAGAAGCCTTAACTATCTAATTACTGATAAAACCTATTAACGCTGCTTTTGCATAGCATTCCTATAACTTGTACTGTCCAATATAGTTAAACTTAGAATAAGTACATAAGATCCAATTCCCTGATCTCACTAGCCACTTTAAATGCTCAGTTGTCACACGTGACTAGGGGCTGCCATAAAGGACAATGCTGATAGAGAACATTTTTATCACTGCAGACTGTTTTACTGGATGGCACCATAGATTTACCAACTATCATGTCCAAAGCCAAAATTATTTTCTTCTCCATTAGCTCAAACGTCATAGCTCCTTTGTCTCATGGTAGCACGCAACACCTCTCTTATGGACTGAAGTGCGTCCCCTCCCCACCCTGTGCCCCGGGTTCACATGATGAAGCTCTAAACCCCTTGCCCCCACGGGACTGTATTTGAAGACAGAACCCGTAGGGAGAGAATTATGGCTAAATGAGATCACAGTGTGTGACCCTAATCCAATAGGCCTGTGTCCTTGTAAGAAGAGGAGGAGGTCTCTCAGCACACGTACAACTGAAGGACCGTGTGAGGACTCGCTGAGAAGGCAGCTGCCCATCAGCCATGGACAAAGGCCTCGCCATAAACCATCTGGGTTGCCACCTTGATTATGAATTTTTGGATTTCAGAACTGTGAGAAAATAAGTGTCTGTTGCTTAAGCCAACCAGTCTGGTTTTCTTTCTGTTCATTTGTCTATGAGATTTGGCTTGCAGGATCTGACTTGCCTGACCAGGGATTGAACCCATGCCCCTGCAGTGGGAGCAGAGAGTCTTAACCACTGGGCTGCCATGGAATTACCTGGTTTTCTGTTATGGAAGCCCAAGCAGACTAATAGAGACATTCTCTAAGAAACTCGACCTTGAGATCCAGATATGAAGAAATGAGATGCCTATTTCCATCCATGACTTTATATCTTAACCTAACACTTTTTGCCTCTTTTTTGAACTGATTCTTCTCTTTTGAATATTTCCTAAATGTTCTCCTTCCTTTCAATTTCCACTACTAACCTTGCATCATCTCATATCTGAGGTACAACCCAGCATCATTTTTCCTACTATTGCTCTCAATTTGTAAATTAATCTCACTAAAAGATTGCTTCCATTTATGTTATTTTTTTTGGTCACAGATCTTCAGAGATTCTGGATAACACTGAGAAAAATCCAAACTTTCTATCCCAAGATTCACAGTATGGCCACTATTTTCTCTTTTTTTTTTATTAAAAAAATAGATATAATTGACATATTACATTGATTTCAAGTGTACAACATAATGACTTAATATGTGTATACATTATTGAACGATTGTCACAATAAGTCTAGTTAGTATCTTTTCTTTCATCATATCTGGTTATGAAAAACATTTCTTTTGTCTTTACTGTCCACTCTTAATGCCTCCCCCTGAAGCTGTACACACTCTGAACAAACTGATATTCTAACTCACCTCCACACTTTAACGATCACTGACCTGTGTCTTGCCCCAGGATGAAGGCGAATTCTGCTCCATATTTGGGCCCTTCCAGCTGCTCAATGTCTATCATCCATCATCTCCAATACAACCCAGAACTCCCTTTCTCTCTTCTAAACGTCATTCATTATCAGCAACAAAATCACAACAGACGTTACACTAACAACACTTTACTGAGTGGTTACCATGAGCCAGCAACTGTGCTTAGGAGTTCAGACTATTTTACACAATTTTCATAAAACACTATGCAACTAATATCACTGTCACCATTTATAAGTGGAAAAACTGAGGGTCATATTGCTCAGGTTAAGGCAAACCTTAGCTTATCCTCTCTGTTACGCTCTTTCCTGAACAGTGATTTGGTGCTGGCTGCCAGAATATTTCTCTCCTCAAGCATGGATCTTGTTTTCACTCCTAGCCTGGAAACTTCCCAAAGCCAAGTCCCGTGTCTAACACACTCTATTTAGGCATCAAAGCAGATTTCAAATTGTACTGATTTTCATTCTACTTACCTTTCTGAATCTCATCCCTTGAATGTTGGTATTCCTCAAATATCAGCCTGAGGCCCTCTGCTCTTCTTGCTCTAAACTCTCTGCATTATAATTTCATGAGCCTTGGCTCCATCTCCAGCTATGTGTGTGGTTCAGACCTGCTTGGCTGACTCTTCTGGTTAGAAAATACCTGTATGGAGAGAAAGGCTGAATCCATCAAGAACACTGGAACACTTGTGATGTCTGGCAGGACCAAGGCTAGGAGGAGGACACCCCAGGAGAACCCTAGGGTGCAAAATTTAAGGAGATGTTCACTCCTTAGCAAGGATGGCGGACCTGCTGACCCTGCACTTTCACGACCCTGAGAACAAATCCTGGCTGTGACCTCTGGGGTTGGCTTAAGTGAACATGCTTAGGACACCAACAGTGTCAGGTAGTCCCAGAGCCTTTTAATGTTTATTATTATATAATATGGGCCTCCCTGGTGGCCCAGACAGTAAAGAATCTGCCTGCAATGCAGGAGACCCGGGTTGATCCCTGGGTCAGGAAAATCTCCTAGAGAAGGGAATGGCAACCCACTCCAGGATGCTTGCCTTTGCAAATTCCATGGACAGAGGAGCCTGGTGGGCTACAGTCCATGGGGTCACCAAAGAGTCGCACACGACTGAGCCACTAAGCACACACACACACACATTTTCTCTTGTAGTGTTGTTAGTAGTATGTTGGATTTTCCCTTTATTAGATTTTAAGCTTCCTGAGAACAGAAACTTATTTCGCTCTCTAACTCCTCCCCACCAGTGCTTTATAACACCCCAGCCATTCAAAAAAATGGCTAGGATGTTGAACTGTATCTCCACTATTTTTTGGCCAGTCCCCACTGTGGAAGCTTGAGTGAGCATTTCCATTTCCTGCCCTGCCACGTGCCCTCCGAGTTTCATCCTGGACCAGCAGAGAGAAAATTTATAAGATATGTAGGGACTAAAGGGAGTCAGTGGAGGAACAGGAAGAGGAGGTAGCCATCAAGGGACCAGAGCCAGAGCAGTGGTTCTCAAAGTGTGGATCCACAACGTTATCTGAGAACCTGTTAGAAATGCACATTCCCAGTTCCCACTCCAGATCTACTGAGTCAAAAACTCTGGGAGTGAGGCCTAAAGGGCTATGCTTTTTATAAGCCCTGGGGTGATTCTAAGCTTCAGAATGATCAGGTAGTGAGTCAACCTTAGGGCAGGAAAGGATTTCTTGGAGCTAGCCAGAGGGGAGAAACTGTAACCTTAGAATATCAGTCTTGTTCAGTAGCAGAGCTGAATAAGCCTGACCTTGGGGAATGCAGTTCTATTAAAGAAAAAAATTGAAATCTGTGATGCTTTTGACATTAAAGAGGAGGGTTGAGTGTATAGAGAGTTTCAATCTGTTAAATAAAAACTCAGAGAACGAAAAGGATCCTAAAGAGATTGGAGTATCAGGGGACTGCTCAGAGAACCAGATGTTTAAAATTGTGAGTTTCAGGAAGACTAGAGAAACTTACATGGCAGGCTTCACTGAGGACCAGGAGAGCAGTGAAGCCAGCAACATTCATGCCAGGCTCATCCAGGTGGGGGAATTGACGGCGCTCAGATATTAGACCTTGTATTAGTCAGACTATTTCAGAAAATAAAAAGGAGTGTTGGGGGTGGGAGTTGGGGGAGGTGCAGCAGGAAGGAGAGGGACAGAGGAAGAGATTTTAAGGAACTGATTCACATGATTGTAAGGGGCTTTATGAGGCCAAAATCTGATGGAGTAGGTTGGCAGGCTGGAGGCTCAGGGGAGAAGTGCAGTTCTAGTCTAAAGGCAGTATCCTGGCAGAATTCCTTCTTGCTAAGGGAAGGAGGCACAGGGTGGTGGTGGTGGGGTGTCTGTCGTGGTTCTACCGAGACCTTCAACTGATTAGATGAGGCCCATCCACATGTGGAGAGCAATCTGCTTTGCTCAAGGCCCATCAATTAAATACTAATCTTGTTCAAAAAACATCCTCACAGGAACCTCCAGAACAATATTTGACCAAATATCTGGACACCATGGCCTAGCCAAGCTAACAAAGAAGACTACATGGTGGTAGGGCATGCCACTGGTATGGTATACTGCTACTGTGCATTGATAAGTCAGAAAAGCAGAGACCTGACAGGGAGCTCCTCACTAAAGGGCGACCCTACTTTATTTGTGTTTGACTTATTTCTATTTATCAGCTATGTGTGTATAATATTCTACTTAGAAGAAATGAGTTAATTTATAAATTTCCACAAACAAATCAAGTAAAAAGAATTCTTTAACAATTTGAGACACTGAATCTAAAATGTTAAGTTTATCTCCCCTACCATTTCTCTTACTCAAGGCTGTCCTAATTTCTAGATCCTCTGCTTCAGCATAATTTGATTGCTTTCAGGCACTTCCTGACTATTCTTTGTCTGTTTTGACCCTATTTTCCTTTCCTTATTTATCTCTTTATTGTCTACAAAAATCAACAAGTGTTTGTACTATTCTAATTTTTTTGTTATTATGAATGATATTACTATGGACATTCATGTATAAGTGTTTTGATATGCATTTCCACTCATTTCTGTTGGGGACATCCCCAAGTGACATATATGCACATGATCAATTTTATTAGACTATGTAATGTAAGTCTCCTTAAGCTGTGTCTGAGAATTCCAGGTGCTCCCATTTTCATCAACGTTTGGTAGTATCATTCTCACCCTGATAAGTCTGAGATGACTATTTTACAGTGGGTTTATTTTGCATTTTCCTGAGTACTAATAAGTTTGAATTCCTTTTCATATATTTGTTGACCATTTTGATATTTTGTGGGGGAGAGGGAAATACCTATTCAAATCTCTTGCCTATTTTCTATTGTGTTGTCCAACTTCTTATTGATTTTTTGGTCTTTATTCATATATTTTTTGTATAAGGCCTTTGTAGCTTATAGGTATTGTGTATATCTTCTCCTATGCTATGGCTTGTCTTTTTACTCTAAGTGGTATCCTTTGATAAACAGAAGGTCTTAATTTTAATGTGGTCCAGTTTATCAGTCTTTTTCTTCATGGTTAGTGCTTTTGTGTCCTATTTAAGAAATCTCAACTCCAAAGTAGTGTAGGGTCTGTTATGTTAGAAACTCAAAACAACTTTATGCTTTACTTTTCATGTTTAGATATATACTATCAACTGGAATTAACTGCATGTAAGGTATGTGTCAAAGACAATTTTTTTCCAATGTGCTCCAAGTTGAGTTCCCTGGGAAAAAGAATCTAGGACATTGAGATTTGTGTGCAGGGGTTTTATTGGGGGTAAACCTATCAAGTACAACCTGAGAGGAAGCAGAAGAAGCAGGATTGGGTGGAGGGAGGCTTAAGCTATGGAAATATAGTTGCATTTGTGACCTAAGCCGGTGCTTCTCAACTTTTGGCACTAGGGACTGGTTTCGTGGAGATGAGTTTTCCTTTGACAGGGGGTGGGGGGAGTGGTTTTGGGATTTAAGTGCATTACATTTACTGTGTACTTTTTATCTACTGCCACTGCTGATCTGACAGGAGGTATTGGTCTGTGACCCAGCGGCTGGGGACCTTTGGGATGCTCTCGAACTGCAATGTTCCTTCAGAGACCATTCTAAGCAAGCACCAGGACTTTGCATCCTTATATCAACCAGTCATTGGGTGTGTACCTTCAGGGAGAAAGAAATATTGGATGAAGGAGCTTTCTTTGGCTAAGGGAACTTTTCAGAGAGATGCAGCTCTGAGTAGCCACCTAACTTTCCCAGGAACTGGGAGAATGAGTGCATCTGTCCTGAAGGCACATCTGAGTAAGCCAGATGATTCAGGACCATTTATTGAAAAGATTTCCCTATTCCCACTGTTTTGCAGTAATCAAGTGACCAAGTGTGTGGGTCTGGTTTTGAAATATGTTCTGTTCTATTGGTCTCTTTGCCAATCCTCGAGGCAATAAATATGACACTTTCAATTACTGCAGCTTTATCTTAAGTTTGATACCCAGGACATTTTGCTTCTTAAGGTTGTCTTGGCTATTCTTGGTCCTTTGCTTTTATATTTAAGCCCTCAAAATAGTTCAATTATCACACATACAAAATGTCTGCTGGGTTTTTGATTGGGTTTACACTGAATCTACTAGGTTCAATAGAAGAATAGGCATTTTAAAAATACTGATTCTTGTAATTCAGTAATGTGATCTACCTCTTTCCTTATTTTGGTGTTTAAGTATTTTATAATTTTCAGTGTAGTTCAGTTCAGTCGCTCAGTCATGTCTGACTCTTTGTGACCCCATGGACCGCAGCACGCCAGGCTTCCCTGTCCATCACCAACTCCCAGAGCTTACTCAAACTCATGTCCATTGAGTCAGTGATGTCATCCAACCATCTCATCCTCTATCGTCCCCTTCTCCTCCTGCCTTCAATCTTTCCCAGCACCAGGGTCCTTCATATTGGGTGGCCAAAGTTTATCAGAGCTTCAGCATCAGTCTTTAGCATCAGTCTTACTGATTTCCTTTAGGATTGACCAGTTTGATTTCCTTGCAGTTCAAGGGACTCTCAAGAGTCTTCTCCAATGCCTAGAGTGCTTGAAAATATTTTCCCTTCCTTTCTTTTTTGATGCTGCTATAAATTAAAAAATTCTTTTCATTTTAAAACTATTCATTTTGGTATAAAAAGTATGACAGATTCTTTTATATTCCCTTGTATCTGGCAACTTTGTTAAAATTTATTTACTAATTCAAATAATTTGTAGATGATCTTGGATTTTATAATGCATAATTATGTTGTCACTGGAAAATGACAGTTTTATATCTTCTTTTCTAAAACTTATACCTCTTAACTTCTCTTCCTTACTTTAGGAACTCTTGATTTAATGAAGATTAGAATATCAGGTTTAATAGTCATAGCAGATAATTATAGTACAACTTATTTAATCAATATTTGATTGAAGGACATTTAAATCAGTCTTCATTCGCATAAATAATGCTGTAATGAGTATATTTTACACACATCTTTGTGCAGCTGTCTCATTCATTCCTTAGAATGTATTCTGGATTTCTTGGAATAGTTTAGTACATATAAATATATTTTAAATACTTTTAAAACACGTATATGTGGTTATCAGACAACCATGCATTTTCTTAGTAACCTCTGTTTTGAGTTACAATGGGATCACACTTTACTGGAAAAAAGTCTAGGGTCTTGAAATGTAAATTTAGAATAAGGATTTTTGTGAGATGTGAGCATACCTACTCTTTTGTATCTGTGTGCTAAGGTTCTCTGACTTTCTGGGCTTCACAGTCTTACTGTATTTTCATACATCTCTTTCAGACTGTAAGAACTGCCTGATCCTTTGACCTAAATAAAAATGCATTTTCCAACATTTTCCTTTGATATTGCAAAAAGAAAGCAGAGAGAAGAGGAAGAGGAAGAGAATGAGAGAAAGAACAACAGAGGTAAACAATGTGAGACCTTAATTCCTGCCTTGCCCTCAGCCTTCTGCTTCAAGGTAGCACACTAATTCACTGCCTCAGGGCAGGTATGTGGCAGGGGGAAAGCAAAACCATCTGGAGGATGTTCCCAACTTTGTTTCAAAAAGCTTAATCCCATTGAGAACAATAATTCCCCAGAGCAATAGTCCCCCCCCCCCCCCCCCCCCCCCCCCCCCGGTCTAGTATTAGAAGAGGTTCATAATCCCAGAGACATAGCAACTAAGGCCCTTCTTATAGAAGATGCTTCAGGGAGGTGGGAAGATCTCAGAGAGGAACACTGGTCAGGGGATCACAGAATTCTCAGAAAAAATACAGGACCTCCAGTTAAACTTGAAATTCACATTGACAGCAAACTATTCTTTTTTTTGTATAAATATGTTCCAAATATTGCATAGAACACACTTACACTAAGGATTAATTTGTTGTTTATCTGAAATTCAAATTTAACTGGATGTCCTCTTTTTTTGTTTACATGTTTCTTCCTATGGATCTGGCAATCCCAGACCACAGGCACTTCAGAGCTCAGCTGTGCTTGGCACAGAGATTCCTGAGGTCCATGTGTGGTCTGGAATACATCAGAGGGCGGCCAAGTCTGGGTCTATACAACCAGGGACAGAGGCCGTCTTGGTAGTAAGTGGTGATCAAACAGATGACTGAGGACCCGGCCTCTGGCCCCTGTCACTATATGAAATCTTGGGACCCAGAGTTCAGTCTGGTATGGGAGAGGTAGATCTTTCCAGAGTTTTTGAGGCTGAATTTCTTTCTGATTTTGCTTACTGAGATGAAATATTCAAGTGAAAATTAATTTGTTGCCCAGAATATTAAATAGCCACGTTCCATGCACACCTGAGTTTGTAAACCATGAATCTTTCTTTGGGATGATACAAAAACAAGGAACAGAGAAGTCTGGAGTTTCAGAATCTGGGTGATTAGCATCTCGACCCTTGTTTCCCAACGGTCAGAGATCAAGAAAAGGCTTTGAGAAGGTCAGGAGTGGAGCAAAGGATTCTGGGTGACTCATGGTGACTTCTGCCTGTTCCTGCATCTGAATACATCCTCAGAGGGCACCTCTGCTTTCCCCGAGCTGCCTCTGAATTGCAGAGTACAGGGTACGAGGCAGAGGTCTATCCAGCTCGGGCCGCAGGGGCTGCCTCTGGTTCACCCTCCTTAGTCATAGGCAGTGCTTCCACTCCTCACTGCAAAGCTGCATGATGGTGGTGGGCGGTATTAGTCAGCGTTGGTCATGGAGAATGTGACCATGACCAGGATCTGCAGACTCAGCCCAAACGAAAGAGATTCCTCAAGGAGCTCTGTGTGGAGGGAGAACCACCTTCAGGTCATACGTATTATTTATTACTACAGAACTTCGGCTCCAACTTGCATGGAGCTCTTCTGATCCTGGTGAGTTCAGCTGAACCTGAGCTGTTGTGAAGAGTCCTTTTGTCCTCATGACTTAGAAGCCCAGTCTGAAGGCAGCCAGGCTGTTTTTCTTGGCCCTTTTTCTCCTGGCTCACTTCCTAAATTTTAATGCTTTGCCACTTCCATGGTAAGAAAAAAAAACAAAAGGAAAACAAAATATTGAAGTCAAACCTAACTAGGAAAACATAGCTTAATGAGAAATAATGTAGAGGTCTGAGAAAGTTCTCACGTGGCCATGCTCACCTGCCTGCTCATCGCTACTTCCCCACGTCCCCTCTGATTTCCTCTTGACCTTTGACTGGAGGCTATTTTCATTGATTTCTTCTGGCAAGGATGTGTGGGAAGAGGAGGTGCTTCTCTCCCTCAGGGGATTCTGGGCCCATATTTTCACTTCAGCTGCTCACATGACAAGTTTAAATAAAGCTAAAGAATCCAAAAGAGGAATTTGGGTGGTACATTATGCAGACGAGATTTTTTTTAATATCCAATCTACTCTTCACGCCTCAAATATCTACCCATTAGCACTTTGGCTGTTTTCTCCTGGTTCTTGTCCCAAACCTGCCCCCTTTTTAGGAAGGAGTGGTGCGAGGGTGGGGCAAACCCACTTTCCTCGATAGACTTTGTAACACAAAGCCAGTAAACTGGAGGCGAAAACCACTTCATCATAATTTGCAGGAAGCTGTGTCCCGGTTTTTAGGAATTCACCAATTCTGAACTCATTCAGCAGCATAGAGACCTATATTTGGGTTTTGTTTTGTTTTGAGAGCTGCTCTTTCCATAATGTCCAGGTCAATTTTAGAGATGAATTTATTGACGATCAAGGAACTGAGTATGAAGTCTAAAATCCTCTGCCTTTATTTAAGAGGTATCCTGACCTTTCTCATCTTCATTCCCAATGTGCCTGGAATGAATTAAGCAGTAAAAAGCTTAGCTTTATGAAAATATCTGGAGTGAAGGTTGTTATGTTGCACTGAAAAAGATGACTCTTCTTCTAGCTTGCTTGTATATCTAGCTGCCCTTTCCAGCAACTTTCACTGAACAGCAGCTTGTCTCTAACTTCTTGATGTTTGAAAAAAGCCCCACCCTCTCCACCCGCCTTCCCAGGCAGGGCTTCTCTCTGCCGTTATCAGAGAGAGATCTGACCTGATACCTCTGACTTCTAAATCAACACTGAAATTGGCCTCTCTGGGGTATCTTGCTGTTTTCTTCTTTCAGGTACTGTGGGACACTTTCAAGCTTTTTCAGAGGAGGAGGACTGGAGCCATGCTCTGTGCCCTGCTGGCAGTAGAGAAGCCCATACACTTTACCTTTTCTCTTTCCCATCTCTTGTCTGAGGGAATCTCAGATATAGCTATGATGGTAAAATACGTGAATGGCTTACTATTTACATCTGGTGTTTTAGATGCCATAATGATCATACTACGTATCATCAAATATGTCCGATTAAACTGGTGGTAAATCTTACTTCGATGTTACTGCTTGCCTTTAAAAACCCAGGAGTTTCATCTGGAACCAGGCTGGTCTGTCATTGATCAGAATTGGCTTTCTGGAGAATTACGTTGTGCCTCTGTGTGATCATGCTGTGTACCCCATGCTGGAAGCTTCGCTCCCCTCCCAGTGGGAGTGCAGCTTCTCATTTCCTCAGCCTTCTGTTCATGATTTATGGATCAGATAGAGGATAATGTTGGCTCCATCTGGAAAGTGGGTCAGCCAATCTTTGAGGAGACTCATTGGAGGCCTTGAAATAGTGCTCTGAATAGAGACTCCAAGAGGAGAGAGGCTGATAGGGAAGAGACGAAAGGGCTGGACTCTCAGGAAATGAAATCAAATTTCTCCTCAAGTGGATTTTGTCAAAGATGGAGGCTCAGCACAGTGTTATCCCCACAGAGATCTACTTGAAGACAGGCTCTGAAAACCCTTCCTGGTCTCTAATATCTCTCCAGGACGGTTGTCTGAGCACTGAACTTTCCACAGGTAGACTGCTGGCTGTTGGGTGAAGTCAGAAAAGCTGACTGTTACCCAGGAGAAGGATTATGTTGGCACCTACTGGAACAGTTATACCCTTTCTTTGCCAAATTTGTCAGCCCAATGAATTGCAAAGTGTGGGGGGTACCCTATCCCATTCTGACACCTTCCCCCAACCCATGAAGGTCAGCCACCTCCCTGAATCCTGTGTTCAAAATTTCCTTGCTTTCATTTTCTTTTGTGTGAGAATAAACACAGTTCATTCATCTGTTCTCCTGTGGATAGACATTCAGATTTTTCCAGGTTTGTGCTTTTTAAACAGTTGATATTATTCACATTCTTACACATATCATAGGGTATTCATGTCCCAGAGTTGTTTTTTTTTGTGTGTGTGTGCATCTATCAAGAGTGAAAGGGCTAGATCAAAGAGTAGTTGAATGTTGGACATTACTACATAACCCAAAATTATTTTCTGAAGTGATCATACTAATTTACATTTCTACCAGTAGGGCACAAGAGATTTTGTAAATCTACATCTCCTCTGTCCTCTCCCCATCCAGTGCCAACAACTTGGCATTATTAGACTTTTTAAATTTTGCTAATCATATAGATTTAGTTTGTCTTGTGTTTTAATTTGCATTTCCACACTCACTAATGAAGTTGAACATTTATGTATTTACTGGCCATGTATATTTCTTCTGTTTTGAAATTTCTGCTCATGTCTTCTGCTCATTTTTCAGTTGGGATATAAGTACTTTAAACTGATACACAGGAACAATGATTTTTCTAAAGAATAAAAATAATTTTATTCTAAACTTAGGATTCTACTCCCAAATGGAGTTGGCATATATTATTTTATATATTATATATACATATATAATATTGTATATAAAATATATATAATATACAAATGTATTAAAAATAGGAAAATCTTATCTGCAATTCAGAGGGTATGTATGGGCAGCCACATTCCTAACCTTTGGAAAATGACAATCTTGAATTCAACAATTTTCAACCATCTCAACCATTGTCATCCTGGTTTCCCCATCCACTTGGAGTCCAAACCACCCTCATCTCTCACTTTGACTAATGCAACCACTTTCTAACTAGTCTCTGCTTCTACTCTCACTCTCCTCTGTCAGTCTACATAGCAGCTGACATGACTTTGTTACTCCTGTCCAAACCCTCCCATGACTTTCAGTTGCCCTTGTAGTATAACCAAAACTCATTGCTGCAGAGTGAAAAACTCTGTGTGATTTGATTGTTACCTCCTCTCTCCTTCCAGCATTCCTTGACCTCCGTTCACACAGAAATGTTTGCTGTTTCTGGGACAGACCGAGTTTGATACTCTTTCAGGGGTTTTATGATCCTTATTTTCTGTGGGGAAAGTTGTCTCCTATGTCTTCCCATGTATCCCTCTTTCATACCATTCACTTGTCTACTCAATGCCACTTAACTGGAGGTGCTTTCCATGACCTCCAATCTCTATTTATCTTTTTTTCTCACTATTTACTTCTTTGGCTGTGCCAAGTCTTGGTTGTGGCACATGAAATCTTCCACCTTTGTTGCAGCACTAGAACTTGTGTTGCGGCATGTGGGATGTAGTTCCCTGACTAGGTGTTGAACTCAGGCCCGTGCCTTGGGAGCATGGAGTAATAGCCACTGGACCGCCAGGGAAGTCCCTCTATATATCTTCTTATCCCATTGTATTTTTCCTCACAGTACTTATTACAACTGAATGTAAGCGCCATGATGGCAGAAACTTGACTTGTTTCCTGCTGTGTCACTTTTATCTAGAACAGTGTCTGGCAAATAGTGGACCCCCATAGGTATTTATTTGTTAAATAAGGTAATAAGCAATATATATGAGAATGCAACCCAAAACTTCTTCAACTGTCTACCTAGAAGTTCAAAGACAGCATTAAATCAGCATATGTAAATCATATCATGCAGAATGGATCCTAGGATGGTTCTGAAAGTTGTGAAAAAGTGAAAGCATTAGTTGCTCAGTTGTGTCCGACTCTTTGTGACCTCATGGACTGTAGCCTGCCAGGCTCCTCTGTCCATGGAATTCTCCAGGTAAGAATACTGGAATGGGTTCCTATTCCCTTCTCCAGGGGATCTTCTGGACCCAGGGATCAAACCCAGGTCTCCTGCATTGCAGGTAGATTCTTCACCATCTGAGCCACCAGAGAAGCCCCTAGATAGAGTCAAAGGCTAATTCTAGAAAATCAAGTCAATTGTGGAGAATGCCTAGAGTTGGTAGGTTTTATTTTTTTATTTAAACTAACTTTACTGAAGTACATTTTATATAGCAGCCATTTCTAGTGCAAAATTCAATGATTTTAAATAACTTGCTGAGTGGTATAGCTACCATCATCAGCTTTAGAACATCCTCATCCCCTTTCAGTAAGACCCTAAAGGCTTTTTAAAGCTGATTCTTATTCCCGTTTCCAACCCCAGGCAACCACTGATCTCCCTTTTGTCTCCATACATTTGCCTTCTCTGGACACTTCATCTACATACAATATGTGGTCTCTGAGTCCAGCGTCTTCTACTTAGCATATGTTTCATCTGTGACATATCACAAGTGTTGGCAATTTGTCTATTGTTATGGCTGAACAGGATTCTACTGCCTGGCTGTACCACACTGTGTCTGTCCATCCTCCAGTTGCTGGCTCTTTCAGTGGTTTCTGGACTTTGGCTACTGTGAATACTGCTGCTGTGAACACCGTGCATATCTTTGTATGAACATAATGCTTTCATTTTTCTTGGGCAAATGCCTAGGAGTAGAATTGCTGGGTCACATGATAGTTTACACTGGACTCATTTGAGAAACTGCTAATCTGTTTTGCAAAGTGACTGTGCACTTTACACTCTCACCAGAAGTATACAAAGACTCCTGGATTTCTACATCCTCACCAACATATGTTATTGTCTGTCTCATGTATTATGGTCCTTCTAGTGGGTGGGCTTCCCTGGTAGCTCAGATGGTAAAGAATCTGCCTGCAATGCAGGAGATGACCTGGGTTTGATCCCTGGGTTGGGAAGATCCCCTGGAGAAGTGAATGGCAATCTACTCCAGTAGTCTTGCCTGGAGAATTCCATGGACAGGGGAGCCTGGGGGGCTATAGTCCATGGGGTCGCAAACAGTTGGATACGACTAAGAGACTGAGCACTCTTTGTCTGCCTAGGCAGAATGAAACAGAACTCATTTTTAATACACGGATACAATTTCTACTGGAGATCACTAATTATTCTTCAACTAGGACAGCCTTTTAGACTCTATGGGAGAGGGCAAGGGTGGGATAATATGGGAGAACAGCATTGAAACATGTAAATTATCATATGTGAAATGAATCGCCAGCCCAGGTTTGATGCATGATACAGGGTGCTCAGGGCTCGTCCACCAGGATAACCCAGAGGGATGGAATCAGAAGGGAGGTGGGAGGGGGGTTCTGGAAGGGGAACACATGTATACCTATGGCAGATTCATGTCAATGTATGGCAAAACCAATACGATAATGTAAAAGAAAAAATAAATTAATTAATTTAAAAAAAGATACTTGCTTCTGCTTTTGGTTGACTCATTTCAGTGAAAATCAGTCTTGACATTCAGAAAAGCCTTCTTATTTCTTTCTTGACTTTTAATTACATTTTAATTTTTTATTCTAAAATATCTTGATTTGAGATATAAAAACAAAGTTGAGACAGCTACTTTTCATCACTCACGATACTGCAGAGCCTTGAAAACTGTTTCTCTTTTCAGACTCTGTTCTCTAGTCCCACTCCTCCCTGGACACTATGATAAATGATGGCCATATAGACTGGAAGTCAGCCCCATCACCCAAGAATATTCACTAACACAGTGAACGAAAAGAACTGAAAGCTTCTTGTGCCAAAACTCTAGAATTCTTCTGTGTCTGAATAGGGAGCTGTTGGTAAAGACTAGGCAAAAATTCCTCTGAAACTATTGATTCCCAAGAGTCCCTCCAAAGGACAAGTTGAAATGATTTATATATGGTACAGGTCTCAGGCTTCTGCCTTAGACCTGCTTAATGCTAGCACCGAACATGATCAAAAGAAGACGCTTCTAAGTAAACCTCAATAAGGTATGGATGTTCTGTCTTCCCTTGTCCTGGGACAATCCAGACTTTCAGTTACTTTTTCATCGAGCACTTGATGTCTGTAAAGGGAGGAAAAAGAAAAGGAAGTGGAGGAGAGACCAACTGACCAGAGATTAGATAGAAACTCTTAAATTTCTTTGCCTTCATTTTTTTTCCCCCTTTAGGGATAGCAGAGGTCTGGAGAAAACTTTTTTTTTTTTAACTAGGCATACATAAATTACTGTTAAAATAAAACCACAGCTTTGTAAAACTGTTTTGTACCTGGACTCAGATTTGTCATTTTCTCATCCTGAAGGTATTTCTGAAACATGTGCAGTGACTGTCTTCTTTTCCGACATTTTGTTGGCATACATTTCCATGCTATGTTTCTTTGTTTTCCTTTCCATACAATCCCGACATTAAGATGATGTCTGAAATTTCAACAATATCAATGCTACTGGATTGATTTCCCTCAAGTTTTTAAAAGTTGCAGCAAATATTTTACTAGCAGTTTACTACTCTAAAATTGTTCTTTATAAGTTTCTTTGGATCTACAACGTCTGCTCTTTATCAATGAGAAATTGTTATTAACTAGTGTCTCCTATTTGTGCATGATGCTGGACACTTGAAGATCCCAGCTTTTAAAAGCTCCTGCATTCAGACTGAGAGTCAAGTCCTAAACTGATCATGAAGTAAACCCCATTATGCCCAAAGTAATATGCTGATGAAGGCTACATCATGAATTATAACAACATACGGGTATATACGGTGTGAGGGACTTTCCTCCAGCAAGGGAAGCAGACAAAGACAAAATAATCCATTTCCCATCTTTTGCTATCCACAAAGTCCATTTATCAGTAAACTTGGCTTCAAGTTTTTGTTCTTATTCCTTAATAAGAAAGAGAGCTGATCCTTGTGTTGAGTGGAGCTGGACTTTGAATAATTTGGTATGGTTTTTTTTTTTGTGAAGCTAATATATTAATCCTTTCCTGCACTGCTGCATATAGGGTCAGCATCATGGGAAGTTGAGGAAAATACTTGGCCTCAGCACACTTAGGATTTTCCTCCATAAATGCCATTTCCTGGTGTTCTCTTCTCTTGTTGTCAGCAAGTTCATCAGGTGTGTTTAGTTTGCAGAGCCATTTTGTGTGCATAGGGGCAGGAGGATGAAGGGAAACTAGCAACGTGGATCAAAGCTCTAGTGACTCTGCAGATGGTACTATGCTTAGTAGTATTAAAAATGCATGTCACTAGGAATGCAAGAACAGTCCAAGTCATGACTTCTCAGTGAAAAACAGAGATGACTCTGGAAAGGGAAGGAGTGTTGTTAGAAGTGATGCTGACAGGCAGTAAGAATTTTAAGGGTAAACCGGAGGCAGATGAGAATAAACTGCTAAGTAAAAAACATAAACATCTTGAGTAAGCTTTCTAAGTTAGAAATAGAAAACTGCTGAGTTTTTTTTTTCTGAGTAGATTTCAGGCATCTTTTCATCCCTTAATGTTGACTTTCTCCTTTTTCCATATAAAATGGATGGGAAAGTGTTACCAAAAGAGTTACCAAAAAGCAACAGATTATAATGGTGAAAAGCACTGCTCAGAGCAGTGGTTCTCAAAGTATGATCCTCATGAGGCAGAAGATAGATGAGCCCCCGGCACAAACAAGAGTTTGTTCTCTGTGGACCAATACTCCGAGATGACAATAGCAGGACAATTGAGGGAGGAGGCTGAACCCTGCCCAGATAAGGGAAAAGAGACCACATACTACTCATTCTCGAAGTCAGGAGACTTCGCTGACTACACATGCACAGAAAGGCACCTTGGAGATCAAAAGGGGAGTGATGCTAAGTGACGGTAAATACTTACAGGCTTCTTCGGTAGAATTCATCTTGGCCAAGAGATGTGTGCAGATACATGGAAGGATCCTGGGATATACCAAATATAGACTCTGAATCAGGGAAATCAAAATAGTTGGCGAAGGGAAACCTGAAGAAACATCTCATAAAGGTAATTGAAACTACCACGAGGGTGTGACTCTCTGAGTCGGCCCTTGTGTCTATCACCAGGTACTGTTCTCTTTTTTCCTCCTAATACTTTACTAGTTTCACTGCTTTCCATCTTTGTGGAATTCTTTTTCTGCAAAGCTGAAGACGAGGGCCCTGTCATTGACCGCTTGTCAAGTGGCTAGGATTTGTTGCTCTCACTGCTGTGATCTGACCTCAATCTCTGGCTGGGAGCTGAAGTCCTGCTTCAAGCCACTGTAGGCCAAGGCCAGCTGGAATCACTTGAACCAACAGTATCAGCATCACCTGGGAATTTTTTCTCAGGTCCTATTCTGGACCTACTGAGTCATTAGTGTGGGGGCTTAGGGCACTAATTTGTGCTTTGATGAAAGCTCTCCAGGTAAACCTAGTGGGTATCAACATTTGAGAACCACTGGTGTAGTGATTAAGGGTATGACATCTGGAGCCAGATGGCTGTATTTCTTAAGGAAATTCATTTGCTTGTTTCCCATCTGTAAAATGGTAGCTGTACCAAACTCATAGTGTGGTAATAAAGACTACATGAATTAAAATCTTAGAATAATGCTTGGCCACGGTAAGTGCTGTGTAAACATTTAGGTGATCATGACGATGATGATGATCTTCTTTATAGGTGATACTTTCATTTTTTCCACCCACAGGCTATGTTTCACAATTTATACCATGGCTTTGTGTTTACCAGGAATCTCCTCTTCTAATATAATTGAGTTATTTTCCATGGCTCAAGGCAGTATTTCTCAGCATGTGCTCCATGGACCATTTGCATCAAGATCACCTGTGGTGCTTATTAAAATGCAGATTTTAAACTTCTCCCCAAACCTAGAGTGATGATCAGAATTCTCTAGTGATAATTATGCATCCAGAAATTTCAAAACTACTGCTCTTGGATAACAAAGACTATAATCTTCATTTTGCAAATGGGCACAGGAGGCACAGGAGTAGCATATACTCAGGGAAATTCCAGAATCTCAGTAAGACTGGGAATAAAAACTGGATTTCTGATTTTGAGTTATATTGACAGATTATGCTGCTTCTTTGTGGCTTTATTTGCTTTATTAAGAATTTTATTTGGATTGTGCCATTTTGTTTACTGAGACCTAGCATTATTGAACCTAAAAATAACGTTTACCTTATAAAGCTAGAACTATCAAGGATGATGAGTTCCTGGAAAATATACCTGGACCATATCCATGACTCAGCTAAAGCTGTTTCAGTTGTGGCTGTATCTAATACATCACTCTTGTGTTACAGATGAAGCAAAAGGGATCAAAGAGGTGGAAAAATTGTCAAAAATCACATGACCAGATATCAGCAAAGTGGAAAGTACAGCCAACTGCCAATCCAGTGTCCTTTCACCAAGTCACACTGTCCTAGTTCTTGCTGATTTAAATGATTTAAAGCAGCACTTAAAACTTTAAGACAACTTTATACCGCTCACATAAAATATGGTCTCAGCAGGATTTTTTTTGCTTCTTTTATTTCATTTAAACATATGCTAATATCACATCTTCCTTTTAATAACAGTGATAAATTGATAATATCCTGACAACTAATAACTCAAAGCTCCACTGTATATTGCTTTTTCATCAATTCAAAATGGACTGTTCTAAAGCAATTAGATTGACATTTCAAACTGATGAAATGGTTGGGCTTTTTCACACAGGGCATACAGGTCATGCATACATTCTCTGTTTACAGTCAAGCTTCCATACAATATTAATATGCATTTAGGTAACTTAGCTCTTAATTTGAGGCCACACATGGATACTTATCTCCTCTACAAATCATGTTCATGTAATTGGTGGTAGCACAGAGGTGCTATTCATGCCAGGATCACCTGATTACCTTACAAAACAACTTTATTTTTGTCTCTATTGTTTGTACTTTTTATATTATATATGAACTTCATCTTAACGCAGTCATCTTTTCCCATTTCTCTTTCCTGCTAAGTTTCTTTTCATCACACCCTCAGCTGGTTACTACTACCTACTACCTAGTTAATTGCTCCTCATTTGTTATATCTCAGCTCAGTTGTTAACTCCTCATAGAAGTCTTTTTAAAAAATCTCTTTATATAAGAATATCCTTGACCCTATATCCTTCACTATTTATAAATTTACAGCATTTATTTCTTCATGAGACTTACCACAATATGTAATTTAAAATTTTGTTTGTTATCTCTCTCTAAATACACCTGACTGGGAGGTCCATGTGTCTATCAGGCAGATATTTGCCCCAGTACTAAGCACAATGGCTGATACATAATAGAGACTCCATCAACATTTGTTGAATGACTATGTCTGTGAATTGGTGTGGCATTCCATAGTCTGCTTAGAGGGCTATGAGCTTGTGTTGGATCTTGGTCCTTATAAAAAACTTCTTTTGGATGATCTCCTTCAGTGATGGATAATAACACAGACATGGGTTGTCTACCTAGTCAGTTAGTCACTTTTACTCTAGACTTGTAAATGGATCAGACCTCCTAGACCATTGAGGGACCATAGCACCTTATTGTGAGTGAACTTAGGTTTTCTAGATCATTCTAGACCATAACGTGATATCTTCCAGAGCCTGTATTCTATGGTAGCCTCTGGCCATACGTGGTTATCGAGCACTTGAAATGTAGCTAGTATGAAGTGCCATATGCTGAGAGTGTAAAATACACATTGTATTCTGAGGATTTAGTACAAAAATGTAGACTACCTCATTAATAACTGCTATATTGTTTACTTATTGAAATGAAATTTAGTCCACATACTGGACTAACCAAAATATATTATTACATTTTATTTCACCTTTTTCTTTTAAAATGTGCTACTGGAACATTTAAGATGATATATGTTGATCTGTGACATGCATTATATTCCTATTGGATGGTGCTATTCTACACCTAACTAGTTCACCTCTGTTGTTTGGCAATGTAGATGGAAAGTGATCCCCTAAAAGATTATGACAAAATTGCAAGTGCCTCTCATAGCTTGCTCCAATCTTGTTAGACATGCACTAAGAGAAGGACTAGCACTCCTGGAGAGGGGCTCAGGTGCAGTTTTGGTACACTCTCAATGTCCGAGCATGAGGCTCACATACAACTTATGTTCCAAGACACAGAAACTTTAAATATCTTGCTAGTTGCCATACATATTGCTTAAAATAATACTGGGACCAGAACCCAAGTCTTTCAACTACATCGAGTCACTGAATTACATATAGAGGGACCTATTAATAAAATTATGCCTTCCTTTTCAAATGTAATACTAGCAAATTTTAAAGAATTGTTAATAAGTTATATAGGTTTTATAAAAAATCAATTAATGAGGAAATGACACTTCAATCTTCAAACAAATTGAAAATCATATTGTATGCTCTAATAAATTAAACAAACAGAAAATCATGTTATTATTGCCATATGCCCTATATCAGAGGATTAAACTGGATGACCTTTATTTAGCAAAGGGGTATACTTTGCAAAGCAAAATCAAAACAAGTCAGATATGAACATGAACTCTACTTGTAAATAAACACAAATCTAATAACCATTCTTTGCAAAGCTATAAAAGCTCTCTTGGAGACCCAACACTGCAGTTTCAAAACCTGGTTGCTATGTCTTATTTCAAAAGCTATTACCACTGACACATCAGGCACACATCTCTTCTTAGAGAAGGAGGCAGATTTTAAAATAATTAGCTTCCTCATCATGATCTTCTGGTTCATTCATTAGTTTACCAATTAGCAACAGGCATCTGTGTATTCTAGGTGCTCAAGATACTACAGCGACCAATGCAGGCAAACTTTTGCTCTTTGGAGCTTAAATTTTCATCCTTCGGTATTTTCTCAACAAGGAGAATGAAATGATAAAACAAGTCTAAGCCATGCTATCTTGGAATGCCATAGGTGGCTTTTTTAAAGTTGAGAATTGAAATGATTTTGAGACTTTCTATCTTATGTCTTTTTTGGGAAATTTGAAAATGGAGGTGTATATAGAAGATGGTGCATAAGACACGACATATCCAGTACTAAATAGTATTTTTGAATGAAAATGTCAGAAGACCCAGTTAAAGCTTCACATAAAACAATTCGACTGTGTTAAGGGATTTTTCCAATCCTTTTTTTGGGGGTCTTAGCATAGTTATTTTGCTCTTCTTTCTTCAGCTGGGACATCCCAATCTATGGTGAATCAGATGTCTTAGTTCTTGCCTTCATTAATTTCAGGAACTCCCAGTCAGAATGGCTCTCCTTCCTACTCACCACAGACTGACTCATCCTCATTCTCTCATAGTCTGCGTCCTGCCCCTATCCTCGCCCTTTGGCACATTCTGGGTTTACATTTCCACAGGTTCGCCCTCATCCCTTTCAAGCAAAGATTCCTTAGATATGGCATTTTTTCCCTTAAAGTTCAGCCAGTAGATGTCTCCATTACTCCCTTACAGCCAAGACCTGGGTAAGTAGGGTTTAATAATTTCTTTAACCGACAACAAGGAGGAGGATTTGATCATTTGCCTAAAATGAGCAGATGCTCTGGAAGACACGTCTTCATCCTACGTCCCTCCCCTCCGATATATGTCACAAATGAAAACTACTTTCTCCCTCTTTTCCAGGCAAAAGAAAAGACTGATTTAACGAAGCATGCAAGACGCCAACACCTTCCTCCTCAGTACGTCCAACTTTCCTTCTCTCTGAGCCACCCAAGCTCTGCTTCTCCCTTTACTCCCGGCCACCTACTCCCAACCCTTCACGCTCTCGAGTCATCAGGGAACGCGAGTGGGTGAAAGGACTGCTGCATCCCGCGCCGCTGCCTCCTCCGAGCCGCCTAGGGTTCAGCACTGGACAGCTCCCGCCCCCAGCCCAACAAATGGTACTCGGCTGATTGACAGAGGAGCCGACCAAACAGAGAACAAGACGAATTGAAGCCGCCCTACAAGGGTTTGGTTGCGGCCAAGCTGCCTCTTTAAACCGGCTTTCCTCCCGAGAGCAGGGAGAGGCAGGAGTGTGGTTTGCGGCCAAGCGTAAAGACTCCAATTAACCAGCTGCTTAGCCCTCTTGGCTCCGGAGAGAGAAACGTCTTAGAAACCCTCGCTCTCTGGGACTCGCCCCTGCGCTCGCGGTGCCGGTCTGTGCGCGCGCGCTCCGCGTCTCCGGGAGAAGCGAACGAGGAGGAGCCAGAGCCAGGAGGCGGGAACGACCTGCCACGGGTGAGATGATGGAGCAGCGTCTTCGGCGGCCGCGGCGGCAGCAGCAGCAGCTCTTGAACACACCTCAATGAGAGCGGCGGTGGAAGGAAAGACGTAAGCAGGCTAACTATAGCTGCCGGCTGAGAAAAGGGATGTAACCTGTTCGGTTCAAGGCTGCGAGGTGCGTAATCCTAAGCCAACCCATTGTGGAGCGGGAGCAGCCGGCGTTGCCACAGGTGATTTGATTTCCTGTGACGGTAGCTTAGTCAGCCGGGCATATTTCGGAACATCCCTATTTTAAAGTCCTTTTGGACTGGATGCCAGCTGGAGAAGGGGGAAGACCCCTAGTAAAAGTCCTACTGCTGACAAACTGACGACTACAATTTAAAAAGTGACTCCTCCCGTTACCTCCTCTCCGCTCTGCGAGGCAGATGGGAGCCATGGCTTACCCCTTCCTCTTCTGCCTTCTGCTCGTTCATTTGGGATTGGGACCTATTGGCGCCAGCCGTGAACCTCCAAGTCGGCCGGATTCCCCTCGAGAAAGGACCCTGAGGGCGAAGCAGCACGCCCAGCAGCCGGCTCGAGCCTCTGCCTCAGACCCCTCTGCTCCCTGGAGCCGCTCCACCGACGGCACCATCTTGGCGCAGAAACTCGCCGAGGAGGTGCCCATGGACGTGGCCTCTTACCTCTACACCGGGGACTCCCACAAGCTGAAGCGAGCCAACTGCTCCAGCCGCTACGAGTTGGCGGGCCTGCCGGGGAAGTCGCCTGCCCTAGCTAGTTCCCATCCCTCATTGCACGGCGCGCTGGACACGCTGACACACGCCACCAACTTCCTCAACATGATGCTGCAGAGCAATAAGTCGCGGGAGCAGAACTTGCAGGACGACTTGGAGTGGTACCAAGCGCTGGTGCGGAGCCTCCTAGAGGGTGAACCCAGCATCTCCCGGGCGGCCATCACCTTCAGCACCGAGTCGCTGTCCGCCCCGGCCCCGCAGGTCTTCCTCCAGGCCACGCGCGAGGAGAGTCGCATCCTGCTCCAGGACCTGTCCTCTTCAGCACACCACCTGGCCAACGCCACGCTGGAGACCGAGTGGTTCCACGGCCTCCGGCGCAAGTGGAGGACTCACTTACACCGTCGTGGCTCCAATCAGGGGCCCCGGGGCCTGGGCCATAGCTGGCGGCGCAGGGACGGGCTGAGCGGGGACAAGAGCCACGTCAAGTGGTCTCCGCCTTATCTGGAGTGCGAGAATGGCAGTTACAAGCCTGGGTGGTTGGTCACTCTCTCCGCTGCTTTCTACGGGTTGCAGCCTAACCTGGTCCCGGAATTCAGGTAGGGAGGGGGGAAAAGATAAAAGGCAAAACCTTCCTTCCGGTTTCGCGGGTGGCTGTGAGTGTGGAGAAGGAACACCCATAAGGCTGTGACCCTTATGCCTCCTACCCTCAAAGCCCAGACTCGGGCTGATGACACCCCACGCAGCCGCAAATGCTTAGGGGCAAGAAACGCCCCGCGTTTGTCAGCCTCAGGCGCTCAGGGAAAGCTTTTCTCTCAAATGAGTTTCCCGGCAAGGGGAGATGCCCTGTTTCTCTCTAACCCTCGGGAAAACTGAGAGGGGAGTTCCCCTCAGGGGTGATGCACAGAAACCTGGCTAGCTCAGGGCATGCTAACCAGGGGCAGACTGGTGAACATCTTAATGAGAGTAGAGAAGTGAGCAGGAAGAGAGTTCGTTTTTTTCTGCAACTTTGGGATAGCCTCCGCCTGCTTCCTCCTACGTGTGCAGTTTAGGGCGTCAGTCTGTTGTTAGTCAGTTATCAGAGCGCATGATGAAAACAGTCAATCCCGCTGGCAGTTCTGTACCCTCAGCAGTGAGTCAGTTTCAGCAGCATAGCTGTCTCCCAGAATCAGACTTTGCAATTTAGTCTGTATGCTTCTTCTACTCATCTCCCTCCTTCCCCCAATCCATCTCCCATTCCCTGGTCCGCTCTTCCTCTTGTTTCCTGTGTTTAGGCACACGTAAGGATTCTCTGGCTCTTCAGGTGCACACCCTTTATAAATGAACCTGATTGAATTAGCCTAGCAAGGGAGGGATCAGTTCTCATTGAATTCAGTCAGGGAGCTCAGAGGAAACTTAATAGTTCTGTAGTTTCTGCATTTGTGGGAAAATGAGAATGTGCAAATTAGCAGGGGGTAATTTGTGCCCTGGGATGTGCCTGATCTTTGGGGTGAAGAACTTTTAGAAGTAGCCCTTAAGAGTGAATGTGAGGAACAGAGAGGAAAGAATAGAAACTCCAAAGAGGGCCAGGGAGAGGGCCATAGATTAACTGGGACCCTTCCCCAGTCCCAATGGGAAGAAGGTTTTGGGGGTAAAGGTTGCTTCTGTACTTTTTGGGAAACTGGGCAAAAGTGAGGTACCTGCATGTGTTTTAATGCCCTGCTGGCACATAGAAGAATGATAACCTAGTGAAAGATACAAGAGGAAGTACTGGGTGAATGAATGGGAAGAATCAGAATACTTATTTGTCTTGGCACTGTCATTCACTGCTGAATGACCCCAAGAAATCTGCTTAATCTTTCTGGCCCTCAGCTACTTATTTATCAAGTAAGGGAGGTAAACTAGCGATAGATAGTCTCTAGGGAGACACCCAGTTATAAAATTCTGTAGCTGTTAATGCTGGCAACACTCGCGATGACATGAACGAAAAATAACCCCTCTTCTCTGATACTTTATGACCATATTAAATGTTTTTTTGTGTGTCTCTCTTGCAAGGATCTTGTCTTAAACCAGCATAACTCTTTCCTACTTTAAGGATAGTCTTGTTGCCTCCTAATTTCTGCAGGAGCCTATTAGAGTTGATCCCAGGTTTGAGTATTTGCCATATTGCTTGCTCAGAAGAGGAAAGATCAGCAGATGCCATTCACTGCCAAAAAACTGCTTTCGGCCTTCACATAAGCCTTTTCAGGGAGTCCCAGCTCCCAGGATTGAAAGAGCCATCTATGTATCCATGTATCTATCTGTATTATCCATCCATCCACCCATCTTACTTGCTCTGCTTTGCATGTATTGTCTTGATTAATTTTGACAACAACCCTATGAGTTAGGTTTTATTAGTTTCCCAATTTTACAAAAACTGAACCTGAAGCTTCTTTCCCAAGATCATGCAGCAGTTAAATAGTAGCAGAGGCAGGATTTGAGCTCATTTCACACTTCTAATCACTATGCTAAACTGTCTCATGAAGGTGTCCTAGGAGTGCTACATATATTGTAGCTGATGCATAAAAATATATGTATTTTCAAGGATCAGATGTGGGACTGGGGATGAGTCTATTTATTCTCAGAACTGTTTCTCATAAGGCTCAGAAAGCATACGTTGTCTAAATGAAGTCAGGCCTTTCTGCCAGTCAAGATAAAAGGCTGAGGACACAAGGAGTCTGAGGTCGTGAGGGTTCACATGACCCTACTGAGTTTTTGGACTATGTTCAGAAAATAGTTTGTTTCCTATGGCTGAGTCTCTTTAAGTGCCTTCATAGTCACTGATGGTGTTCTTCAGCCAAGGCACAAAGCCAGGTCATTTAGTGTCTGGCTCTCTACAGAATCTGGCTTCTCCTATCAGCATGCATGAAGAGCAGAGTAAATGTTCTTCTGTGAGTACTTTTGCCACATGTCCTGTGCCACTCAGGTATCGAGGATTCACACAGCTTATAGAAACTGGAAGAAATCTTGGAGAGATCAGATAGTCCCTTCTGTTTCATAAAGAAACAGATAAGAAAGGTGAAATAACTTGTCCAAAAATTGCACATCAAGTTTTTAACAGCAAAAACAGGATCTAGGCCTTCTTGCCTTTGGTTCACACTATGCTTGCTATGTATGTATATGTATGCCTAAAGGATTATGGACCTCTCTGGACTTCTGCACACAACTTATATTGAGGAACATAGTTAACTCTCTGTCACCTTTTAGAACCAAAAATTTAGCCCATATAACACAGCTCTTGATTAAAAAAAATTACAGTATTTCACACATTTGAGAAAATTTCAATGGGCCTTTTCTGTTTCTTCATACTAATAAAAGGCAAAAGTTTTTGATGCTATTGATGTTTTATCATCTAAGATGTATATTTTAAAATTTTATAAGTGAATAATATTGTACAGGTATGGTAACAGGATAAACACCAAATGAATTTTTGGGAAACCATGACTAGGAGCTCTAATCATTATTTTAAATATATTTTGAACCTATAGAGTGTTATTGGGTTGGCTAAACTGTTCATTCGGGGTTTTCCATACAATGTTAATGAACTTTTTTGGCCAACCCAATATGTGCAAAATGCCTTCTATGTAACAACAACAACAAAAAGATCTACTGATAATGCTTTCCTCATGGAAGAGAAGAGGAAGAGAAACTTTGCAGTTTTCATTTAACTTCAGCTAATATTTCCCCAGATCTTGCTTTTAAGACTCAAGCATTTAAATTATACATTATTTATAGAGAATGTAAATCTGAAACATGAAATTCAAAAGCACTATGGAGAACATGGTCAACTACCTTCTTATATTAATGTCTATCACTGTAAAACACCTCTCAGAATAAATTTTATTCCCCTCTGCTTCAGAATGACACAACTTTCTTAAATTTTAAGGTCTAGCATAAGACTCACGTGGGAAGAGAAGTTTATTGTTCTTCGTTTTCTCTTTCCTTTCCCAAAATGACATTAGTTGCTTTATCTAAATGGCTCCTGAGTCTATTGTTATAGGCTTATAGTATCAACACTTAGATTCTCATCTTCTATCCCAGCAAAAAAAAAAGAGTAATAACTTAAGACATACCCTAAATTGTATTTATCACATAGGTTTGTGATATCCTTGTAGAGTTTTCTTTAAAGTTAAGTCCTTTGGTTTTGTGTATTAATTTTTCCGTGTGGAACTTAAAGTACTATGGAGTTGGATCCCAAATCTTTGAGATCACAGAAACATTGCTAAGGATGAATATACAGTACCTAGTGTTGGCTGAATTTAAATTAAGGTAAAGGAAGCTTTGGGAATTAATTCATACTTGATGAGTTGTAAGGGATTTTGGAATTCATTTTTCCCCCCTTTTCTCATTGTACAATGGAGAAAACTGAGACCCAAAGGGCTAAAGGAATTTGTTAAGAGTGGTACAGCTCTTTTAGGGTGAGTTAGAATGATTGGGAACCAATATATCGAGCATCTACTATGGATCAGATGCTTTATAAATATCCTATTGCATTTAATTCTTACTATTCTCAGGTAGGCTTCCCTGATGGCTCAGAGGTAAAGAGTCCGCCTACCAATGTAGGAGATGCAGGTTCAATCTTTGGCTTGGGAAGATTCCCTGGAGAAGGAAATGATATTCTTGCCTGGGAAATCCCATGGAGAGAGGCACCCTGTTGGGCTACAGTCCATGGAGTTACAAAGAGCTGGACGTAACTTAGTGACTAAACAACAATATTCTTGTAGTTACAACTTCAGAAAAGCTGAGCAACTTACCCAAGGCAGCCAGTTAGCAAATTAAAGAGGTTAAATCAAACTTGGATCTATCGCGCTATGAGGCTTGTATTGTCTTTCTACTACCCTAGGCTCTTGATCATCAATTTTGCTTTCAACTTGCTGTTAAAAACATGATATTGCCTTGAAATAATTCATATATTTGGCCAAAGACATGACAGACACTTGTTCTTTTTGGCCAATTGTATAATCAAGTATGTTGCATAGGGAGAAGAGTATTAGACTTGAGTGAGAACTTTGCCTAAGTCCCAGCTTTGTCTCAGACTGGCTGTATTACTTGTCTGGAAATCAGTTTCTGCACAACGAAGTGTGGAAACAGACTTGATGACATCCATATACCTTTGTAACTCCTTGTCTTGTGAATTTGGAAACTACCTATCCAATGGGTAATAAGGAGGCTTTGGAGACAGGGTTCATACACAGCAGTGCAGTACCCTGTGGAAATGATGATTGATGGGGGAGTGGCATGCAGAAGAAGAGGACACCAAGTGGATATTAGATCTGAATTTGTCCACAATGGTGTGGAAATGCCATTTGAACATTGTTGTCACTGAGTCACTGACTCCTGAGGGGTTACTTTACTTTTTCTCCTTCACAAACATATGCCCACACAGCTCCATCATAGATTCTGGTACAGATCTCTGCTTGGAACAAAAGACGGCAAGAGAAATGACCATCTTGCTCTAGGCCACATATATCCTGTCTCTCTTGTGGGTCCTGGTAGTCGTGAAGAGGGTTACCTACAGGAACAGCACAGAGCTGTCTACCTCAGTAGTATATTAAAGAGTTTTCAAATGGACTTCTGTTATTGAGGCTTTTGAGCATCAATCTTTAAACTGTGAATAGTGAAGTGTATCTCCTTTGGGATTCTGTAAAGACTAAATGAAGAACTGTCATCCCACAGGAAGTTCAGTAAACATTTTGTATCATAGCTTCTGTCTTCCTAAATACTGTCCTCAGCTGAACATTTTCTTATTTTTGGTGTATTAAATTCACATGATTTATAGTAATTTATAATTATACAATGGTTTAGTTTCATTCCTAATTTTCATGAAGGCTTGTAATTACAGTGGATCATGGTGGAAATATTGACCTTGGAGACAGGAGATGTTTGCCCCAGGAAAGGACCACATCCTTGACTATTGTATTACCATGGGCAGCAGTTGTCTTTTCTTAATTTTTATTTTAGTTGATTTACAATGCTGTGTTAGTTTCAGGTGTATAGCAAAGTAAACCAGTTATACATATACATACATCTAGTCTCTCTTCTATTCTTTTCCCATATATACCATTACTGAGTACTGAGTGAGCTCCCTGTGCTATACTGTAGGTCCTTATTAGTTATCAGCAGTTGCCTTTCTAACTGATTCTTCTTCTGTAAATTAAACAGGGCTGTACTAGGTGACTTGATGGGTTCCTTGTAATCTAGACATCTAAGATTATGTATATAAATTAAATATGTCACTTTAACTCTTGAAGTTTTGATTGCAATACTGAAACCAGTTATTGTATGCCCATTTAAATGTAGGTCATGTTCACATATGTTCAGTGTTTGACTTTATCATGATGACTTGCTAATAGGATATTTAAAGAAAGCCCTCTCATTGTACACTGAATTAAATATATATATATATGGTAAGGGAAATGAGAATTCCATTCAAAACAAGAATAAATATGATCTGAGTTTCTAGATGTTGAAAGATTCCCTGAAATTTACTTAGAGTCAACAAGAAGCTGTTGCACAGATTTCTAAACCCAGGGCCTCAGTATATGTGGGTAATTTCTCTCCAAGTAATCAATGTTGAGGCATCCTGAAGCTTCTTACTTACTTTTAAAAACAACCTGTCTTTGATTTTCCCTTTGTAGTTGGTGTTAAAACTTCAAAGGAAGCTATTTAGTGTTGTACAGCATTATCGTGCCACTTTTTAGCACACGCATTTGGAAGCAGAAATGGGATTTCCAAGACTTAAATAAATGACAAGAGTTCAGGCTTACCCTCTGGGGAGAGAACTAATGCCCTCACAAGACTGATTTTATAGCCTCAAATGATAGATAGGTCAAATTTTACTTTCAACTTCACGAAAGCATCAGTTTGTTGATCACCATTCAGGGTTTTAAGGCTACACTTTCTAACACACACTGTTTTATGATTATACTGTAATGCACTGGGATGTCAAGAAGTATATTGGTGTTATTTCGTATTTGGTTGGTACAGAAGCATTAGGGCCTTGTTTGTTTTCTCTCTTCAGTTCTGGATTGATGTTCACAGAGTTATTTAAACAGAATTACTAAAATCAGTTCAGTTCAGTATAGTCACTCAGTCATGTCCAACTCTTTGTGACCCTATAGACTGCAGCGTGCCAGGCTTCCTTGTCCATCACCAACTCACAGAGCTTGCTTAAACTCATGTCTATCATGTTAGTGATGCCATCCAACCATCTCGTCCTCTGTTGTCTCCTTCTCCTCCCACCTTCAATCTTTCCCAGCACCAGGGTCTTTTCCAGTGAGTCAGTTCCTCGCATCAGGTAGTACTGGAGAAACTCCAAAGTACTGGAGTTTCTGCTTCAGCATCAGTCCTTCTAATGAATATTCAGGACTGATTTCCATTAGGATGGATTGGTTGGATCTCCTTGCAGACCAAGGAACTCTCAAGAGTCTTCTTCAACACCACAGTTCAAAAGCATCGATTCTACGGTGCTCAGCTTTCCTTATAGTCCAACTCTCACATCCATACATAACTACTGGAAAAACCATAGCTTTGACTAGATGGATCTTTGTTGGCAAAGTGATGGCTCTGCTTTTTAATATGCTGTCTAGGTTGGTCACGGCTTTTCTTCCAAGGAGCAAGTGTCTTTAAATTTCATGGCTGCAGTCACCATTTGCAGTGATTTTGGACCCCCCCCCAAAATAAAGTCTCCTACTGTTTCCATTGTTTCCCCATTTATCTGCCATGAATTGATGGGACTGGATGCCATGATCTTAGTTTTCTGAATGTTGAGGTTTAAGCCAACTTTTTCACTCTTCTTTTTCACTTTCATCAAGAGACTCTTTAGTTCTTCTTTGCTTTCTGCCATAAGGGTGGTGTCATTTGCATATCTGGGGTTATTGATGTTTCTCCTGGCAATACTGATTCCAGTTTGTGCTTTAACCAGCCCGGCATTTCACATGATGTACTCTGCATATAAGTTAAACAAGCAAGGTGACAATATACAGCCTTGATGTTCTCCTTTCCTGATTTGGAACCAGTCTGTTGTTCCATGTCTAGTTCTAACTGTTGCTTCTTGACCAGCATACAGATTTCTCAGAAGGCAGGTAAGGTGATCTGGTATTCCCATCTCTTGAAGAATTTTCCAGTTTGTTGTGATCCACACGGTCAAAGGCTTTGGTGTAGTCCATAAAGCAAAAGTAGATGTTTTTCTGGAACTCTCTTGCTTTCTCAATGATCCAGCAGATATTGGCAATTTGATCTCTGGTTTCTCTGGCTTTTCTAAATCCAGCTTGAACATCTGGAAGTTCACGGTTCACATACTGTTGAAGCCTGGCTTGGGGAATTTTGAGCATTACTTTGCTAGCATGCGAGATGAGCGCAACTGTTTGGTAGTTTGAACATTCTGTGGCATTGCCTTTCTTTGGGACTGGAATCAATCGCCAGCCCAGGATTGATGCTCGGGACTGGTGCAGCGAGATTTCCCGGGGGGGAGGGAGGAGGGAGGGGGGACCCGGAGGGGAAGCATATGTAAACGCATGGTGATATCATGACAATGTATGGCAAAAACAATAATAATAAAAAAAAATAAAATAAAATAAAAAAAAAAAAAGAAAACCGACCTCTTCCAGTCCTGTGGCCACTACTGAGTTTTACAGATTTGCTGGCATATTGAGTGCAGCACTTTCACAGCATCATCTTTTAGGATTTGAAAGAGCTCAACTGGAATTCCATCACCTTCGCTAGCTTTGTTAGTAGTGATGCTTCCTAAGGCCCATTTAACTTTGCATTCTAGGATGTCTGGCTCTAGGTGAGTGATCACACCATTGTGGTTATCTGGGTCGTGAAGATCTTTTTTATATAGTTCTGTGTATTCTTGCCACCTCTTCTTAATATCTTCTGCTTCTGTTAGGTCCATACCATTTCTGTCCTTTATTGTGCTCATCCTTGCATGAAGTGTTCCCTTGGTATCTCTAATTTTCTTGAGATCTCTAGTTTTTCCCATTCTATTGTTCCCTCCATTTCTTTGCATTGATCGCTGACAAAGGTTTTCTTATTTCTCCTTCTGTTCTTTGGAACTCTGCATTCAAGTGGGTATATCTTTCTTTTTCTCCTTTGCCTTTTGCTTCTCTTATTTTCTCAGCTATTTGTAAAGCCTCATCAAACAACCAATTTACCTTTTTGCATTTCTTTTTCTTGGGGATGGTCTTGATCCCTGCCACCTATACAATGTCATGAACCTCTGTCCATAGTTCTTCAGGCACTCTATCAGATCTAATCCCTTGAATCTATTTGTCACTTCCACTGTATAATCATAAGGGAGATGATTTGGGTCATACCTGAATGGTCTAGTGGTTTTCCCTACTTTCTTCATTTTAAGTCTGAATTTGGCAATAATGAGTTCATGATCTGAGCCACAGTCAGCTCCCAGTCTTGTTTTTGCTTCTCCATCTTTGGCTGCAAAGAATATAATCAATCTGATTTTGGTGTTGACCATCTGGTGATGTCCATGTGTAGAGTCTTCTCTTGTGTTTCTGGAAGAGGGTGTTTGCTATGAACAGTTCATTCTCTTGTCAAAACTCTGTTAGCCTTTGACCTCCTTCGTTTTGCTCTCCAAGGCCAAATTTGCCTGTTACTCCAGGTATGTCTTGTCTTCCTTCCTACTTTTGCATTCCAGTCCCCTGTAATGAAGAGGGCATCTTCTTTGGGTGTTAGTTCTAGAAGGTCTTGTAGGTCTTCATAGAACTATTCAACTTCAGCTTATTCAGCATTACTGGTCAGGGCATAGACTTAGATTACTGTGATACTGAATGATTTGCCTTGGAAATGAACAGAGATCATTCTGTCATTTTTGAGATTGCATCCAAGTATGCATTTTGGACTCTTCTGTTGATTATGATGGCTACTCCATTTCTTTTAAGGGATTTTTGCCCACAGTAGTAGAAATAATGGTCATCTGAGTTAAATCCACCTATTCCAGTCCATTTTAGTTCACTGATTCCTAAAATGTCAATGTTCACTCTTGCTATCTCCTGTTTGACCACTTCCAATTTGCCTTGATTCATGGACCTAACATTCCAGGTTCCTATGCGATACTGCTCTTTATAGCATCGGACTTTACTTCCATCACCCATCACATACACAACTGGGTGTTGGTTTTGCTTTGGCTACATCTCTTCATTCTTTCTGGAGTTATTTCTCCACTGATCTCCAGTAGCATATTGGGCTGCTGGGGAGTTCATCTTTCAGTGTCATACCTTTGTGCCTTTTCATACTGTTCATGGGGTTCTCAAGGCAAGAATACTGAAGTTGTTTGCCATTCCATTCTCCAGTGGACCATATTTTGTCAGAATTCTCCACCATGACCCATCCATCTTGGGCGGCCCTACACAGCATGGCTCATAGTTTCACTGAGGTAGACAAGGCTGTGGTCCTATTCCTCTGCCATCTTAAGTAACTGCAATTACTAAAATAATATATTGGAATTTTGATAGTTTTGGCAGCTTGATGGCCACTACATGCAAACAGGCAGTTCACTGGTCTTGGGGCTATGCTTGGGAGACTGTGCAGCTAATAGCATCATTAGGCCCTTGCCCATCGCAGCTATGGCATATACATTGGCTTGTTTTGCTGGTCTTTTAGGCTTAAGTCTTATTTTTCAGTTTTTAGCAAGAATCTTCTTGTAGGTGTAATTTCTACTTTGACTGGGCAGTTACTCATCTGGTTGGCCTTTCTTCCTAACACTTGACCTATGAAAACATATAGGTGGATAGGCTGTTCTATAAAATAATTCCTTAGTTTAGGAAAAATTAATGTTCTTGACCAAAAGTCTTTCTCAGGTACCCCCTTTCCCAGCCCACCCCATTTTCTACAACACTAAACTTAATATAGGAACCATGACTGACCAAAGAATGTTACATTGCCTCAAAGCAATCACAGGGTTCATTTAGTTTTATTACCTTCATTATAAGTAGAATTTAGAGAAGACAGAGATTAGCTTAAATGTGCTCTGACCCCAAGATCATTTTTCCCCAAAATCCCTATTTCCTTTTAATTAAAGAAGGCAATATCTATTATAGTTGATACTTATAATTAATTGACATCTAGTTCATTTTTATTATAATATCTGTTATAACTTTACTCCATTTATATCTAGAAATCTTGTTCAATTAGCAAAGTTCCTAGTTTGCTTATAATCTAAAAGGGAACTTAGAATTATGTAAGATTTTAGTTTACTTTCTTACCCTAGTTTTCTCACTATTTATGTGTTTTATCCATTGTGTATATTGCATTATTGTGGAAAGATTTCTTAAGCTAACACAACACATGGCTTTTCTCTCAGAAAGAAGAAAAGGTACTGTAGCATAATGTATTTTCGTCAAGTCTAAGATGTACTTTTTCCACATTCTGATGTCAGTCAAATTGAGATGTGTCTTATGATTGAGGGCATGGGCATGTCATTTTCCACTGACAGAAACTTTCTTTTAGCGGTACAGAATGTAATAATGCATCTTATGATTAATGGCATCTTATATTTGATGAACTGGGGTATTAGAAAATGGGAAATTAAACTCTATGGTCTCTCCAACTACAAAGTTCTATTATCATCTATAAGTTATCAAGATGCAGCAAAATATGCCTATGAAGAAACAAACAAAAAAAACACCCTAGACCTTGCTTCTGCATATCATTAGATTGCTATTTGTCTTCATAATAATTTTGTTAAACAAGACAAGCTATACTAAAACATGTAATATATATGAAATATACAAAACAAGGGGCCAGAAGCTGCAGAAACTTTTGTTTTCAGAATAGGTGTGGTAAGGATTATCAAAATCTTTCCTACACCATCTGGCAAAGTATTTCACTCATACTGTGGGGAAATGCCTAGAACAGCGAGAATTAAAAGCCACTTAAAAACTGAGAATAGATCTGTCTTTCCATTCTAAAGTGCTTAGAGGTTTGAGGGTGGAAAGAAAAACTTTGTGGTTGTGGTGTAGCCATATAACCAGTTTGGTTAAAGAGATTTAAATGGAATTATGGAGGTATGTGTTTTTTCTCTTCCTGTTCTAACCAGTTGCATAGAATGGAATGAAGAATTTAGCTTTCCCCTTTTTTGAAGCATTAGACCACTATGTAGAGCAGGGTTTCTCAGCCTCAGAACTACTGACACTTCGGACCAGATAATCCTTCGTTGTAGGGGCTGTCCTATTCAACAGTATCCCGACTCTACCCACAAGATGCCAGTAGCAACCTCCCTGCACAGTGTGACAATCAAAAATGTCTACAAAAATTGCCAAGTATTACGCTAAGGGGTAAAAATGCCTCTGGTTGAAAGTTGCTGGTGTAGAGAGAACACATATAAAAATGCTATTTTGTGGCTATCCTTATTTCAGGAGTTATATATATATTTGTGTGTGTCTTTGCATATATGAGTTTGTCAGATCACATTTCTATTTGTTGGAACATAAGATCATTGCATATGTAGAAAATGGTATGACTAAGAAATGGAAAATTCTGATGAATCAATGGAATATTAATTTATATTTAAATATCATTAAGGCTCAAAAGGAACATCTGGCCAAATTATGTGCAGATTTTGTTGCTAAGCATGGTTTTGCTACTTATATAGTTAAATGTCTTATGTTTGAGATTTCTCATTAAAGGGTGCATTTTTAAAAGAAAATGTGTGTGTGTGTGTGTGTGTGTGTGTGTGTAAGCGTATGAATCTGGGGGTAACAAGAGAAGAGAGAGAGAAAAGGTAGGGGATGGAGAGGAGTGGGGACATGGAACAAACGGAGATGAAAGAAATGATGAAAAACAATTAACAATCTATGATGCTGTGGAACAATATTTTACTTTATCATGAAGCTCTGTTTATGATGGAGCACTTTCACAGATCTGATAAAACTGAATTATTCGTCTCTAGCAAGTAGTGAGAAATCAAATTCCAGAAGATTTAATCATTATAAAGAAAGGTTGATTGTGTTTGCATTTCAGAGCTTTATCTCAAGAAGTCAAAGATACAATTGGGCTGATGCAGAGCTTATCCCGTTAAAGGAATATTAATACTTTACTATATATATATCTTTTAAATGCTCTGTTTTTTTTAAATGATTTTTTTGTTTGGTTTTTGGCTGCACTGCATGGTTTGCAGAATCTTAGTGCTCAGATCAGGGAGTGAACCCAGGCACTCTGCAATAGAAGCTTGGAGGCCTAAAACTGGACCACCAAGGAATTCCCTAAAGTGCTCTTTTCTGCTTTAACTTTATTGATGCAACTAGAGTTGAATTTGAAATTATTATAAATGAAATTTCCTAGAATAATAAGTGACATATAGACATTATATTAGATGGTAACATGTTTAAAGATGCAGTTTTTAACATTAATGTCTAGACATGATGCTGGGAAACACTGAGGGCAGGAGAAGGGGGTGACAGAGGATGAAGTGTGAATGACATCACATCTATGATTCAAAGGACATGTGTCTGAGCAAACTCCGAGAGATAGTGAAGGACAGGGAAGTCTGACCTGCTGCAGAACATGGGGTGGCAAAGAATTTGACACAACTTAGTGACTGAACACCGCCACCATCTAGAATCTCATCAAAAGAGACTTTAAAAAATAACAATGACCACATGATGGAAAAGAATGTTTAGGCTTCACTGTGCGAAGTACTGTAGCACAAACTGATGCATGACTACTTCTTCCTGTGCTATCAATAAACATGTAATACATGTGAGCTGCAGGGGCAAGGAATGAGCACATGGCAGCTGTATATTGTGCTGATTACAGAGAGATGACAATGAATGATGTGAATGTTAAGAGATGAGTCCAAGGTTCATGAAAAGAAAGATGGACATTATTATTTTTCTGGATAAGGCAAAATTTTGAGAAAGCTGTTTCAGGTACTGACTTAATATATTAGTTTTGTGGGAAGGCTCTCATAATACAGCCCTCTGAAAGTTATTTAGAAACCTGTCTCCACTTTTTTGAAAAGGGGCAAATAACAACTGGAATATGCTTTAAGGGAACAATGTTTTGATAAAATATCTTGGGAAAGCTCCTTTTTGAATAATTAGAGTTGCAGAAGTGAAAAAGGATTTTGTTTAGTTGCTAAGTCGCGTCTAACTTTTGCAACACTATGGACTACAGCCCACCAGGCTCTTCTGTCCATGGGATTTCCCAGGCAAGAATACCAGAGTGGGTTGCCATTCCCTGCTCCAAGGGATCTTCCCGACCCAGGGATTGTACCTGTGTCTTCTGCATTGCAGGTGGATTCTTTACCACTGAGCCATCTGAAAAGTCCCAAAAATGATTTTGGAGATCATGTAATCCAACTTATTTTTATTTTTACACATGAGGATATTGAAACCCAAGGAAGTGGTGAAAATCACTTGTGACAGCTGTGGCTGCAGTGAACTTGTAGTTTAGTTAACAGGCACAGACAAAAAGGCCCTGAGTCCCCAAGTAAACACTAACTTCTGTTAATTACTCACTGATTCCAAACTTGGCTGGGGATCACGATCACTTGAAAAGCCTGATAATACCTTCCCTGGCCTTCCCCAAACTCTGTGCAGGAGATAAATCTATATAAAAAAAATCCTCATAATTCGGAATCAGATGGTACTTAAACACAAACTTGGGAAAATGTAAACAGAATTTGATAAGGTTGAAGCATATAATTCCTTTTATAAGATTTTAAGAATAAGAACTGAAAGTTGTAAATGCTTGGCAACTATAGTTTTAGCGGTTCACAAAACCTGGCTGCTGGCTATGCAGAGTACCTGAAGCTTCCAATATTGTGAATGACCCTTCTGGCAGGGGTAGGATGACTAGCAGGTCATGAAGGCAGGGGGATCACAGGTACTGAGCACTAGGCTGTATCCTGGTTCTCTGTCCCTTTATTGTGAGTTAGTCCTGTTCCAAAGGTGAGAAAACAAAGAATATCATGAGAGCAGCTGCCTCTTGTTGTAATTTGTCTCTTTATGTGAACTTCCTATTTCCCCAAACAGTTCTACTGGTCTTTCAAATATAAGGACCCTAATTCATAACTTCCCATATTCACTACCATTTGAAAGTGTTCTGCATATTTCAATGAGAGCTGACTCATTGGAAAAGACCCTGATGCTGGGAAGGATTAGGGGCAGGAGGAGAAGGGGAAGACAGAGGATGAGATGGCTGGATGGCATCACCGACTCGATGGATATGGGTTTGGGTGGACTCCGGGAGTTGGTGATGGACAGGGAGGCCTGGTGTGCTGCGCCAGGGGGTCACAAAGAGTCAGACATGACTGAGTGACTGAACTGACTGACTGACTGTATATTTCAGGAAGTATGGAACAGTGTCTAAGAAAAAGAGTTTTAGGATTATAAGCCTAGATTTGAATCTATGAGCTTCTACTTTCACCTACTTTTTGACCAAGTTATTTAACTCCTCTGACTCAGCATTTTTATCTGCAAAGAGTACAGAGTACATTGTAAACAGTAAACAATCTAGTGGATGTAAAGAGCTTGGCATAATGTGTAGATTGTGTTATTAAAAAAATAAAGTATATAACATGCACCTGGCTAAGAGTCTAGGTATTGAGGATGTAATAGTGGAAAGGACATAAAAATCCATGTACCTGGGAATTTTTTTTGCTTGGGTGAGGTGGGGGGGGGCGTAGATGATAAGCAAGATAAATATAAATCTTGATAGAAACAAATGCTGTAAGAAAATAAATAAGATAATGTGGTAAAGAATGGCCGAGAGATAAGGTGGGTTGCAGTAAATAAGATTGTCAGGGAGGATCTCTGTGAAGACTCTGAGTTAAGAAATGATGGATGAGTAGGAGACAGCCGTGAAACAAGCTCAGGTAATCATGCTTGAGACGGGGAACAGCAAGAACAAAGGCCTTGAGACTGGAATGAGTTTCAGATGTTCTAGGAACAGAAAGAAAGTTAGTGCTGCTGAAATGCAGTGCGAGGGAGTCTGACACAGAAAATGAGAGCAAGGGATGTAGAAGGTGCTCAATAAATGGTTAAAATAGAGAAACATGTTAAGGGCTTTAAAAACTTCTAGCCCTGCAATAATATGTAGATTGCCAGTGTATTTTCATTTGCTTCACTTTCCATTTTTCTTTGCTCCTTCTTTCAGTCTTGGACTTCCTGTCCAGTGCCTCCCTTAGCTCTGGGAGCTTGGGCTTTCCAACTTCTCTGATAGGATTTTAACCAAAGAATAAGCTATCTATAGTTGTTCCATTCTTGACTGTGAATGAATAAACTGAAATAATTGACCAGTAATGGAAGCAGAAGAATGAAAATCTAGAACTTCTTGTAAAAATCAGCTGGGTGCTTTTCTTACTCCCTGGCTTAAAATTGTACAGTGAGACTCTCTCTAAACACAGATATCAGAAGAACTCAAGGGCAAAGCATTTTTCCCCTTCACCAGCATGCCTGGGAAGACATCCTGTGGGTCCTCCTTTCTCTCAAGCTGGTGGCTAGCAGGTCTTGTTTCCTGACTTACTTTGTTATCTTCTATTTTTGTTGTTATTGTTTAGTCCCTAAGTTGTGTTCAACTCCTTGTGACCCCATGGACTGCAGCATGTCAGGCTCTTCTGTCCTTCATTATCTCCTAGAGTTTGCTCGGATTCATGTCCGTTGAGTTGGTGTTGCTATCTAACCATTTCATCCTCTGCTGCCGCCTTCTCCTTTTGCCTTCAATCTTTTCCAGCATCAGGGTCTTTTCCAATGAGCTGGCTCTTTGCATCAGGTGGCCAAAGTAATGGCTTCTCCATCAGTCCTTCCAATGAATATTCAGGGTTGATTTCCTTTAAGATTGATTGAGTTTATCTCCTTGCAGTCCAAGAGGCTGTCAAGAATCTTCTCCAGAATCATGACTTGAAAGCATCAATTCTGCTGTGCTTACCCTTGTTTATGGTCCAACTCTCACATTTATACGTGACTACTGGAATAACCATAGCTTTGACTATATGGACCTTTGTCAGCAAAGTGATGTCTCTGATTTTTAATATGCTGTCTAGGTTTGTCATAGTTTTCCTTCCAAGGAGCATGTGACTTTTAATTTCATGGCTACAATAATCATCCACAGTGATTTTGGAGCCCAAGAAAATAAAATTAGTCACTTCTTCCACTTTTCCCCTTCTATTTGCCATGAAGTGATGGTACCAGATACCATGAACTTCATTTTTTGAATGTTGAGTTTTTAAGCCAGTTTTTTCACTCTCTTCTTTCACCATCATCAAGAGGCTCTTTAGTTCCTCTGCACTTTCTGCCATTTGAGTGGTATCATCTGTATATTTGAGGTTGTTGATACTTTTGGAAATCTTGATTCCAGCTTGTGATTCATAAAGCCTGGCACTTCACATGATGTACTCTGCATATAGGTTAAAAAAGCAGGGTGACAATATTGTCTTGTATGTCAGTATTGTCTTTTATGGTGAGGGTTAAGATGTCAGGTCAAGGGCTACCTCAGAAACTGCCAGTGAGAGGCACAACATACAGAAGTAGGATTGGAAAAGCCAGAGGAGACAGCATAAACATTTGGACACAAATTTGAAGGAGGAAGACTTTGCATCATAGGAAAGGACATATAGATAAAAGTGCATCTCTAAGGAAGAGCACTGTCAATGGAAAACTGGGATTATGAATTTTGGGAAATAAAATCATTAGCTTTTCTGATATGAAAAATGTGGGATTCAGCTTCTTTGTACTGCATTTTCTTCTTACTGTACTCTAGTGTTTCATTAATTATATTTAAAATTTTTCTCTTGGTTATTTTGATTTTTCTATCTATATATTTTAAATAGTATTTTCTATTGTTTTTTTATCCTCTTGATCCTATTGCAACATTTTTAGATAATTCAAGATGGTTACATTTTCAGTCTGTCACAGCAGTAAAAACAAACTAAAACACAAAACATGCTTTGTCAATCAATTGCTTCTAAGAGTTGAAATGTGAATATACGAATCTATGCCATTTTAGAATGTTCCAACTTCAAGGACCAATGGATTCTCTCTCCCTTTTTTAGATCAGTTGCGCAAAATCATGTTATCTTTAGTTTGGGTACATATGAATGGAAACTTTCGCCTATTTTCTTTTTTATCAGTTTTGCCATACAATGACATGATATCACCATGGGTTTACATATGCTCCCCCTCCAGAACCCCCCTCCCTCCTCCCTCCACCCGGGAAATCAATCCTGGGCTGGCGATTGATTAGACATATGATAATTAATATGTTTCAATGCCATTCTCCCATATCATCACATCCTTTCCCTCATCCACAGAGTCCACGAGTCTATTCTATACATCCTTTTGCTGTCTCGCATGCTCACCTATTTTCTTTCCATGCAGTTGCCAATGCTTTCCTTTTCATGTTAAAGACACAAAAAGAAGTCCTATGCTTTCTTACTTCTAAGATCATCCAACTTCTTAATCAATCATTGTTTGTTAAAGAAAAGTTACATTGCTTTTGTTACAATGTTGAAGACATTCTCTTGGAGTCCCATAATTTGTACCAATCGCTTTAGGTCTTCTACAGAAGGAAATATTTTCAAATTATTGAAATTTTGGATTCAACTATGTGTTGGATGCTAGTCCTCTTATTTCAAGAATTCTTTTCTTCCCACCCCTTAACGCCCAATTTCAAATACTTTTTCAGAAAGAATCTGTGTAAGATAAAATTTCTAAGTCTTCCCATGTCTGAAAGTGCCTTTGTCTTCATACATGATTGATAATGTGAATACAGAATTATAGGTTCAAAGTCATTTTGCTCTCAGAATTTTAAAGACATGGTTATATTGCTTTTAGCATTCATTGTTGCTGGTGAAAAACTTGATGTTAGCCTGATTTATTACATCCTTGTAAGTAATCTTTTTTTCTCTTCATGGAAACTTTTAAGATCTCTTCCTTGGGGTTCTGAATATTCATGATGATGTGTTTAGAAGTGATTCTTTTTATTCATCAACCTCACCACTTAGTTGGCCCTTCTAGACTTTTCCACTCAGTAATTTTCTTTTATAATGGCTTAAAACTACTTTCTGCTATCCATTTTCTCTTTCTGGAACTTTTGTAGTTAGGTATTCATCTTTCTTTTACTTTCACTTTCATTCACCTTTCTGGATTGATCCCTATGTTTCTTTACTTTTCTCTCATCTTCCATCTCTCTTTAACTTTACATTCTAGAAGTTTTTTTTTTAACCTTTTGGAAAAATTAGTTTTCATTTGGCAGTTTCTTACTTTCTATAAACTCTTTCTTGCTCTGATTGTTTCTTTTTTCATAATTGTATGTTCATTTTCTTAACCTTGAGAATATTAATTAAAATATCTACTGATTATATTCTGTTCTGTGAACTATTGCTATTTGTTATAGGTTCAGTTATTTTGCTTGTTCATACCAGTTCTCCTTTATACTACCAGTTCATCTCAAATATGATCCTTGTCAGTCATAGTTTTATGACCAAGGGACTAGGCTACATACATAGGTAGATGGCATGAATTCCTGTGGCAGGTGTATAGGCCAAGTTTCTCAGTATACCTCCCCTTGACTGTCAGTCTTTCAACATTTACTTTTGGATGCCTGAGAAGGAAGCGCACAGTCTCTGGGTCACTGCAGATCTTCATTCTTGGAGAACTAATAACCATTTAGAAGTTTTAGTTCTTTCTAGGCATTTCTTTCAATCTCTTTATAGAACACATCTTTGTTTTTAGCTTGAGAATAAGTGCCATCACCGCACACAAAGAGAGGATATGCCAACATGAAAACCTTCATCACCTTGATATCTGCTTCATTTTCTACTTTCACTGTTGAAACCTATTGACTTTGAGCTTAAAACCTTTCTGGAAATTCTGTTTAATGAGCAGTTTCCGCCTCTGTTCCAGCCTTCTCCTGAGCATGTCGTGGGCTTGGCTGCCACCACTCCAGCTGATCCCAGAGAATTATGTCAAATCTTTGGTCAACTAATTCTTCTCATTCCATCTTGTATTTATCTACTGCCATTACCCTCGGATGGATGAGGTAGAGAAACATGCTCAATTCACCAACTTGGATAAGAACTCAAACTTAGGTCTTCTGATTGGTTTTATTACCTTTATACCTAAAGATATGGACATCATACTCAGTTATTTTGCTTATTTGGTTTGTGTCTTAGGTATACTATTTCACCTCTGTGTCACAAATTTCTCAACCATTATTTAGGGAGAATGATAATGACCATATATAGTTGTAATATAAATTAGGGAGAATAGTATCAGTCATATAACAAGTTCAATGAGGATGTTTTAAAGTGTGTATAGATAATATCTGATGCACAATAAGCACCCAATAAATAAGAACTAAAAACACATGATTCAAAGCATACAAGTAAGCCCTATATTTAGTTAATAGTTGGGTATCTAACCAAAGTACTTTATTTAAATTCCAATGGGAATATTTTAAATGTACTTTAGAGGCTTAGTTCTTATTTCTAAATCAGAAGAATTGGCAGATGCTTTCTCTGAAAAATTACTATGAATGGCTGGCTTGTACCTTTTGTATAAAATTATAAAATATTTTTATAAAATAGGATCTTGAAAAAAGTCATTTAGAATAAAAAAACTGCACATTATCAGATGGACACTATGACTTGAAGAGCAATATGAGTAAGAACCAACAGAAAAAAGAAATTTAATGACTTAAAAAACTGCTAACAAAAAAGAACATTTTCACTTAGTATAGCCAAGCACTAACCTAAATGACTTGTTTAATAAAGTCACCAGGAAACTCAAGGTATTACACTGTTATTATATATTTTAAGATAGATTAGTGTTCACATTAGATATTTATTTTCTCTGACAGAATACACTTTGTTCTTAAGTTTTCTTCCCTAGCAATTAAAAGAAAGTGTTTTTGGATATACTATATAACTTTTCTGAACTCTATTTTCCTCATCTATAAATGAAAAAAAATGTTCACTCTTTTATAGAATTGTTAGACTTTTCACTTTCATGCACTGGAGAAGGAAATGGCAACCCAGTCCAGTGTTCTTGCCTGGAGAACCCCAGGGACGGTGGAGGCTGGTGGGCTGCCGTCTATGGGGTCACACAGAGTTGGATATAACTGAAGTGACTTAGCAGCAGCAGCAGCAGCAGCAGCAGCACAGAATTGTTATTTGAATAAAATGGGTCAATACAGGTGATCTCTTTGTATTGGTTTTCTTGACAAGGGAGTTTCCATTCCATTTAGAAATGATCATATTCAGAGGTCATATAAGGAAGACTGGATGTGTTTGAAAAATAAATTGTCCTCTTGTCATTTAAAATTGAAACAGAATGTATCTCAAAATTATTCCAGTAAAGGAAAACCGTAAAATAAGACATTAGTCAGCTACTTTTGGGAAAGCAGCAAACTCAAGATATATTTTTCAGGAGGACAGTCATCTGTTATCAAACTCTTAAACCCTAGCACTTTTAAGATATGTGCTGGACTTTGAAAAAGGATCATCTTCAAGAGCCCCCAAATACAAAGACTGTATATTTGTGGGTGAATAACTGACATTCTGATTGATCTTACTTCATTTTATATTTCTTGGTTCTTTCTCTTTTTTTAAAACCAAACTTATTTTCTCCACAAAAAATATACAGATCTTCCCAAGGAAGGTGTGACCTGATTACCAAAAAGCCTTCCAAGAACAAGAAGCCAGACAGATGGAAGACATTTGTCACTATGTAAAGTTTTGGCAAGCTTCTCTAGACATGTCAGCTGCAAAGTAGTGTGGGGGAGGAGAACATTTTCTTGCTTTGAGACAGACTGCCTTGAAGTTCTTCAAGATACTCTAGAGGCGATCAGACTGTGTTCTTGATTCTCCTGTACTTCTTGTAGCGATGGGTTTGAGCTAAATGATTAGAGATGTTTGTGTGGGCATTTCTGAGCACGAGAAGCCCCAAATGAGGAAGTTACCCAAAGATGATTGAAAGATGACTCTAAAGTCTTCTACAGTTACATGAAAATAGAAAGGAAACTGCTCTTTGTCCCCTTTAAAAGTCTCTTTTCCTTGATCCTACCCCGTTAGCAATGAACCTGTGAAATGTGCTCTTCAGTTCACGTACTATTTATGCACAAGTCATTTTAGTTAAATGATTGCTGTATTTCTCATTATTTTGCTTACTTTTTATTTATACAATTCTGTTTGAAAAATCTCTTACTGCTGCTATGTATACAAACAGTCTATTTCCCTACTGCTGCCTAGTACTCTATTGCTGCATAGTATGTAGAAATTGTCCAGTTCCAGGGATGGACAGATTGTCTTTGGTTTCTTGCCATTACAATGACACTGTGGTAAGCTTATATGCCCCATTAGGGACTTGTGTGAGAGTTTTCTTGGGAGATGAACTGAAGAGTAGGATTTGTGGGTCATAAGGAGGGGTAAATGTTAATTTTACAAAATATTGTAAGATTGCTCACTAGACAAGCTGCATCAGTCTACACACCCACTAGCAAGGCATAAGGGCTCCTATAGCCTCATATTCCTGCCAATATTTGGCATTATACAGCTTTCTAAGTTTTTGTTAGTTTAATGAGTGTAAAGTGACATCTCACTATTGTTTTAGTTTGCATTTCTCTGATTACTGATTAGCTTAAGCATCATTTCATGTGCTTGTAAACCTGTTGGGCTTGCTCTTTATTGAACTGCTTGTTTATAGCCCTTGTCTGTTTCCTATTGTGATTTCTATATTTTTGTTTTATTTCAAGAGATTCTGGATATTATTTCCTTGTCAACTTTAGACAGTGCAATATCGCCCAATCTGTTATCTTTCAGGTAACTTTGACCATAATATTTCCCCTTGAGTGGACTTTTTAAACATTTCTGCTGTTATTTACTTGATCAAAATTTTACCTTACAGTTTATGCTTCTGGGTTTTATTTATGAGGTCTTTCAATGCCTTGCCTCAAAATTATTCTCTTATAATCAACTAATACTTTAAAGCTTTTACAGTTGGATCTTTAACACTGGGAGTTCACCTTTGCACATGGTATTTGGTAGGGATCCAGTTATTTTTATCTATTTAGTGAGCCAAGTGTCTACTCCATCAGCCTTTATCATACTTACAAGTGTCTTATGTGCATATGTACATCTCTGAGTTCTCTATTTTGTTTCACTGCTTCCCCTGTGTATTTTCCGTCCCTAGTCAGTACTATTATGTTTCATTTCCATGGTTGGGTAGTACGTCTCAATATTTGCCTTGGCAAAGCCTAAAGCCTCCCTCTTTCCCCTTTTCACAGCTTCTATTTTTCTACTTAAAGAAAGCTGTCAAGTTTCTAAAAAAAAATCTATATAGAATTTTGATTGGTTCTGCATAAAATTTATAGCTCCATTTGATGAGAATTGACATTTTAATATAGTAAATTATTCCCTGAGAGCATGTGATGGCTTTCCATTATTCAGATCATCTATTTTGTCCTTCATTAGAGTTTCAGAATTTCTCCATAGAAGTTTTGTGTATTCTTGATTAAGTTAACTACTAACATAATGAGTTCTGTCCTATTTTAAATGGAATATTTTTAGTTATAACTTTTTGTTGGAAATTGTTGGTGTATATATAGATTTTTGAACACTGATCTGGTATCTACCAACTTTGCTGCATTTTCTTATTGTTCTCTATTTGTCTATTGATTTTAATGCTCAATAAAGGATCATATCTACAAATAATGACAGTTTACTCTTTTCTCTTCAGATATTTACATCTCATTTTTTCCCTTAGAATTCTTGAATTAGTTGTGACTTTCAGTAACTATGTTAAACAGCATCAGTGATAATAAACATTTTTGATTTCAAGAGAACATCTTAAAAGAAAATGTTCTTCCTTAAAAGTATAGAGTTGATAGAGGCAAATTTTACTAAGTTAAGCACATCCTTCAAATTGTAGTATACCACTAAAAAAATATCAGGTGTTGGAACTTTCAGGTAATTTTTAGAAAATAATTAGTGTTGTTATTGTTTAATCACTCAGTTGTGTCTGGCTCTTTGTGACCCCATGGTCTGCAGCACACGGGGTTTCCCTGTCCTTCACCATCTCCGGGAGTTTGCACAAACTCATGTCCATTGAGTTGGTGATGCCATCCAACTATCTCATTCTCTGTTGTCCCCTTCTCCTGCCTTTGTAATTTCCCAGCATCAGGGTCTTTGCCGATGAGCTGGCTTTTTGCATCAGATGGCCAAAGAATTGGAACTTTAGCTTCAGCATCAGTCCTTCCAATGAATATTCTAGGTTGATTTTCTTTAGGATTGACTGGTTTGATCTCCTTGCAATCCAAGGGATACAAGAGTCTTCTCCAACACCACAGTTTGAAAGCATCAATTCTTCAGCACTTCTTTAATCCAACTCTCACATCCATATGTGACTGCTGGAAAAACCATAGTTTTGATTAGATGGACCTTTGTCGGCAAAGTAATGTCTCTACTTTTTAATATGCTGGCTACGTTTGTGATAGCTTTTCTTCCAAGGAGCAAGTGTCTTTTAATTTCATGGCTGCAGTCACTATCTGCAGTGATTTTGGAGCCCCCTCCAAAAGTCTGTCAGTGTTTCCATTGTTTTCCCATCTATTTGCCATAGAGTGATGGGACCAGGTGCCATGATTTTTGTTTTTCAAATGTTGAGTTTTAAGCCAGCATTTCTACTCTCCTCTTTCACCTTCATCAGAAGGCTCATGAGTTTCCCTTTGCTTTTGGTCATAAGGGTGGTTTCATCTGCATATCTGAGGTTACTGATATTTTTCCTGGCAATCTTGATTCCAGCTTGTATTTCATCCAGGCTGGCATTTCACATGATGGTCTCTGCATATAAGTTAAATAGGCAGTGTGACAATGTACAGCTTTGATGTATTCCTTTCCCAATTTTGAACCAGTCCATTGTTTTATGTCCAGTTCTAACTGTTGATTCTTGACCTGCACACAGGTTTCTCAGGAGGCAAGTAAGGTGGTCTGGTATTTCCATCTCTTAAAGAATTTTCCTCAGTGTGTTGTGATCCCCACAAAGTCTTTAACATAGTTTTTTTAAAAAAAATTCCTTTGTATCTATTCATTCTGCATTTATTTGCAAATTTCCTGTTTGCATATTTTCTCTTTAATTCTTGAGTCTCCATTTATTTTCTCAAAGAAATTTAGTTTTTTTATTACTAAAAATTTTTACTATATTGAAATATTTTTAGACTTTCAGAAGATTAATAAACGTAATAAAGTTTCCTTTACTTTACCTAGGTGAATACGCTTCACTGAACTTCCTATAACATTAACATCTTCCATAAAATGATCAAAATTAAGACTCTCATATTAGTACAACACTACTACCTAAGTTACAGATTTTATTCTGATTTCCTTAGTTTTCCCGCTAATGTTCTATTTCTCTTCCAGGATCCAACTAGGTTATCATACCTTATAGACTGAATTATGTTTCCCCAAAATTCACATATGGAAATCCGAACCCTCAGCACCTCAGAATGTGACTGTATTTTGAGACAGGATCTTAAAAGAGATAATTAGGTTAAAATGAGCTTGTTAGGATGGGCCCTAATCCAAGATGTTTGTGTCTTCATAAGAAGAAATTAGGACACAAGAACACACAAAGATCATATGAAAACACAGAGACGATAGCCACCTACAAGTCAAGGAGAGAGGCCTCAAAAGAAACCCACTGACACCTTGCTCCTGGACTTTTAGATTCCAGAATTATAAGAAATAAATTTCTGTTGTTAAGCCATCAAGTCTGGTTACTTTGTTATGGCAGCCCTTGCAAACTCACGTATCACTTGCTTTTCGTATTTCCTTAGTCTTCTCCAATCTGTGAGTTTCTCAGTCATTTCTTGCCTTTAAACCATATTCTTTTATGTTATCAACTACCAACTGACACTTCTGAAATGTGCTGGTCAAGTATTCTGTTGAATATCCCTCAATTTGAACTTGTCTAATGGTTTCTCTTCAGACTGAGGTTAGGGGCATTTGGGAAGAAAACAATAGAGGGGAAATGCCCTTCTCACTGCATTATACCACAGAGTACGTAGTATCAATATGTCTTTTTACTGGAGATGTTAACCTTGGTCACTTAGTCTGGTGTTTCTCAGGTTTGTCAATTCTAAAGTTACTATTTCTCCTTTTCCATACTTTATTCTAAATGAATCACTAAGTTAAGCTCACACTCAAGGGGAGGTGAATTCCCTTGTTTAATGGATTCCGAATTGCAGTTCTGCCAGATGAAAAGAGTTCTGGAGATTGTTTGCAGAACAATGTGACATACTTGATACTACTAAACTGTGGGCTACCTAGTGGCTCAGAATCTGTGGCAAATGAATCTTTACTGGTAAAAATATCTGTCTACAATGTGGGAGGTGTGGGTTTGATTCCTGGTTTGGGAAGATTCTCTGGAGGAGGGAATAGTTACCCAGTCCAGTATTCTTGCCTGGAGAATTCCATGAACAGAGGAGCCTGGTAGGCTGCAGTCCATGGGGGTCACAAAGATTTGGACATGACTGAGCGACTAACAGTTTCACTACTTAACTACATTTAAACATGGTTAAGACGGTATGTTTTATTGTATTTTATCAAAATTAAAAAGTCAAAAAGCAAAAAAACAAAACAAAAACAAAAAACAAGCAGCCCTGTCTTTAGCTCATGCTTTTCTCCTTGCATTCCATCACAGTCAGCTGGAAAAAGCCAGGTAGTACTCTCTGCATTTTACTTATTATATTCCTTAGCCACATCCACAAGTTCATTTGCTCACAGGTGACAGCTTTGCCAAACTTCCATTATACAACCAAGGTTGCTTTTTTTTCTGTCTCTAGTATCATTTCTACATTGTCCTTTAAGACTCACCATGTTCTGGCTTTTATTAACCATTTCTTTTAAGGCCTTTCCAGCTTCTGTCTCTGCCTGGACCGAAAGCCAGTGCCACAGGTTTTAGGCTTTTGTTATGTAAGCAACCCCTGTGAGACACCAGACCTTACTCTGATTATCTATTGTTTGGAGTAAACTACTGAGGGCAGCTGGTCTACCAGCATCTGTGTGTGTGTGTGTGTGTGTGTGTGTGTGTGTGTGTGTGTGTGTGTGTGTGTGTGTGTGTGTGTGTGTGTGTGTGTTATCAATTCTTTAATTTTGACTGAACTTCTGCCCCTGATTCCCCTTCAGTGTTGACTAACGGGCTGTTACTGTCAATTTTTGTAGTGATGGAAAAGGAAAAATATTGCCCAGGGTGACATGGTGAAGAAACAAAAGCAGAATTTCAAAACTTTCTGTCAGCCTATTCAGTTTTTCTTTCCATTCATTAGCCCATAGCAGTCCATGATAGTTTTCTGTTTGCCTGGGTTTTCACTCTCTCTCTCCCTTTTTGGTTATGGTTATTTTAGCTACTATTTGCATCTCTCTAGCATCTGCCATTTTCCAGGGTTAATTTTTGGGGTGGGCTGATTTAGGGGCTGAGGGAAAATATTAAAAAGGCACAGACAATGGAAATTTTGCCCATAGGAAAAACAATTATTAAAAACCAAATATTATAATAAAGGGTACTAATGGTATGAAGAAGGTAAGCATAGTATATCATGTGGAGAATAGAGAAGTAGTTTCTAAATGAGACTTGTAGTTTATGAAAGGTTTTAGAAAAGAGCCAGATAGAAGCTATGATAGGGAGAGCACAGCTTAGGCAAAAGGACTTCAGGTATAAAGGTATCTATACAAGAATGATTTTTTGAGATAGCATGAATTATTTAATGCTAAATAAATTTAATCATACTAATTTAATAAGACTTTAATAATAAAGTGTTTAATAATTTAATCAGACTAATTCTGAACTGTCTAGAACAAAGAATGTATGTGATTGAATGGAGAAGTCAGAAACAAGAGGGTTCTGGATATAATGTTATACCAAGGAACTTGGATTTCATTCTTCAGAAGAGTGGGAAATGCTGATTTTCAGTGGGTAACTGAGGATCATGTTTACATATTTCAAATATTAAACAGACAGCAGCGTTTGATGCTTAAGCTTTAGGGCCCCTTGCTTGCATGGGGAACTTTGTAAGGTCCTGGAACAAGCGTTAACAATGAGTTTTGTGGTCAACTGTTTTTTTGTAACATTTGCAAAAGGAAGATATAACTGAATGGTCTCTTTCTACTATAATTTGCCCTCCATTACATTTTCCCTGGGTTGTGGGCATTTTTGGAAATTGGTTAAGCAGTTCTGAATTATTTAACAATACATACTAAATTAGTTTGTAGTCACGTCTAAGTTACCACTAGCCATCTTGGTATAGAAAAGTCTTCTAGTAATGAAATTATGACCCATTCAGCAGTAGTAACACAAACATGTAAGGCCAAAGGGTCATATTGTGATAAAAAACTATATTCATGATTTTGTACTTGTTTCTTGAAGAAAGACGCTAAATCTTTCTTAAAGAAGGGCCTACAAATCGAGACCTTCATTGGTGCAATGCCAGACAGGACCAAATAAGTAGACTATAACAGAAATTTTTTAGCTCCATGAGAGATGAAGAAGGCCTGAACAAGGCAGGATTAGCAGAAATGGAGGGGAAGGGTCAAGGTACCTTAAGAGAGTAGCATTTAAGGAACTTGACAAATTGTTTTGATTTGGGGGAGGGGGGGAGGTGAGTTTCATAACAAACAAGTTACCTACCAGGTAACTGTAAGGACCGAAGCCCACACGCGGACAGAGAACATTAGGGAAATTCCAAACCTGGTAGGCGGGTGAATCTTGTTTTGGCCTTGAGGCCTTTTAGAAGCCAAAGAAACAAGGGGATAAAAATGCTAGTCTGCGGGTCAGCTAAGCACCCAAAGATTTGGGGAACGTTACCTGCTATATTTTCCATTCTCTGGTGGCCACTTACCAGGCTCTTGTTGGCCCTTGTCTTCCAGTCTCCAACCCACCAAACACCAGCCACTTCTGGTCCCTCGGCGCTTCCCAGCAGTGCCGGCTCACCGGATGTGGGGCAGCACTTCCGCCTCAGAAGAGCGCTCAGGATACTCTATATTGAAAACCCTAAAGACTCTACGAGAAAATTACTAGAGCT